>JAKSZT010053929.1:6577703-6688728 GCA_026826555.1 Tolypeutes matacus
CCCGGGGAGGACGCACTCGCCACCCGCCTCCCGCCCACTTTCGGGCCCGGGCGCCGACTGCCGCCGGTGGGCCGAGGGGTCGGGCCGGGCGCGGCCCGCGGGGCGTGTCCTGCGGGCCGGGGCGCCGCGGCGGGGAGAGCCGATTTAGTGCCCCCGCCGGCGCCCCCGGCGCCTTGTGCGCCCCGGGCCCCGCGCCCTCCGCCGCCGCGCCGCCGGGCTTGGCCGCGGCGGGCTCCGGCGGGAACACGGCGCGGGCGAAGTCCCGCAGCAGCGCGCGGCTCGCCTCGCGCTCCCACAGCTCGCCCACCAGCAGCACCTGCCCGCGGCCGCCCGCCGCTTCCACCAGCGCCTGGAAGGGCGGCTCGGCCGGGCGCGCGGGCCGCGCCACCAGCGCCTCCAGCTCGCGCTCCATGCTCGCCGCGCCCGCCCTCTGCGGCTCTCCCCGCCGCGGCGCCCCGGCCCGCAGGACACGCCCCGCGGGCCGCGCCCGGCCCGACCCCTCGGCCCACCGGCGGCAGTCGGCGCCCCGGCCCGAAAGTGGGCGGGAGGCGGGTGGCGAGTGCGTCCTCCCCGGGCCCTCTCGAAGCAGCTGCTCTCACCGTCCCTGAGGCAGATGCGGGGAATCTGAGCCGTTCATTCATTGATTCATTCATTCAGCAAATATTTAGTGAGCACCTACTAGGTGCAGGCGCTGGGCAGCCGAGGGTGGGGCAAGACAGAAAATGCTCATGCGAACAAATACACCTTTGCAAACTGGACAAGCGTTTTGAGACCTGAGGCAGGTATTTCTGAGGAACAGATTGGGGGGCAAGAATTTTCGGAGGCAAGGCCTACCCCTAACTGTGCAACTTTGAAGGAGGAGAGGGGGTGGCGGAGAAGGGTGGCGGGAAGGAGAAAGAAAAGAAGCAGGGTTGCTTCTGTCCTATCCCCCAGCCCTCCTTTTGGAGGGTTCAGCATTTAATGAAAACTGATGGAGGACCCATTATTTCAACAGATACCGATTACCCGCTGGGCACTGCCCTAGGCACTGGGAGTGAAATCTATAAGGCAATGTTGCTCCCTCATGGAGCAGAAAGTCCAGGGGGCAGATGTGGAACACAGAGGATGCTGCCACTCTGGGCTGTGGGGCCAGGAGAGGATGCCAGAAGGCCAGGTCAGAGTAGGATTGCAAGTCCTTTCGTTCTAAGGAGCTAGGTCAGCCTTGCCCAGTAGAACATTCTGTGGTGGCAGAAAGGTTCTGTATTATTGGCACTGTCCAATACAGTCACCATCAGCTACTGTGGCTATTATTGAGCACTTGGAATATGGCTGGCATGACTGACAAACTGAACTTTATCTTTTATTTAACTTTAATCTTAAATAGCCACGTGTGGCTAGTGGACAGCGCTGGTGGCTGGTCTAGGCTCTTTACTTCCCCGTCTCTTATGACACAGAAATAGACCAAAGGCCCCGTTGGGCCAAGAACATGTTAATCCTCAGCCCTCTCCTTCATCATATAACCCCCAATCTCTCTTGTCGTTTCTGTCTCCTGTCCCCCTATAATTATGCTGAAAAGTCTCCTCCAGAAGAGTTTTGTGTGTCTACTCAATAAAATGTGTGCCGGCAGTGGGGATTTAAAGACATACAAGGGAAATGGATGTGGCGCAAGCAATAGGGCTCCCGTCTACCATATAGGAGGTCCAGGGTTCCATTCCTGGGGCCTCCTGGTGAAAGGTAAGCTGGCCCGCGCAACGAGCTGGCCCAAGCAGAGAAATGGCCTGCGCAGGAGTGCTGACCCACATGGAGAGCTGGCGCAGCAAGATGGCGCAACAAAAAGAGACACAGAGGAGAGACAATAAGGGACACAGCAGACGAGGGAGCACAAGAGATTGAGTGGAATTCATGGGAATTAGTTCATCCGAATATACATGAAAGATATACAAAATCGTTCAAAAGATCAAAAGATGGGGCATGGTCACGATGGGTGGACAATCACACAATAAATGAGGGAATCTGAATTCCTAGCCTGGAGAGCTCTGCCACAGTCTCCAAGGGAGCAGCAACAGTCCTCTGAGTGCAGGGACAGTGTCTGTCAAAAGAGGATGACCCACTGATGTGTTCTTTTTATTGATGACTACCCTTGTGAGTCTTTGCTCTTGTAACTGAGACTTAGCCTGCAGTTGTGGGGTGCCTAAGGGTTGCCACCTGAGAGCCTCCTTGTTGCTCAAATGTGGCCTCTTTCTAAGCCAAACTCAGCATATGATTGCATTACCTTCCCCCCCAACGTGAGACATGACTCCCGGGGATGAGCCTCCCTGGCAACGAGGGATTAATACCAAGTGCCAACTGGCAACACAACTGGAAAAAGACCTTGAATTAAAGGGGGAAAAGGTAAAGACAAATGAGTTCAAGTGGCTAAGAGACTTCAAAGAGAGTCGGGATGTCATCCCAGAGGTAACTCTTATGCACACCTCAGTAGGAGCTCATAGAACATCTAAGTGCCTATCACCCCACACAGAGGGGCTCCTGAGAGCTCTGGAGACACCCAGGTCCTATATAAGGGGGGATAGCCCCAGAGACTGATGCCTTATCAGTGGGCTCTACTTTGGAATCTGTGCTCCTGAGAGTGACAGATTTGGACTCAAATAAGTCCTCCCTGCACATGGTTCATCAGTCCCTTCTATTCAAACCTATATGTGATGCTGAAGTTTTTAGGTATACTTCCAGAGACTGGAGCCTCTGGCCTACCTATGTGCCAGGTGTGCATGGAATCTCGGTGGAGCTGCAACTCCTACCCTACAGCTCAATGGACTCATCCAAGTCACCTGGCGAGGAGACAGGCAATGGCCATCCCAGGGAATGGAGAGGGCCTGCATCTGCAGGCAGGATCATCCCACCCACCATATCCATGGGATATAAGCCCTCTCTCACTTGGAGCTGGAGTGGACATTACCATCCCAGTCCCCTCAGGATTGGGGGAAGAACTATGGACTAGAGTGGACTTGATGGTATTCTGTTGTTCATATATGGTGATTCTAGTAATGGAAGAAATTATAACAATGAGGTGGAAAAAAATATATATATATACCTAAGTGTAGTCACAAAAAAAAAAAAAAAAAAAAAAAGAAGAGACACAAAGGAGAGACAATAAGAGACACAGCAGACGAGGGAGCACAAGAGATTGAGTGCCTCTGTCCCACTCCAGAAGGTCCCAGGATGGGTTCCCGGTGCCACCTAAAGAGAAAACAAGCAGACACAGAAGAACACACAGAGAGCAGACAGCCAGCGCAAAACAACAGGGGGTGGGGAGGGGAGGTGAATAAATAAATCTTTAAAGACATACAAGATGCAGTCCTATCCCAATTCTAGTTGTCCTACAGTTGCTTTAGCCAATGTTTGGGGGAAGGGCCCCCCATCTTTGTCAGGATCCTGATTAATGTGACCTTTGGCCTCAGTGTACCATCTTTGGGATTCCCTTGGAAGAGTGCCATGATGCCCAGAGCAGAGAGTCAGGGGCTGGGGTGGGAAAAGCCCCAGGCTTGGAGCAAGATGCCCTGGGCTGGGTTCAGGGCTTGGGTTCCAGCAACAGCTGTGCAATTCAGTCATTCAACCAATATTTACTGAGCATCTCTGCCATGCACTGTGCCCAGTGCTGGGAACACAGCTGTGGGCATGACAAAGTTCCTGTCCTCACAAAGGTGGCATTCTGCTAGGGGAAGGGGGAGAGAAGCAATAAACAAGTAAACACATAAATATCAGTTTCAGACAGTGATTGGTGCTATAGAAAAAATAACCCAGGGCTGACCAGATGGTGAAAGGGCTGGAGACGCTGGCTTCGTCCTCTGAATACAACCCAGAAGATGCCAAAGAAGGCAGAGGGGCTGACGAGGACTCTAGAAATGACCCCTCTCCCTTCATTTGGTCTTTTTTCCACCCAACACTGGTCTAGACAGATCATCACCTGCCCCCATCCCCACCCGCACCACTGCCATGGCCCAGAGAGGCAGTGCCCATCAAGTACAGCTCCTGGCAGCCCCTTGAATCCCTTCTCCCACCTTTGCATGGATCAGGGGGTTCCAAGCACAAGATCCAGCTCATGGGATAGAGCGGCGGTCAGAGGAGAATGTCCAAAAGTTCTCTGAGGGACTGTATGGTGGTGGGAGGTGGCACATGGGGAGCGGCCCAGCCCACACTGCTATGCCAGCAGCAGATTCCCACCCCTGCTCCCATTCTTTGAGTTCCTCAGGAAGGGTGCAACATGGGGCCTAGGCTTTTGGCCTTTTCCAGGTGTGCCCATTACCAGGCAAGGTAGATGATATCCAGGGGAACATGAGCTTACTGGGAAAAATAATTAGACATCTGGAGAGAATAAAACAAAGCAAATTTAATGGAGGTATTAATTAAGATGAATTTTGGCTGCTAATAACGCAAACTCCCAAATAACAGCAGCACAAACACATACAGACTCCCAAATACCATGGCATAAGCACAATGAAAGTTTTTCTCTCTTGTAAAAGTTCATTGGTGGACAGTTCATGGCTGAAATAGCAGCTCTGTTTTACTAGGTCTTCAAGGATGCAGGTTCTTTCCAGGTCACTATTTCCTTATTCCAAGGGTATAGCTATCATCCTCATGATCAAATTGATAGCCAGAGCACCAGCCATCACATCTATGTTCCACACATCTTCCAGGAAGGGCTAAGAAAGGAAGGAGAATCAGATTGACTGCATATTTCTTAACAGCAATACTGGATTTAAGAAGATATTTGAGTAATATTTTTAAAGTGTCAAAGAGAAAGAGTTTTGAACCTAAAATTTTATTTCTAGCTAAATTATCAGGCATACAAGAAATCAGATTTACACATATAGCCCTTCTTTAAAAACACCATTAAGGGAAGCATTCCAACAAAAAGAGAAATAAATTAGGTGACTTAAACAAGATATGGAGATAAATCAGAGTGATTAAAAAAAAATCATTTAGAAAACTTATTCTTGTCTAAATAAATGGTCCAGTGCCAGCAAAACACAGTCTTGGTGGACAGAACTGGAGAGGGTGGCAGAGCAGGTGTGAGTCCTGTCTGGCGAATGGCAAGGGAACTGACCCCACTAGGCCATTTCTTTGAGGAAGAGGGGAAGGAGTAGCAGCAGCCTAGAGAAGAGTTATCTGATGTGCAGGGCGCTTTCAGCACTTTGTTACAAGGCTTGTCTAAACCAACAGGCTCTGCCTCTTGAACTATTTATTCTCTGGCCCTAAATTTCCAGGTAACAAATTCCAACCTTTCTAGTTGTGGGATGGGAGATAGATCAGAGGGGAGGTAGGGAGCCGGAGGGGAGGGGAGTGTGTTAAGCAAAGGTTGGAGTCCAGGGTTGGTGAAGTTTATCTTTACCCGTGTTATTTACCTGGCAAAGGTTCACGTAGTAAATTAACTGGAAACTACAAAACCTTAAAACACACACACACAGGATGCCAAGAATATTTCTTCCTCTCCTCCATTTACACCCTAGAAAATGTCATCAAACAGTCTTCTTTTTTCTCCATTTTTCAGTGGACTGTAAAGTGAAACCAGGCTGTCTGAAACAATTTGCCTCCTCTTGCTCACTCAAGCAGAACCTGGTGGGACACGCGTGCAAGCAAGGGCTGCTTTGGGAAACACGGCGCGAGCCATTGTGGTCCAGTGCTCAGTACCTCCCTTCTTCTCTTTCACCCTTTTTTCCTTTCCTTCCTCCTTCCCTTGCCTTTCTAGCTCACTTTCTCTCCCTCTCTTCCTCCCTCTTTCCCTCTCTCTCTTTCACACCTTTTCCCCTTCTCACCCCTCTTTCTCCCCCTCCCACCCTTCCTCCCTTCTCTCCCTCTACTCTCTTCTCTAAGACAATTGTTTGGGGGCGTCAAGGAAGGTATGATTGCAGAGCGCTCATAGGCTCCTTGGAAAGGCAGAGAGAGAAAGACCTTTAAACGAGGAGGACTATGGAGAGGAAGGAAATCTCAGGTGGAGGTCCCAGGACCGAGAGAGGGACAGGCTGGGGTGGAAGGAGGGACGGGAGGGAGTTTAAACCTGGACCTGAAAGGGGCCGTTGGCAGTGGGACAGGCCCTGTGGCTGTCCTGACTCCTGGATGACCAGGCATGGCTCATGCCCACCAGGGCACCCAGCATGGGGCTCTCCATGCCAGCTGGTTTTTGTCTGGGGCCAAGCATCTCAATTTGACCTGAACCTTAGAGGTCCAGCCAAGGTTAGTGACGAAGGTCTAGATGTATTCCAGGGGACAGAGGCCCCAGCGTGAGCTCGGTGTGTTCCTATGGGGCCCAGGGCAAGTGGGCGGTATCTGGGGGGAGGGGGACAGGGCCCCCAGGGTACACGTGCACAGAAGGGGAGGGCAATCGACCCTACATGCAGCAGGTACCTGGGCCCAGATGGCGCTTTGAATTAAAGTCCCCATCTCCCCCAGTGGCAGAGGGCTCTGGGAGTAATGTCAGAAAGGGCAGCCGAGCAGCCCCAGGGGCTTTCATGAGTATTTGTCAGCCTCGGAGTCTCCAGCAGGGCAAGGAGGGCAGCAGCAGCTGACCTGGGAGTAAGGATGCACAGTGACCCGAAGAAGCTGCTTCACTGGGTCTCCTTTGAAATCCGACCTGGCCTCGGTGCGGCACTCAACTAGCGCTCGAGCAGTGCCCCGACAAATAGCACACGCTGGTTAAACCACAGGAATTAATTTTCTCACAATTTTAGAGGCTAGAAGCCCAAACTCAAGGTGCCAGCAGGGCCATGCTTTCTCCCCAGCCTGTGGTGTCCTGGTGTGACTTGCCGGCGTAACTCTTCTCTGGCTCCTTCTCTCTCCCATTTCCTGTGTCCAGATTTCCTCCACTCCTAAGGACTCCAGTCAGACTGGATTAAGCCCCACCTGAATCAGTTTGGCCTCATCTCAATAGGATCTTCAAAGATCCCATTTACAAATGAGTTCACGCCCACAGGACGCGGGGTCGGGACTTGCGGGGGACACGGCTCAATGCACAGCACAACCTGCCAGAGAATGGCCCCGGCCAAGGCGGCTGGCAAGCGGCCGTGCTCTACCAGAGCTGAATGGGGCTCTGGCTGACCTTCTGCATCCCCAGGCCATGTGTGTGCCAAGCTCATCCTTAACTCCCAAGCCCCTCCAGGTGATAGTGGGCCAAAGGGCAGTTAGCATGGGGGGTATCCCCATTCCTCACCCAAGGTTCAGAGGGAACCCCTTTATAGAGTACCATATACTATTTGGACTGAGTCCAAGGGGTGGGTATGAGGGCCACTACATCCCATGCCCCTCCGCCCACATGCCTCCTTCTGCTCACTTTCTGCAGCCCCCCAGCCCCACCTGCTGAGGTCTAGGAGTGTGTGCACTTTGGGGTATGGACAATGGGTGACCTCATGATCACACGTCACAGCATGTCTGCTATAGGTCAAGGTGCCCACGAAATCTGAATCTTATGATAACCTGGTGTGGCTCAGGCTAGCCTGGGTCAGGGATTCAGTCAGGGAGATGGGCTCAAAGAGTGCTTATAACTCAGGCTCCTTTGCATGGCAGATCTCGGCACTGTGTGTTTGGCATGACCTCACAGGTCAGTGGCTTCCATGAATACCACGTTCAGGCCACGCTGGGCAGAGGCAGTGGGGTGTTGCTGATGAGGTGACAGTAGCATGGCATTGGGGGACAGTGACTCCCAGCCTTGTAACTTTAGGAGAAGCCTCTTTTCATTGGTAGTGGCAGTGGGGGAGGCGGCTCTGGTCAGTAGAACTTTCTGTGATGATGGAAATTTCTAAATCTGTGCTGTTCAATACAGTAGCCGCTTAGCAGCATGTGGCTACTGAGTACTTGAAGTGTGGCTAGTCCAACTGAAAAGCTGTATTTCAATTTTACTTAATTTTGATTAATTCAGTGTAAATAGCCATGTGCGGCTACCATATTGGGCTATCAACATTCTCGCCTGTAGATGGCTTCCGAGGCCTCATTGGTGACTTCCAGGACAACCTGCAGGCTGGCGAGGGGGTCGAGTCCATGCACACAGAGCCTGGCATCGTGCTGCCTCTCTCCCTGCAGGCCCACCTTCATCTGTACCAGCCAAAATGGAGAGTTATTTAGGGCGGCGAGAGGCGTCACCCCAATGCCTCTTCCAACTTGCTCACAGTGGCGCTAACACCTGTGTTCCCACCGGGCAGGTGGTTGTCCAGTAGATTTGCTGTTTTGTTGAGGAGGGGGGCTCCAGGGGCTTCCCCTTCACCCTTCCTGTCATAATAGCCTTGATTTTTTGGGTCTCAGAGCCAATGTAGGGATACACCAGTTGCTCAAGGTATCCATTCCAGCTCCACAGCTAGGCATCGAGGAGTCACCGTGGAACAGGTTCAGGATTCTACCAGTCCTACCCTGGGCTTAATTCCAGCCAAACTCCATTATCACCAGATCCAGGATTTAGAGTCAGTTCAGAGCTGGTGTCCCCAATGCCCTGGAAGGTCTGGATTATCCCTTTCCCCAGGGCACAGCACCCCTGATGCATGGCCAGATCCCCTGCAGAAAGGGCAGGGGGAAGATGGACAGAAGTGGATAAGGGTTGCAGCTCTCTGTTGTGCTGGCTCAACTCAGGCTCCCCAGCCTGGAGTTTTTCAATTAGATGAATCAAGTAGAACTTTAGGAAACTGCCCAGTTTTCCTAGTCCATGGTTGGTTGGTCGCCACGGAAGAGTCCATCAAGTCAAGCCTTCCTGATGGCCACACTACCTATTGGGAGAGCTAAGCTCGTCTTGCTTTTGGTGGTGAAATGTTATTCCATGGCCTCTGCTACTTTGGGATTTTCCACAGAAATCAGGTAGACTATTTTGACAGCAGTGACTCCCCAGAAACAGTCTACTTGGGGCACTGGCCCTGGCACCATTGCTGCTGGCCCCTTAGGGTGGTGCTGTTAGAACTCTTGACTCTGCTGCAGCCCTGTGAATAATCTCTGATTGACCACAGGGTCTTTGCATCACTCCTTCAATATTAAAAGTCCTTGGCAGGTCACATGACCATACCCTAGTTATAAGGAAGTAGGCAGAGAGACTATTTGATTCTCCTTGTCTCACACCTGCCCTAGAGCTCCTCCTAGGGAACTAGATGGATAGAAGAGGTATTTGGAGGCTGAGCAACCAAACTGTGATTTTTATCTTCACCTTTTTGATTATCTGTGTGGTTGGATTTTCTACAATGACCATTGATTACATGTATAATTTTTTAAAAGGAGTTTGTCATTTTGAGATTTTTTTTTTTCAATCGACTGGTTCCAAAGGTGCAACTATTATATGTGTATTGGGGGAGGGGGGAGCGTGAAAAATGGTTCTCAACCCTGGAAAGGTCAGGAATAGGAGCATAGGAATTTGGGGCCTCAGCATCTGTGTGTGAGAGTGGGGCTGAGCTTGTTCTTTGAAGACACTACTGGTCTGCCCTGGATCCAGCCCTGGCACTGCTCTGTGGGGCGGCCTGGAGATGGTCAGCCCTACTGCCAACTCCACTGGCCTGGGCAAATGTTGGGGTCTGCCCTTAACCAGCAGCACAGAATACCCACATTCTGGGTCCTTGTCAGGTCAGAGCCATAACATTAAACTCACTGTCACTCAATGCTTAGCAAAGGTCTGGTTGAATTAAAAAAAAAAAAAAAAAAAAAAAGCTTTAGGAAGACTTGCTTGAAAGGCAGTCACAGTCATTCCTACATGGAATTCCAGTCCCCATCAACACTTACTTTTGGATTCAGTACTACAAGGGGACGGCCACATGCTTTCTGCCCTTTGTAAGGCTGCTTCATTTCAATCTACTTGGAGTCATGCCATTGACTTAAATAAGAGGCTATCAACACCAGTCCCGCAGAGCTCCTTGTTTTATTTCCTGTAAGGATGCTTTTAGACTCTTGTTCACTACATTACACAGGCCCTTTGAATGAAAACATTTGGGGGAAGTTCTTTCCTGGTCCTGGGATTTGTCTTCTTTGAAGCACCTGATTTGTTTTTATTTTGTAGGCATTGTAATAAAGATGATTTTTAAAAGTTGTATTTATTCATCCCACCATACCATTGTTTGTGGTCACTGTCTGCTCTCTGTGTCCATTTGCTGTGTGCTCTCTGTGTCTGCTCGTCTTCACTTTAGGAGGCATCAGGAACCAAACCCGGAACCTCCCATGTGGAACAGAGGTGCTCAATCACCTGAGGCACCTCAGCTCCCTGGTTTGTTGTCTCTCTCATTGTCTTTCCTCTTTGTGTCTCTTTTGTTGCGTCCTCTTTTTTTGTGTCAGCCCGCGCCTGCCCGCCGTGCCACCTCACCTTCTCTAGGAGGCACCGGGAACTGAACCTGGGACTTCCCATGTGGTAGGTGGAAGCCCAATCGCTTGAGCTGCATCCTAGTCCCAATACAGGTGAACTTGTTTCTTTCTTTGAAGGGGCTACTGAGGAACTCAGAATCAAATTGTGGCCCATATCTAGCAAGTGTAGGGGACTTTCGTGGCATGCATCCTCTGTATTAATTAATCTTATCTCTCTTCTCATATTATTTCTCCCAAACGAATTTTCTCTTTTTCCTAAAGTCGTCCGTGACTTTTAGAAAAAGTGTTTTATTAATGTATTTCGTAAGCAAGCATAATTTTTTTTTAAATCAGGGCAAGATAAAATAAAGCTCACATAAAATATTCATGATGCTATATTCTCACCTGGACCCTTATACTGGACGCTGTGCCATTCTCTAATCTGAGAAGTTCGGGGATTTTATTGAATTTTAAATTTTTGTTTCAGTCTTTGAGAATAATCATTTTGTTACCACTCCTATGATTGCTATGTTAGAAAGAATTTTTATCCTCTTGCATCTATGAAAGCTCCTTTTCTTCCATTTGTTGTTTACTTCATACATGACACAATAATTATGAACTTATCTTTATTCCCTGAAGAGTGGAATGAGGTCCAAAAATCCATGTCCTCATGAAGTTTTACAATCCTCTAAGAATTCTGAGAATGTTGAGGCTTTCAGCTTTCTTTTTTTTTTTTTTAACTACTTTGGTCAGGGATCTAGGATAGATTAACATAAAAAACTCACTAGTTGTCCTAGAGGCAAACTGGAGAAGACAAACTGCATTCAAATGAAGCTCAGTAGAGTCTCAGCTGGCCTCTAGCTCTCTCTTGGCCACCAACATACACAACAGAACTCCCTGCACCTGCTACAGAAGAATCGATGTATTCATGCACTGTGTCATTCTGAAGGCAGCAATCACAATCCTCTCCACTGCATGTTCCTTACAGAAAAACTAGAAAATAAAGGCAATGAAAAAGAAAAATATATCACCCATTTTCCCTTTATTAAGCAACTAGGGGACCAGCCTTCCAGATTTTCAACAAAGCATTTATTCATTCAACAAGGATTAACTGAGGGCCTACTATGTGCTAACTACCGTGTTATGTCCTGTTATGTCACTGTGTTCAAATTCAGATGCAGTCCTTACCCCACACCGCCCCCTATAGACCTCCCCGTCCACGGTACATTTATGAAACTGGAATCACAGTAGAGAGAGTTCTAGACCCTCTTTCCCTACGTTCTAGATCTCTTTCCACGTCAGCATGCAGAGACGGATATCACTATTACAAAAGGCTGAGTGGTAATGCACATATGACCAACCATAATTTATTTGAACCAGCCCCTATATATTGTGAATTTTTATGCAATTATAAAGAGCATTTCTGTGATGGTTTGAAGTTGTCTGTACCCCAGAAAAACGTGTGCTTAAATGTAATCCATTGGGAAGTGGCTGTGGCTCAATCAGTAGGGCTCCCGTTTGCCATGTGGGAGGCCCCGGGTTCGGTTCCCGGGGCCTCCTGGTGAGGGCAGAGCCCGCCCGCACGGCGTGGTTGGCTGGCCCGGCGAGCATAAGCAGCAGGGGGGGATAAATGAATAAATAAATAAAAAATCTAAAAAAAAAATAAAAAAAATAAAAATAATAAAAATAAAAACCTATGTTATAAAAAAAAAAAAAATGTAATCCATTGATGAGGTTACTTCAGTTAAGGAGAGGCCCACCTCAATCAGGATGGGTCTTAATCCTATTCCTGGAGCCCTTATAAGTGGAATAAAATTCAGAGAGAGAGAGAGAGAGAGAGAGAGAGAGAGAGAGAGAGAAAGCCACAGGAAGCAAAAAGCTGAAACAGAACCCGTAAGAGAAGGAAGAGACCAGAAGACGCTGACATGCGCCTTGCCATGTGCCAGAAGAACCAAGGATCGCCAGCAGAACTCCCCAGTCCTCGGGGAGAAAGCATCACCTTGATGACGCCTTCATTTGGACATTTTCCCGGCCTCAAAACTGGGCTCGAATAAATTCCCATTGTTTCAGTGGACCCATCTCATGGTATTTGCTTGAGCAGCCGAAGAAACTAAAACAGCTTCTGTGCACAGTCTTGAATATATAGACCTGGGCACTGGTCTTACTACTTCTAGATGCTTCTTAGCTCATCCTCAAATACACCAGTGTGGGCCCCCGTTGCCTCTGATCTTTCTGGCTTTTCCAGGTCAATGACTTTTGGCTTCACCTTGGTAATCTTTCTTCATGTCGAGCCCAACGTGTTCGCATTCAGGTCCTGCTGACCATGGCTGCTTGTGAGGTGATGGAAGCAAATGTCTTGCTTCATCCTTGTGATGACCTTGCTTTGTACAGTGACAGCAGCATCTCGTGTTGGTCTTTCGTTGGTGATTGAATTGCATCACCACTTCCAGTGGGGGAAGGAGCCACCTCCCTTTCTATTTATGCTAAGTCTGCATTACCCTGGTGTTCATGAAGTGTGTGTCTAATAGATGAATTCATGAGTGAACAGATTCTAGGACCAGAAAGATGGTGTGAGTGAGGGACAGACCGTTCTCAGGTAGGAGGGGACGTGCAGGGGATGGTAGGCAGGTTTGAGTTCAATAAAAGTCAAGTTCTCTGTTCACTGGTCTTTCTTTTCTCATTCAAGAAATGCTACCTTCTCACATAGAGTTGCCACATAAAATACAGTATGTCACATGCAATACTGAAGACATTATTTATTGTTTATCTGAAATTCAAATTTCTGGGCATCCTGTCTTTTCATTTGCTCAATACGGCACCCCTGGACTCAGGGATCTCAGGGGCCAGTATGGTCTAGAAGCAGGAAGTCAGGAAAATTTGCCGCTAGGTAAATGACTGTGCGATGTTCTGCAAAACTTCTCGGGGATTTCAATTTCCCTGCTGAAAGAGGTGGGGCGAGGTAATCCAAGATTGCTTCCAGCTTTAATCTGCTTCTTCAGTTACTGTTCAGTTAACCCAGGAGCTTTTCCATGTTAGCCCCATTTTGCAAAATAGCCCACCTGCAACCCTGGTCGGCGCCAGCAGGTCTCCCCTGCCCAGATAACAGATGGCCCAAAGCCCCCACCCCATCCCTAATCCAACAGGATATACTAATCTCAAAACCAACCATGAGAATATCACAAGATTATCAAACATCCTGTTTGACATTCCAACACGTCCATCTCCCTCTCCCCAAGACCTCCTCCCAAAAGGGAAAAGGTCAGTAATCTTCCACCCCATATGTGCATGCCACATCCACGAGCCCCTTCTGTAAACACTCCCAGTTACACCAGCTCAGAAGAAGCAATCCCAACCTGGGCAGGTGGGCTGAAGTCTCACTTCAGGTCCCCACCATGCTGGTGATCTAATAAATGTCTCTGCTTGAATTTTAGTCTGTCTCTGAGCTCCATTGGGCCGGGACTAACACTCCATAGGCCAGGAAGTCCCAGATCTGGAGTAGCAGCCACTGTTCCATGGGTTGGGTTCTGTCCAGCCAGGACCTGCTCAATGGCTCGTGTGAGAGGTTGAGACAGCAGCCCGAACCCCACATTTACAAGTCATATGGTTCACAGTGAACCTTCCCGTGCCTCTTCCTGTCTAAGCCCCTCTGCCCCCTCCACCGCAGCTCCAAGCTCTGGAGGGCTGCGCCCCTGCCTCTCTACCTGCCAACTCACGGTCTCTGCTGGTTCATTGCATCCCACCGCCCCACTGCCTGCAGGCTCCTCAAGCTTGACCTCAGAACCTTCTCTCATTAAAGGCTGACAGCTGGTTGGGAAACATGAAGAGAGAGCTGGAGTTGGGAAAAAGTATCATTTGGCAACCATAATAACAAAGATGATTCAGGCGAGTACCAGCGGATTCTATATCTAAGAGGGGAATTTGATGACAAGCAGGTTATCTGTGCGGTCTCCCCATAGAGTGCCTATAAATTGCAAGGAGAAAATTTCTCTACACAGCAGAGAAATCAGATGCCTTGATTGTGTGCAGGGCTGATGGACACCTTAAACCTCCAAATACGATGCCTTGAAAAGAACATATCACTTGTATAGTATTTCAGCCTGGAATGCATACTCTTAATCTAACCATTATAACAGCAGATAAACCAAAAAATGAGGAACATTCTATAAAAAAAAAAAGGGGGGGGGGAGGGACTGTAGTCTTTTGAAAATAGCAAAGTCATAAAAGACAAAGAAAGGCTGTAGAAATGTTCTAGATTAAAGGGGATAAAGAGACATGTAAATGCAGTGTCTGATCCTAGACTAGATCTTGTTTTGGAGGGGGTAAAAAGTGCTACAGAGGACATTATGGGGTCAATTGATACAATTAAAATTATAGATGATTGATTAGATAAAATTAATATTTACTTCTGTAAATGTAATATTTACTGATGTTGACAACTGTACTGGGTTATGTAAAATAACGTTCATTTTCTTAGGGAAGCCACACTGAAGTTTTTAAGGGTAAAGGGCCATGATGTATGCAACTTTTTAGCAAATGGTCCAGGGAGGGAAAAAAAACCACTCTATTTATCTATCTATCTATCTATCTATCTATCTATCTATCTATCTATCATCTGAGAGAGAAGAAGAAGGAGGAGGAAGAGGAGTAAAGGAAGAAGAAGAAGAGAGGTGGGGAGCTCGGATGATAAAGCAAATAGGGCAAAATGCTAATACAAGGGAAATCTGGGGGAAGGGTAAAGGGTATCTGGGTGTTCTACATGCTATTCCTGCAACTTTCTGTAAGTTTGAAATTATTCCCCAAAAAAGTTCTAAAAATTGATGCCCTTTCTTATCGATCTATAAAAGCTCTTTTAAAATTATTATTCCTTTGTCATAAACATTGTCAGTACTCTTTCCCTGTTCGTCATCGTGTCTGGATTTCGTTCGTGGTGTGTTTGACATGTTCATGTGTGTGAAGTGAGCAATTCCCCCTTTATGAGTCAGGTTTGAAGATCCTTCTCCAACACGAAGACGACACAGATACTTACCTACCACATTCATCCACCCAGGATGCTATCAATTGTAAAATACACTGTGGAAAGTAGAATACTGCTGCCCACCCCCCGCTCCAATGTCCACGTCCTAATCTCTGAAACTTGTGAAAATGTTTCCAGATGTGGCAAAAGGGACTTTGCAGACATGACAGAGTCAAGGATCTTGAGAGGGGAAGATTATCCTGGATTATCCGGGTGGGTCTTAATAAGAGGGAGGCAGGAGAGTTCGAGGGAGAGAGTGCTTTGGAGATTTGAAGATGCCCTGCTGTTGGCTTTGAAGATGGAGGAAGCGGCCCCAGGCCAAGGAATGCAGGCAGCCTAGAAGCTGGAAAAGGGCAAGGAAACAGGATCTCCCCAGGGGGAATGCACTCTGCCAGCACCTTTAATTTCAGACCAGTGAAACCCATTTCAGATGTCCACCTCCAGAGCCAGATAATAAGTGGCGTTTATATTCATGATCTCTTTCTTTGTAACAAATCACGCCCAAGCTTAGCAGTTTAAAACCACTGATATTTAGTCTCTCACACGGTACCTGAGGGTCAGGAAGCCACAGGTGGTTATCTGGGGGTTCTGGCTGAAGGTCCCTCATGAGTCAAGACATTGGCCATGGCTGCCGTCACCTGAAGGCTGGTCCAGGGCCGATGCTGGCAGGAGGCCTCAGTTCCTCGCCTGCGACACGGCTGCTGGCTTCCCTCAGAGTGAGACAGGGAGCAGGTAGGAGGCCACTGTGCTTTCTGGGGCCTCCTGTCCACTCGTTGCCGCCTCCACTTCATTCTGTTCTTTAGAAGTAGTCACCGAGCCCACACTTTGGAGGGGGGTGCATCAAAGAATTTGTGGAGTTACCTTTAAGCCACCACAGTGCATAGTCCTTTCCTTTTGGCAATTTTCTAGGAGTTGGCTTTGAAAATTTTACTACTGATCTGTTTGCTTCCATTAAAGTTGAGAAAGTGAAATTATAATAAATTCTGATTTTGGTATAAATAAAAAATTTAAAATCAATATAGTATTGTGAGGTCCAATACATCTACTTTTCAATTTTAAATATTTTCATCTAATATTTTAGAAAAAATTTGACATTAAAAAAAATAAAAACAAGCACATAGGGGTGTACATTTTTCTTTTGCCCGAGGCTCCAATATGGCTTGCTAAAAGTGACAGACACAGCACAAAAGGGAAGAAGCCTCCGGGCCCTCACTTCCTAAGGACTGAGAAAGCTTCTCAGCTTCCAATATGAATTGCTACAGATCGGTGATTATTATATGCTGCCCTTTCCCCTCAAGTGTTTGAATGAGAGGGTTTATATTGTGGTTTTCTGTCTCTAGCTCAGCAGTATTTGTCAGGTGTGTGTGAGGGAGATAACCTGCAATTGTGTGTTTCAGGATGTTCATTGTAGCACAGCTTATAAAAGTGGAAGATTGGAAAAACCTACATATCCACCAATAGGACAACAGTGAAACAAAGCAAAACCAGTGTTGAGAATGGACACGTGTGGATTGCCTCTCCGACATCCTTTGCTTCCTGACAAAAGTGACCTAATTTTCATTCAGGTTTTCGGCCTCCCCTTACGCAGCTTACTGGCTTCTCGCGGAGCTGGCCCCAACCCAATTCTACCGACCAGCCCAGGGAGGCCCTAATTCAACCAGCACATTCCAGTCTCCTGGTCCCAATTACAGTGGTCACGTGACCTAAGCTGGAATGAATCAGGAATGAATCCAGGACTGTTGCTGGGAATGCTGGGAAGTGTTGTGAGGCCATAAACCAAAGAAGCCATAAATTCCTAGTTAAGGCAAACACACACACACACACACACACAAACCCCCCTCCCTGTTTGTGCATCTTAAAGTGCACACGCACATTCCTAAGCCATAGCTATCTGCGCCAGAGCCACCCCTGCTGCGCATCAGAAACCTCAAAGAGACACGTTTACCATCTAGCAGACCCCGACTTAGCCCTGTGCCTGCCTCGTCCATGTAACGCCCTGGGTGTCACGGAGCACGATTCTGAACGCCCAGGACCAGCTCCCAGCCTCTAAGTGCCCTAATAAACTGTTACTATTTTGCTATATGGAGCAGCCTGCTTCATTTTTCGGTCTTGAGTGCCCATCGCACTTTGGTGAAGCCTATTCTGTAGGTTCCCGGCCAGACAAGTTACAGGCTCGTGGCTGCTCTCCTTGGATGGCGATGGCGACCCGTTGTAGCCCTAGGTGCTGCTGGTGGCCGCCTTACAACCACAAGGCGAGTCAAGCTTAGCTGAAGCTGACTCCAAGGAAGTAGAGTGGGAAGAGGGAAAGAAATGGGTTCTTGGGATTAAACCCACCCCAGAGCCTGCCCTACCTCAGATGTTACAGTTACGTCAGTCATTAAGCTTCCCTTATGCCAGACTGAGCTAGCTGTCCCCTTCCCTGTAAGGCTTCTCACCAACAGGACAGCCCAGATTCACTGAGCACCTGGGATGAGCCAGGCACTGTGCTAGGCCCTGCAGAATCTCTTCTGATGATGCAGTCATATGATGGAACATCATGCTTCCATTAAAAACAATATGTTACATGGAAAGATTTTCATGAGAAGTGAGAAAAGCCTATATAATCAGGGAAAATGTCCATTTCGGTCAAGTGATCTCTTGGTGAGGGTGGGGAAGGCAGTGGGGAGGAGAGAAGGAATCCAGGAACTCTTGGGTTATCTCAGTTTGAATCCCATTTGATCCCTGAGGGAAGACAGGACACCCCTCCTCCAGGAAGAGCCTCTAGGGGAGGGAGGGACACCTCTTGAGGCTCCTGCCAGAAGCACCAGAAGGGACCAAGTCTTTGAAATGCCACAGTGGGGGTTGGGGAGGGGCAGGGAATTATACACAGAAATACAAGACTAAATGCCCAATGCTTATAGACAGGACAATCATTCTAGTGGGCATCAGCTCTTCTGGGGATGGGGTCTTTGGGACAACATGGAGGGGCTGAGACGAGAACTTCTTGCTTCTGTGGGGTCAAGGGAGCAGAGGGCCCAGGGTCCCTGGAGAGGGAGGGAGTTGGCTCGTTTAGAGGTTTGTCCAGTTCACTGGCTTTGAGCTTCTGGTGGGCCACGACTCTGTTTTGTTGAGTCCCCAGTCGCCCAGCATCTAACAGAGGTAGTGATGTGAAAATGGAGGCAAGGCCAAGGTGGGGGGGGTACCCCCAATGGGGTGAGGCCGCAGAAACAAGGCGCCCTCCTTTAGTTGTACAGCCTGACTTGACAGTTAGCACCTCTGTTTCCCTGTGCTACTAAAGTTTCTCATTTAAATGCAAATATTTTCAAGGAGCCTCCTGTCCAGGGAGTTTGTTTGGCTTGTACTGGTGGGAATACGCAACTTTAAAGCATTTGAATAGAAGAATCCACTTCTGAGAAATTTGCATTTTCAGAAAGCTTCAGTGGAGCACAGAGCTTTGGAGCTGTGAATAGTTTCTGTGTTTGCCGCTCTGCTCTCTGTGAATGGTACTGGAGGTGCTGCGGGGAAAGGCGCCTTTGCCAAGAGCCTGCGGAGGATTCTGGGATGTGTGTTGAGTCACCTCTCCCCTGCAGGTTTCCAGGGAGCTGGTTTGCATGAGGTAAACATGCGACCTGATTCCCAATGCCAAGGGCCTCTGTTCCAGGTTCTGCCGGCCCTCCTTGCCTCAGGACAAGGAGGAGAGTGGCAGGGTGGCCCAGTGGGCAGGGTGGGGGTGCGGGCTGTTTGGTGTTTATATGGGATTGGCACACACCCAGGTGGGCTCCCTTTTTCATTCCTTCTTACCTGGGTTGGGCCCTATGGCTGCCCCATCGGTCGACACCTGGAGGGTTTGCTAACGTTCCCTCTGGCCCCAGCCCTAGTAGGCTTAGAGGGAAAGCCATGGGAAGGATGCCTTTAACTCCTGACGCACCAAAGGCTCACCAAAGGCTTCAGGCCCTGAGATGGGAGCCCACTCTGGGTCTTCAGCCCCCACCCAGGGAGCTCCCTCTAGAGGTCACAGTGGGAAGGGTGGGGTGTGGCCACCACTTCTCCCCTACTCCTGCCCCCCTGCCTCCACCCCCAGTCCTCTGTTATCCAGCTGTGGCCTATGGTCATCCAGTGGGGTGTGTCCTCAGAGGACCCCTGGGCCCTGTGAGGTCGCTTTCCCAATTCTGGCAGCAGGTCCTGTGTGTGTACCTGGAATAAAAAACGGTGTTGTCCAGTTGTGCAGCTACAGCTTCCAGGATACCCCTGAAGCCACCGACATGTACTGGGACCTCATTTCAGGTGACAGTGTTAAATTTTACCTGTGATCCTGGAAAACAGCAAAGGTGAAAAAAATCTCCCTATGCTGTATATTCTGGAAAGTGACTTATTACAAAGAACCCCCTTCCCCAAATGGCTTAGATAAGACTCGCGGGTGCCCACGGTCTACCTGGGACAAGGCCGGGCGCAGACCCTCCACATTCCCATTCTTTGCCTCATGATTGAGGATTCATGTCCCCACTGGGGATCGTCATCCCCACTGACAATCGGAGCAAAATGCCCGTGCACCAGACTTGGGTGAAGCTCCTCTCCTTTCTCCAGACTCCTGAACTTTGAGGACACCTCCCAGAAAAGGGGCTGCTTCAGTGTTGCATAGTCTCAGGTCCACTCTCCGATCACGTCCGGCTTCCAGCCCTCTCCCCCCACCCGGTTCTTTCCTTGCTGTAGAAGAAAAACCCCAAGATGCCGGCAGAGCTTCCGGTCAGAGCCGTCTGCCCGCTGCAGTGGTCCCTCCTGCCATTGCTACAGCCCCTGCCCCTTCCCATAACCCTTTCGAATAAAGTCTCTCCCCACCATGTCCAGATTCATTTGTTCCTTTGATACAGTTGAATTTATTCTAAAAGCAGCCTATACACTAGCCCAAGAGATAACCCTTGATTTTTATTTCTGATATTAACTAGCCAAGCATGGTAATAAAATGGACAACAAATTGTTAAAGTAAAATAATGCTGGTAGAACAAAAATGCCTCCATATGGGGCCTCCCTCCCCCAGAAAAATGTACTCTACCCCACTTTTTCTGTCTTCTTCCCTCTCTGTCTTTTCCTCTTTTCCTCCCTTCCTCTCTCCCTCTTCTTTCACTCTAAATGAAATATTATGGACCTCTTTCTACATGTCAAGCACTGCCCTAGGAGCTGATGATGCATCAGTGAACAAAACATTGTCCTCATGGAGCATCCAGGCCAGTAGGGGTGGGGGTGGGGGTGGGAGACAGGCAATAAATCCCCACAAGTAAGAATATATCTAGAAGGTACTGAGTGCTATGGGAGTGTGATGGTTAGGCTCATGTGTCAACTTGACTAAGTAATGGTGCCCAGTTGTTTGATCAAGCAAGCACTAGCCTAATTGTTACTGTGAGACATTTCGGGAACTTAAATCATTAGTCAGTTAATTGCATCTATGCTGATTCCATGATTCCATCTACAATCAACTGAGGAGATTGCCTTTAGCAATGAAAGGTGCCTCATGCAATCCATTGAAGACCTCTAAAGGAGAGCTGATTTTGACAGTCAGAAGAGAGAAGTTCCGTCTCTACTTCAGCCAATTGGCTTTTCTGGAGGAATTTATCGCAAACCTTCATCAGAGTTCCTGGCTTGCAGCCTGCCCTATGGAATTTGGACTCATGCATCCCCACAGTTACATGAGAAAATTTAATAAAATCTCATAATATTTATAGACATCTCCTGTCGGTTCTGTTTTTCTAGAAAACCTTGACTAATACAGCTTGGTACCAGGAGTGGTTCTTGAGAAACAGAATCTTAAAAAGGGATTTGAGTTGGTTCTGGGGTGTTTGTAATTGGCGTTCTACTCTGATTAGATTCAAAGACACTGATGACTCTATTTCCAATAATCAAGATGCCACCAGGGGAGTGGATGCAGCGCAAGCAGTTGAGTGCCTGCTTCCCATGCACAAAGTCCTGGGTTCAATCCCCAGTACCTTCTGAAAAAAAAAAAAGATGCCACCAATAGTACATGGGATGAGTTGGCCATAGAGATTCACAAAATATCACCACTGGATATGGCTATGCACATGCTTATAAGAGGCAAGGCTCTGGGGGAGAGTGTTTTTGACACCTTAAGAGAGTTTTGTGGAAATAAAAATTATAATGATGTTGGCTGGTTGTTCCTAAATACGCTGGATACAGTTATAAAAGAAAAGGATGAGTTGAAGGCTTCAAATTTACAATTTAAGCACCGCATGAAGGATGTGAAAGTTTCTATGTGTGTCCTGTAAGAAAATCTTGTTTCGTGTAGCTGCAGACTTGAGATCTCTGAAAACCAGACCCAGAGTTTCACTGTGCGGGTTACAGTAGAAACTGAAATCTTAACCTTGCAGGGTGCCTGCTGTTAAAATGAGGGCACTGATTGGAAAGTTATGAGATCCTGAAAGTTGGAATGGAGACATATGGGTTGATGATGATGGAATGGGGACATTGAAACCCTAAATTCTGCTGAGTCGTTGCCAGATAAGCATGTAATGTCTGCCCTGAGGAAACAGTTTACAGACCTCCAGTCTGCCTTAAGTGGTCTGTCATTCAACCTCCACCTGACGAGATTAATCCTGTTTCACCAGATGAAACTGCAAAGGAATGCCCTGAGGTAATTGGCTTGCAAGACACTTCTAACCCTTCTTGTTACCCACCCCCACCACCCCTTGTTTCTTCCAGACATTAAAACTAGACTAAAGTCCCAACAGGCCCCAAAGGGTGAGGTAGAAAGTGTGAATCATGAGGAAGTACACTATACTCCAAAAGAACTGCACAAATTTTCCTATTTATATAGATAGAAATCAGGAGAATATGTGTGGGAATGGATATTAAGGGTGTGAGATAGTGGTGGAAAGTTGGATCGGGCTGAATTTATTGATATGGACCCACTAAGTCTTAGTGACTAAGCAGAGATTTTGGATTCAGTGTTATAGCTTGAAGGGTTAGAAAGGGCTCCAACAGTTTGTTGGGGTAGCTGGCTAAAACATGACGAAAAGATGGCAGACATTACCTGAGGCCCAATACCAGAACTGCCCTGGTATAATGTAGATGAAGGAATCCAAAGGCTTAAAGAAATTGGAATACTAGATTGGATGTGTCACATAAGGCCTGATCTCCCACCCCAGGAATGTCCAGAGGATACACATTTCACCAGGACTGTGAGGAATAAATTTGTGAGATTAACTTCATCTTCCTTAGAGAGCTTGGTGGTTGCTCTTCTCTGTAGGTCAGATATTGCCTTGGGAACTGCTGTCCCCAAACTGGGATCCTTAAACACTATGGGGATGATTGGGTCCCTGGTTGACAGAAGCCAAATGGCAGCACTTAATTGCCAAAGACAGGCAAAATCGATGGGTAGTCTACTAGATTCCTATTGATCTGCATAAGCAGAAGAGTTCCAGGTCAAGTGAACAAGAGTTTAACTCGAGTTACAGAAACAGAGAGTCACAGCCCCTTAATCAATTCCCAGACTTGAGGCAGTTTACAGACCCAGAGCGCCTTGAATGAGGGGAAGGCCAGGTCAGCTTAGGGAAGGACCCTGTTACACTGCCAGAAATTTATACTAATCTTCCTCTCAGCCTTCCCCAAAGAGACCTACAGCCTTTGACAAGGGTAACTGTACATTAGAGAAAAGGAAATGATCAGACATTTGGGGGATGATTAGACACTGGCTCAGAGGTAACATTAATTCCAGAAGACCCAAAATGTCACTTTGGTCCTCCAGAGTAGGGGCTTTATGGAGGTGAGGTGATCAATGAAGTTTTAGCTCAGTTCTGTCTCACAGTGGGTTTAGTGGGTCCCCAGGCTCATTCTGTGGTTATTTCCCCTGTTCCAGAATGCGTACTTGGAATAGATGTACTCAGAAACTGGCAGAAATCCCACATTGGTTCACTGACTTGTGGAGTGAGGGTTATTATGGTAGGAAAGGCCAAGTGGAAGCCTCTAGAACTGCCCCTAATTAGCAAAATAGTAAACCAAAAGTGATACAGGATACCTGGAGAGATTGCAGAGATCAGTGCCACCAACAAGGACTTGAAGGATGCAGGGCTGGTGATTCCCACCACATCCCCATTCAACTCTCCTACTTGGCTTACGCAGAAAACAGATGGATTCTGGAGGATGGCAGTAGATTATCATAACTTGAATCAGGTGGTGACTCCAATTGCAGCTGCTGTACCAGATGTTGTATCATTGCTTGAGCAAATCAACATATCCCCTGCTACCTAGTATTCAGCTATTGATCTGGCAAATGCTTTTTTCTCAATTGCTATTAGTAAGCACCACCAGAAACAGTTTGCTTTCAGCTGGCAACACTTGCAATATACCTTTACTGTCCTACCTCGACTGTTCAGCCTTAAGTTATAATATTGTCTGGAGGGACATCTATCATCTCTCCCTTCCAGAAGACATCACACTGGTCCGTTATATTGCTATCATGTTGACTGGACCTAGTCAGCAAGAAGTAGCAACTACTCCAGACTTATTGGTAAGGCATTTGCGTGTCAGAGGATGGGGGATAAACCTGACAAAGATACAGGGGCCTTCCACCTTGGTGAAATTTCTAGGTGTCCATGTTGAGATATCTCTTCTAAAGTGAAGGATAAGCTGTTGCACCTGGCCCCTTCTACAACCCAAAAAGTGGCATAATGCCCAGTTGGCCTTTTTGGATTTTGGAGACAACATATTCCTCATTTGGGTGTGCTATGCTGGCCCATTTACCAAGCGACCAGAAAAGCTGCTAGTTTTGAGTGGGGAGTGGGACAAGAGGAGGCTCTGCAACAGGTCCAGGCTGCTGTGCAAGCTGCACTACCATGTGGGCCATATGATCCAGTTGATCCAATGGTGATGGAAGTGCCAGTGGCAAATAGATTATAGGAGAGTCATAGTGCAGACCCTTAGGATTCTGGAGCAAAGCTCTGCCATCCTCTGCAGGTAACTACTCTCCTTTTGAAAAACAAAGTTTGGCCTGCTACTGGGCCTTAGTAGCGACTGAATGCTTAACCATGGGCCACCAAGTAATCATGAGACCTGAGTTGCCTATCATGAGCTGGGTGTTGTCTGACCTGGCAAACCATAAAGTTGGGTGTGCACAGCAGCACTCCATAATCAAGTGGAAGTGGTATATACGAGATAGGGCTCAAGCGCGTCCCGAAGGCACAAGTAAGTTACATGAGGAAGTAGCCCAAATGCCCAAGGTCACCACTCTTGCCATGTTCCCTTCTCTTTCCCAGCCCACAGCTATAGCCTCTTGGGAAGTTCCTTACAATCAGGAAGAGAAATCTCGGGCCTGGTTTACAGATGGTTCTGTAGGATATGCAGGTACCACCTGAGAGTGGACAGCTGTGGCACTGCAGCCCCTTTCTGGGACGTCCCTGAAGGACAGTGGTGAGGACAAATCCTCCCAGTGTCAGCACTTTTTTTTTTTTAAGTTTAATTTCCATTTTAGTGGGTTTTTTTTTTTTCTCCAGAGAGTAGTATTTCTTCGGTCTTTAAGGACTCAGCGCCTTACGTAGGCTTTGGCGGAGGTCAGGTCTAAATCGGGTGGGTGTGTTCGGCCCTTCCCGGCTTCACGGGAACGGTTTCTGACGACCTTGTGAAGAGCACAGCTCACGCAGTAATGTAGCTTCACATACAGCTTAGGAAGTACACAAGCGTCGAAAACACTAGCTTCGGAAATGTCCCTGATGGCTGCGGCCTCCACTATGTCGCGAATGACGAACTTCTTAATGGCCTTACCCTTGGGCACGCAGCGGGCGCAGTTCGTGCAGCGAATAGGCTGCACGTGGCCGCGGCCCTTTCTGACACGACCGTTGTTGCTTCTTTTCTTTGTCATCTCGGAAGCGAACACGGGAAAGAGCCCAGTGTCAGCACTTTGAGCAGTGCACCTGGCTGTTCATTCTGATTGCTAGGAGAAAAGGCCGCAGGTGCATTTGTACACTGATTTATCACTGTTACCGATGATTTGGCTGTATGGTCCAGGACTTGAAAGGAACATGATTAGAAAAGTGGTGACAAAGAGGTCTGGGGAAGAGGCATTTGGAGAGACCTTTCAGAGTGGGCAAAAACCACCAAGCTGGGAAGCGGATGTGGCTCAACCGGTTGGGCACCTGCCCATCACATGGGAGGTCCCGGATTTGGATCCCGGTGCGTCCTAAAAGAAGACGAGCTGCACCCACTGCAATGAGCTAGATATCCTCACTCGCTGAAACGAACTAGATGCCTAAATGAGCAGATGCCACAAGCCAGCAGATGCTGCAGCCTGCAGGGAATAGATGTGGCTCAAGCCGTTGGGCACTTGCCTCTTACGTGGGAGGTCCCAGGTTTGGTTCCCAGTGCCTCCTGGAGAAAGCGAGCAAACAATGAGTAGACAGACTAGAGAATCATCTGGGGGAGGGGGGGATAAACAAAAAAATAAAGTAAATAAATAAATCTTTTAAAAAATTTATAAAAAAACAAACAAACATGAAGCTATTTGTGTCCCATGTGAATGTTCACCAGAAGGTGATTTCAGCAGAGGAAGATTTTAATAATCAAGTAGTTAAGATGACCCATTCTGTGGATACCAGTCAGCCTCTTTCCCCAGCCACTCCTGTCATTACCTAATGGGCTCATGAACAAAGTGGCCATGGTGGTAGGGATGGAGGTTATGCATGGGCTCAGCAACATGGACTTCCACTCACCAAAGTCGATCTGGCTACAGCCACTGCTGAGTGTCTAATCTGCCAGCAGCAAAGACCCATACTCAGTCCCCCGAGGTGATCAGCCTGCTACCTAGTGGCAGGTTGATTACATTAGACCACTTCCATCACAGAAAGGGCAGAGATTTGTTCTGATATAGACACACACTCTGCCTTCCCTGCATGCAATGCTTCTGCCAAAACTACCATCAGCAGACTTGCAGAATGCTTTCTCCATAGTCATGTTATTCCACAGAGCATTGCTTCTGATCAAGGAACCCACTTCACAGTAAATGATGTGCAGGAATGGGCACATGCCCATGGAATTCACCAGTCTTACCATATTCCCCATCATCCTGAAGCAGCTGAATTGATAGAAGGGTGGAATGGCCTTTTGAAGCCTCAATTATGGCACCACCTAGGTGGCAATACCTTGCAGGTCTGGGGCAATGTTCCCCAGGAGGCTGTGTGTGCTCTAAACCAGCATCCACTCTATGGTGCTGTTTCTCCTGCAGCCAGGATCCGTGGGTCCTAGACTCCAGGGGTGGAGATGGGAGTGGCACCATTCCAATTACCCCTAACGATCCACTAGGAAAAGCTTTGCTTCTTGTCCCTGCAACCTTCAGCTCTGCTGGTCTTTGGTCTTAGTTCCAGAAGGAGGAGTGCTTTTACCAGGGAACACAACAATCCCATTGACCCAGAAGTTAAGCCTGCCACCTGGCCACTTTGGGCTCTTCATGTCTCTAAAAATTAACCGGCAAAGAAGGGAGTTACCGTACTGGCTGGGGTGATTGATCCTGACTATCAAGGGGAACTAGGACTGCACCTACACAATGGAATACAGGAGATCCCCTAGGGAGAGGTTCTTAACCAGGGGGTTCTCATTGAAAATTTTAAGATACGCAAATGTAGAGAGAACAGTGTGATGAATCCCGTAGGTCCCAATCCCACAGCCTCTGTAAGGATCAACTCAGGGTCAGTTGGTTTCATCTGCATCCCTGCCTGCCACCTCCCTGCCACCATATCATTTCATCCACAAATATTTTCATATGGATCTCTAAAAGATTACTTCTTTTAAGCCAAACCAGAATATCGTTTTCACATTTAAAAAATTAACAATAATTCATTAATATGATCAAATGTCTGATTGGGTCATTAGGTCATTGAGAGGTTTTGCCCAGATGAGTGATATGATCTGATTTGCGTTTTTAATGATCATCCTGCACGGAGCACCTGTAATTCTCACACTCTGGTGTGGGAGGGTCAGATGGGTGCAGGCACTTTGGAAAACAACACGACAGTTTATCACGTTAAAGACACACCTACCCAGCAACTCCATTCCTAGGTATTTACCCAAGAGAAATGAAAACGTCGGTCCACAAAAGAATTATACAAAAATGCTCATGGCAGTTTTATTTCAAAATCCAAACACTGGAAACAGCCTGAGTGTCCATTACCAGGTAAATGGATAATCAAATCGTGATTGCACAACGAAATGCTACTCAGAAATAAAAAGGAATAAACTGCTGATATCTACAGGAATATAAATGAAGCTCAAAAACATTATGTTGAGCAAAAGAAGGCAGATGCAAGAGTTCACGCTGTTTGATTCCATTTATATGAAGTTCCAGAACTGGCAAAACTAGTCTATGGTGCCAGAAATCAAACCCATGGTTGCTGTCAGTGAAGTACAGGGAGGGAGGGTGGTATTGACTGGGGAGGGGCTGTGGGTGGTGGTTCGGATTCTTGGTGGTGGGGATCTTGGAATTGTCAGTGAAACAGGAAGGCAAGTCATCTCTGCGAGGGTGGAGAAGGGGAGGAGGGGAGGTGAGGGAGGCTTGAGGATAGAAGATATAAGCCTTCAGGGATGTAAGTTGAACCAATCTCCCACTGCAATGAGGGCTCCCCTTGGAGGTCATGGGCATGACTTTCCAGCCCAGAGTGCTTCCCCACTGCACGAGTGCAGGTGTGAGGAGCCGCAGAACTGGATTTAACCAGGACTGTGGTGTTGCCAAGCGAGCGAAATGAAGGGAGATGGGCAAGGGAGTTGGTTTCTTATGCTGAAGCGATCCCTAACTCCATGGAAAGAAAGTGACTCTGTTTGCTTGTTCCCACAGAGAAAGCAACGTTCTTAAATATGTAAGGAACACACTGATCACCGTAGGTGCAAAACAGACTCAGAATGATCCTTCGAGTTAGCTCTGGCTGGACACGGGGGCCCACCCGGTGCTGCTGGGAGTCTGGGTCTCTTTTAGCAGAATCTTCCACACACACTCTCTCCTTAAAATTGGCTTCTGAGCACCCATGGAACTGGGCACCCCAAGATAACAGAACAAATCCCACTGCCAGGCTGCAGCAAACTGAAGTCCAAACACCAGGGTCCCAGGTCAAATCGGATCCCCAGAAAAGGTGTGGGCAGGCAAGAGGAGGAGGGAGGGAAAAATGGAGAGAGGAAGAATCCAGTGCCAGGGGTCCAGCTTCTGCCTGGAACTGCGTACCAAGGCAGGCGAGGGGGCCTGGATCCTCCTGGCCAGCTCTCTTCCTGGGATACTTTCCTCCTTGGCAACCAACAGACCAACACGCATAGCAAGGAGGAGCCTCAAGGCTCCTCATTCAAGCGCTTTTGCCAACTCATGGCTCAGTGCCTCCTGGCTCGGGACTGGGACGCATCTTGGGACACTGCAAAGGGCACTCTGCCAGTTCCAATCCCTGCTCCGACCTTCTGAGCCTGGCTGTGTGAGGTGTGATGTTTATGCTGTGCCTGCGTGTACAGAGGAGGAGCTGCCTGGGGACAGAGGCCTGTCCCGAGTCTCCCAGGAGCCAGAATGTTCAACGGCAGCCTGAGAGCCTAGCAGCCTAGCAGCAGCCGCAGGCCTGGATCCTCCAATGGGGTGCCCAGGTGGGGCTAGGCAGAGGGCGTCTTGTTTGGCCCTTCAGCTACCTGGTTCCCGGCCACCCACCTCTAGTCTTCGTGGCCAGCGGGAGATGTGGCTGTCCACTGGGAGATGGGGGCAGGGAGGACAGAGACCCAAAGAGCAGCCAACAAGCCCAGGCCCTGGTGAGCTGGACAGACGAGACGGGCAGCTGCGTTCTGCCCTTTGCAACTTGTACACCTGCCCCAAGCACCTCTTCCACTCTTGGGTGGGTCTCTCCAGAGCCAGACCTGCCTCTTGGAGAATAGCTAACCCGCAGTCTCACGGACACACGCAGAGCCAGGGTCTACACCCCCGCCTTAGCCAGCGTCCCCAAACTGACAGCCACAGCAGCTGTGGTCACTGTACTTGTAGCCTGGAGCACTTCTCTTTCTAGCTCTAAGCCTCTAAACCTCTAGCTCTAAGCCTGCTACCAGAGGGTGGTGCTTGAAACCGGCCGTCATTAAAATAGCCCAATCCCATGATCGCCAGTCACCCGGAACCCAACTGCCCTACCCAAATCTCAACCAATCCCAACACTCCTGAGCTGCTACCATGTGCTGGGAAGGACTCAAGAAACAGGCATGGCTCCTGTCTCCTGACCTGACGACAGAGAGGAGGTGGCCTCGCCAGCAGGCAGCACGCAGCATGGTGGAGAGGCAGCGATTTAGCGTGTCCCTATGGCCACGACTAGCCCTGAGACCAAGGACAGGGAAGGCCAGTGTGGGCGAGTGTCCACAGACCAGCCTCAGTGGCGTGTCTGCCAGCGAGGTGCTGCTGGCGTTTGGGGGGGACAATGCTTTACTGTATAGGCCTGTTCTGTGCATGGGCTTCTTGGCCTTCACTAAAGGCCCGTAGTATCCCCCAGCCACTGTGACGATGACACTGCTCCGTACCCTTCCCGATGCTCCTGGGGGAGGGAGGGTAGCACTGCCCAGATGCCCACTGCAGGCAGCTATGGATTCTCTACTCCTAGCTACTCAGGTAGGGCGGGGGCAACATCCATGCCCTGCTTGCAGGGCCAAATTCCCCTGGGGTGGCCACCTGCTGTCTTCAGCTGCCCAGCACCCGTTCTCATTTCTTTTCGTGGCAGGTCACCAGCATTACTGTTCTGGAACCACTTCCGGCCCCCCTCTCAGCCCTCATACTTTGGGTGGCGTCTGCCCTCAGTGCCAAAGGTGGCTGTGCAGCCCAGCCTGGCCAGAGCACTGCACTACCTGGACATAGTGACGGGTTCCGAGAAGGAGCCAGGACCCAACCAGAGCCCAATACCTTCCACTGGGGCTGCTGGGAGAGGGGCAGGCTCGCCTTCCCCGCTCGACTCGGCCTTAGGAGGCTGGGAGGCTGCTGCTACTGCAGCCATCCTGCCTCCTCGTGGAGGGCCTGCTCAGAGTAGAACCAACACTGCAAAAGCAGAGGGAGAGAAGTGGGTCCTGGGCCACGGCCTGTGCCCCTGGGCCAAGCCACGTAGGAACGGGAACATGCTCTTGACTTTTACAAGGGCCACTGAATTCTACTTTTGCTCAGGCCAGTTTGGTTTAGTTTGCCTGACATTTGCACCCAAAGGAGACCTAATTAATAAGCCAGAGGAGGAGCTAAGCATCTTCAGTTGGAGGCACCTGGACGTCCAGAGGCAGCAGCCATGGGCCCTGGGACCCTCCACTGGGCCCTGGCCCCTTCGCCCAGACCTGACCCCTTGCCGCCAGTCAGCTTGTTTTCGGAGGTTGGATGCCCAGAAAAGGTACCTGTCAATCTGGGGGTCTGCCCTCCCCACCTACCAGTGTCTGTTTGGGAAAGAAAATCCTAGGATTAGGTGGTCTTCATTCAGAATCAGAGGTCTGGGGTAGGGACAAAGCTTCTTCTTTGTTTTTTTTTTCCTTAAACAGGCTCTTTAGATGCTGCCTTGTCCAGGCCCTGTTCCCGGGTCCCTGGGACCAGCCTGGCCTTCCCCTTGCTTTCACTGCTTCAGTGCACCTTGGCCAACTCCCAAACAATGGTGTCTGCACTTTTTTTTTTTTTTTTTGCCTGGGGGCTTCCTCTCCAGAGCAGGACAAAAGTTCAGGGAATTAAGCACCTTCCACAGCAGCCCCCCACGAGACTGGAGCCGGGGTACAAATGCCCCAGCTTCCCATGCAAGTGGGATTCCGGAAGGATTAAGCTTTAGGTGCCCCCAGGGGTCACTGCACCCTTTACTGGCTGACCTCCTTTCCCAGTTTCAAAACCCTCTCCCCTACTCAGTGTTTCCTGGGCTCACCTGGAGCTAAGACCTACTCTTGGCTGCTCAGGAGCTAGCTTTACAAACTCACCAGGCCCTGGCTGGGTGTAGCTCAATCACCAGGACAAACCACAAGGCTGCAAGTTGGCCACCTCACCCTGCCCCTGTGCCCCCACCCTCCATGGCAAGTGAAGCCAAAGGAAACCACTTCCTAGAGACAGAGTGTTCCGGGCTCCGAGCCAGGCTCTCCAAGGCCCAAGCCTGGAAACGAGCCAGCATGGGCCTCCTTCTCCCTGACCTGGGATTACTCCTGGATGCAGCAGCTCATGAACTACATTAGGTATAGAGTATAGAGTTTTGTAGTTCTTTTTAAGAGTGGAAAAATCCCAAACAAATCATTTTTCCTTGGAGTGTGTGCAAAGAAAGATGCCCCACCTGGGGTCTGTGGCCCAGGACAGGAAATCCAGGCGCCCACCAAGGCCCCACACTCACCTCCCTACCCATTCGCCAAGTCCAACTTTGTGTCCGAGCAAAGCACCGCTTGTGTCTGAGTAAAGCACACTAAAGAAACAGAATTCCATTTTTTTTTTTTTTTTTTTTTTTTTTGTTTCTAATTTGGTGGCAAGTTAGATCCTTGGTAGAAACTGGATCTGTAAGAAAAATAAAGACAGAGCTGTTAATCCTTTAGCGTAGGCAACACTCGACCATGGGACTAGATCCTTCTGGAGAAAAATGAGTTATTTACGACTCAGACTTCTTTCAGCGAAACACAATCATACAGCCTTCCACAGCCCATGGCGGCCTTGTTTCTCACTCCAGGCTGGAGCAGGCTTAGGCACATTCAGTCAGCGTTAGCCTTCCTTGCTGTTTCCTCTCCCTTCCCCCAAGGTTCCCAGCAGCTAAGATGGCGCCTCCCTCACAGAAAGCCAGGCCATGGTCACGAGTTTTCCCACATTGGGTGCTCAAAAGGAGCAGAGAACATGCCCTTTGCTTTTAGTCCCTGTTATCAGCTGTTTGCTGAGGAAGAGGTTCACGGAGCTTTAGGAAATTCTAGAGGCATCCTTCCCCAAGAGGAGACAGCTTTGCCATTGGTATTAGATAGTTTTTCACTCTCTGGGCAGAAAAGGACACCAAACTGCCTGTGGTTCTCTTCTGTGGGGACTAAGAGCTCAGTCTACAAAAACCAGGGTGACTCAGCGTACCCCCACGCGCCTTCCCCCACTGGCTCTCACACCCATCTCGGGTGCTTCCGGGGCGGCAGCACGGCCTGGCCTCCGAGCCCACAGGTCTGCCCACTGGAGTCCACCAGCACGCGGCTGCCGTATCACCTCCTAACAACATCCTTGCCTACTGTAGTGGGTGCTACCGGCTCCCCACCGAAATCCACCCTCACTTCTTCCTTGCTGGTAGGACCCCACTTTGTTGGGATGCCGCTCTTCCTGTGCCTGGCCTTGTCCTGGAGGGAAACCACTCCAGCCCTAGCCCTGGGGTGGCTGTGGGGGGTAGATCTAGACTGATCGCATCTGGTCATGGTAATTCAAACCCCTTTGCCTAAGAAGGTACACAAGAACCCATTCAGGGGCACGTCGTGCTACTGATGTGAGGACAGGGATGCTGGGGAAGCTTCTGCTTAAGAAGAGACACACGAAGAGGAGGCCTTTTCCCTGCCCTGGTTTTGGTGCACGAGGATGTAATTCTGGAGTGGGCCTGCCTTCTACTGAGGGTATCAGAGCAGAAATCCAGAAGAGTCCCTGGGTCTCTGTTGAGTTAACCAGCCCTGGAGCCCCTCAGCTCGGTTCTTGGTAGGTGAGGTAATCACCTTATTACCATTTTGAATCAGGATTTCTGAGATTTGCAGCCCCATATAATCTGCCTTATACACTGATTAAATTAAGATTAATATGTCCACTTGGCATCTGGGAACCTTCTACCAACTCCTACTCGCTTTCACTTTACAACCTTGATTTCTAAAGAGACGGCAGAGTGCAGCCTTCGGTAGAACCCTTGCCAGAGGGCAAGGCATCTTTACACTGACAGCCACAGGAGGGAGGTAAAGTCCCCTCAGCTGTCAAGCTGAGGGATATTTCTCTTGAAGCAGTGAAAACGTTTTACACCTGAAAGGGTTGCACTGTGTGCAGTGGTGGAAAATGCTGGGACCTGGGCAGGAAGCCAGGGCAGGGGAAGCTGGCAGAGCATGCTGGTGGGCCACCCAGCCCAGAGGTGATGAGGACGGGGCTCCCAGGCTGGGGCAGGGGCCACCCTTTACTTCTCAGATGGTGAGGGGCTGGCGCCAGGAGGGGCAGCGCCTGTCTGTACCCCTTCAGCAGGCGCCAGAAAAAGCAGAAAGGAAGCAGCTGTGTCCTTAGGAGCAGAGGCCAGCCTAAGAGTGGACACTTGACTTGAGCCTTCCCTCTGGGAACTCACGGAGACCCTGCGTGTTCGCCTAGAACCAGAACAGAGCTGGAGTGGGTGTCTTCTCGGTGGGCGCCTCTAAAGTGCTGGCAGTTTCCAGACCTCAGCCCTTTTCTCTATCACGCCCTCTACCTAAATCAGCTCATCCAGTGCCCATGACTTTACATACCAGGTATGAGCTAATGACTCCTACATTTCTACCTGAGGTCTGGCCTTTCCTGTGAGCTGCATATATCCACCTGCCCACTTGACATCTCCAGTTGGTCATCTAACATCTCAATATGGCAAAACAGACTGTATAATTCCCATCTCCTCCTGCAACTAGCTCCTCTGGGAATGGCACTGACCTCGGAGACATGCTCGAGTCTTCCCTTTCCCCTACCATTCATCCAACCCATCAGCAAGACTGCGGGTCTACCTCCAGAATACACCTGCACACTTGCCTCTTCCACTGCCACTGCCCTGGTCCAACCACCTGCCTAGACTAGTGCAAGGGATTCTGACTGGTCTCTTGGCCTTCCCAGGGCCTCTTGCACTCCCACCCCAGCCATTCTCTGTCCAACAGGTGTTATCATCCTTTTGAAATCTAAACCATCCTCTTGAGCCACTCCCCCATTGAGCTAAAGATGCTGACTTAGTACATGTGAAGTGCCCAGAACGTGGCCCAGCACACAGGAAGTGCTATCTAAGGTTTGCCCTGAGGGAAGGACCCCACAAGATGGCTGCTGGAAGAACCTCGCAGGAATTCCCCATTTGGAACGGGATTTCATCTGGGATCAAGGAAAAACCACGGACATTCTCAAGGGGCCTTGCCATTGGACCCCCAGGGGGAATTGATGGGTGGGGTAACCTATCAAAACACCAAACAGCTGGGACTCTTCCCCTGAACATTAACAAAGGGCGGGGTAATTAATGGTTTAAAAAGTAAGCACAGAGACTAAATTGGCCCTGTTTTTGCCTTTTCTCACTCTGCCTAGACCAATGTGCAAGTATACCTGGGACCCATAATCTGTTATTTTCTCCCATTTCTCTTCTCTCATTTTCTTAATAAACTACTGGCCTAAATAAACTGGCATGTACTTAAATTCTTTTTTTGTAACATAGCCAAGAACCTAGAGAAAATCCTGCAACAGTAGTTGGTGCTATAAACTCTGGAGGCTGAAGCTGCCCGTGTTGCCCCACAGCCATGGTTTTCTGCCAGGTCACACATTCATCTTTTCATTCTCAAAACTAGCCTGCTTCACTACATCCTTGGCTCCTACTACACAACCAGCAAGGGAGAAAGGACAAGAAAGCCCTGAACTAAAGTGAGAAACTTCACCCAGAATAAATACAGCTAGTAAGCCAGATGCGAAGACACCAACAAAAAAATTACAATCCATACCAAAAACAGGAAGATATGGCCCAGTTAAAGGACAAAGAGAAGCTTCCAAATGACAAAGGAATTGAGACAACTAATCATAGATGTTCAAACAAATCTCCTTAATAAAGTCAATGAGATGGCTAAAGAGATTAAGGATATTAAGAAGACATTAGGGAAACGGATGTGGCTCAAGAAGTTCGGCGTCCGTCTACCATATGGAGAGACCGGGGTTCGATCCCCGGGACCTCCCGGTAAAAAAAAAAAAAAAAAAAAAAAAAAGAAGACATTGGATGAGCACAAAGAAGAATTTGAAAGCATACATAGAAAAATAGCAGACCTTACAGGAATGAAAGGCACAATAAATGAAATTTAAAATACACTGGAGGCATATAACAGCAGATTTGAGGAGGTAGAAGAAAGGTTTGGTGAGCTTGAAGACATGGCCTCAGAAAGTGAAAATAAAAAAGAACAGATGAAGAAAAGAATGGAAAAAATTAAACAAGGTCTCAGGGAACTAAATGACAGCAAGAGATGTGCAAACATATGTGTCATGGGTGTTCCAGAAGGAGAAGAGAAGGGAAAAGGGGCAGAAGGAATATTTGAAGAAATAATGGTAGAAAATTTCCCAACCCTATTGAAGGACATAGGTATCCATGTCCAAGAAGCACAACACACTCCCATCCAAATAAATCCAAATAGACCAACTCTGAAACACATATTAATCAGAATGTCAAATGCCAAAGACAGAGAGAGAATGCTAAGAGAAGCAAGAGAAAAGCAATGCATAACATCTAAGGGATATCCAATAAGATTAAGTGCTGATTTCTCATCAGAAACCATGGAGGCAAGAAGACAGTGGTATGATATATTTAAGATACTACAAGAGAAAAATTCCCAGCCAAGAATCTTATATCTGGCAAGACTGTCTTTCAAAAATGAAGGTGAGTTTAGAATATTCACAGATAAACAGAAACTGAGAGAGTTTATAACAAAGAGACTGGCCTTGCAGGAAATACTAAAGGGTGTGCCACAGTCTGAAAAGACAGGAGAGAGAGGCCTGGAACAGAATCTAGAAATGAAGATTATATCAGTAAAAGTACCTAAAAGTCTCAAAAGAGTGGTGAAAATAAAATATGACAGATAAAACCGAAAGGTCAAAATGGGGGAAATAAGAACTGCCTTTACAATAATAACATTGAATGTTAATGGGTTAAACTCCCCAATCAAAAGACAGAGACTGGCAGAATGGATAAGAAAACAAGAGCCACCTATATGCTGTCTGCAAGAGACTCACCTTAGACCAAAGGATACCAATAGATTGAAAGTGAAAGGCTGGAAAAAGATATTCCACACATGCAGTAACAACAACAACAACAAAAAGCCAGAGTAGCTACACTTATATCAGATGAAACAGACTTTAAAAGACACTAGTAGTGCGCAAGGAGGAAGTAGTCAGGGACAAATTTTCATTTACAATAGCGACTAAAAGATTCAAATATTTAGGAATAAACTTAACCAAGGATGTAAAGCACTTGTATTCAGAAAACTACAATGCATTGTTAAAAAGAAAATTTTAAAGACCTAAATAATTGGAAGAACATTCAATGCTCATGGATTGGAGGACTAAATATCATTTAGATGTCAATTCTACTAAAATTAATATACAGATATTCAATGCACTCCTGATAAAAATTCCACCAGCATTTTTTAAACAAATGGAAAATGCAATTATCAAATTTATTTGGAAGGGCAAGGGGTCTCGAACAGCCAGAGTAATTTTAAAAAGGAAAAGTGAAGTTGGAGGACTCTCACTTCTTCCAGACTTTAAATCATCTTACCTAGCTACAGTGGTAAAAACAGCATGGTACTGGCATAAAGATAGACATATAGACCAATAGAACCAAATTGATGGTTCAGAAATAGACTCTCAAATCTGTGGTCAAGTGATTTTTGACAAACCTGTCAACCTACCCAGCTCGGGCAGAACAGTCCATTCAACGGATGGTGCTGAGAGAAGTGGATATCCATAGCCAAAAGAAAGAGGACCCCTATCTCACACCTTATATAAAAGTTAACTAAAAATGGATCAAAGACCTAAATATAAAAGCAAGACCCATAAAGCTTTTAGAAGAAAATGTAGGAAAACATCTTCAAGACCTGGTGGTAGGTGGTGGGTTCCTAAAGGAGATAAGAGGAGGGCTGAGAAGGACTACTGATGTTTAATGTATGTAGAAGTTTTAAGTAACTTTACTGTAAAAGTGTGGAAATGTATGGAGTTGATGGTAACACAACTCCATAGTGAATAACATCTGATTTATAAATGGGAATGTGGCTGGAAAGGATAGTCTAGGGATGTAAATGTCAATGGAAAGAAAGCTAGAGAATAATCTAGGGACTGAATAACACAGTGAACCCAGAGGTGGATGAGCATGTGGCTGATGGAACAGAAGCCTGACCTGCCCCTGACCTCCCTCCACGGGCATCCTAACCCTCGCTTGCCTTTTCCAAGCTCCAGCCACGTGGGCCTCTTCTCTGGCTCTGGAACATCTCAGGCTCCTTCACGCCTCGGGGCCATTGTATTGTCTATTCCCCTGAACACTCTTCCCCCAGACTTTCCAGGACTGGCTCCTTCCCTTACACGGGCCTCGGTGCAGATGCTCTCTCACAGACTGGCCTGCCACTCACCCCTCCCCTCTGACCAGTGGCTTTGCATCAGATCAGTCTTCATTTCCCTGGTAACATTCACCACAAAGCCAAACAATCCTGTTTATTTGTGACCTGTAGACAGTCTGTAGCCTCCTCAGGCGAAGGCCCTTGTTCCTTTGGGTTTACCCCGTAGCGCACAGTAGGTACTCACTAAATATGTGGCAAAGGAATGATTTAATTAACTGACACCTTCCCATCTGGACTCTGCCTTTGGCTTGGAGGTAAGGAAAGCATTTTTATCACCATCTGAGACAGTTATCACCTGCCCTTTTCCTGTGGCCGACCAGAATCCATAGACTTGGCCAGACCTTGACTTCCCAGCCTGGCCTTGGCTGGTGGTGGACACAGCCACCCACTCCCCCTGCCTCTTTATCTCCCACAGTGCCTGGCCTGGTGCTGGCATGTGGCCGCCGTTGGCTTATACAGTTCCACAGGAGTGTGTGCGAGGGGGTAGGAGAGTTGGGGTAGGAGACATTACGGAGCCCAGAGCTCATCGGAAACTTCTGGGCTTCCCCTGACCCCTGCCGCGCCTCACACTCACAGCCCAGGCTCGGTCAGAGGCAGCTCTGGAAGAAGCTGGGTGTCAAGAACCCGGATGCCAAAAAAGCAGTCACTTGAACAGCAACCCAGCAAAAGCACCCTCACCAGAATCCCCAGGCACAGGCTCTGGGGACTGCAAAGGACCCTGTCTCACGGGGCCAGTCACATGGGGTGGGGGGTGGCTGGCTCAGGCTCCTACTCCCTCCTGCTGTACCAGAGTGGGGGACAGCTCTGGGAAGATGGTGTGTCTGTCGCTGGGGCAGCCTCAGCTGGCCTGAGCAAGCCTCACTGTAACCTTAAGCATCCAGGGAAGGAACCACCGGCCAAGCCCTGCTTCTGGAGGCGACCTAAAGAGACAGAAGGGCTGTGGCTCTGAGCACAACCAAGAGACAGCTGTGTCGGCTGGTGCACACACCTGGCTGGGGTTAAAGAGCATGGACTCCCAGGTGAAGTCCATGGTTACAAGGCCCCATCGGCCACTTGGCCCACATGCACGACTTGGAGGGAGGCAGTGGAGACTGGATTCAGGCTTTGGAAAGCCTTGTTGAGCTGGCCACCAAGGCAGACCCTCAGGTAGACACAGTGGAGGACCAGAACCCAGCTGACCTGAAGCCCAGCTTGGCCAGGTTTCCCCTGTGCACTCCATCCCTGCCCTGCCTTCACCTTCACTGTCCCTCTTCTCCTCCTCCCATTCCCTCTGCCTCCTCCACTCCACTGCTTCCTCCTTCCACTCCCCCCCCACACTCCCTCACTTTCCATTCCCTTCCCCCTCATTCTCCACCCCCTGCCTTGGCCCTGAGACCTCTACAGTGGGCGGGGGTGGGGGGTGGGGGTGCTGCACACCAGTGGAATTGGCCAGTGGGAGAGTGAGGCCCCTTGCCACTACCGTGCAACTTTCTGCCTCTGCCTAAGGCCCAGGAGTGTCACTTTGGAGCTGGCTTGTCCTTTCTGCCCAACACTTGCTAATTACCCTTTTAACTCAGAGCACACAGCCTTCAAAGCCCAGACTTTTTGGGCACTATCATCAGCTAGAATTTCATGACACGATTTCATTTTCATAGCCTTTATGTGTACCCTAATAAATGACTAGTACCGGTGTCAAAAGACCGTAAAGCTGGGGAACACTGAGTTAAAATAACAGTGATAATAACGGAGCTGCTCTGTGCTATGTGCTTCACCCCATCCCCCCAAGCACCCCGTGAAAGCTTCTTATCACCATTTAATAAGGAGCAAGTGAGGCCTGGGAAGTTAAGCAGCTTGCCCGAGGCCCCAGAGCTGTTGGATGTTGGAGTGGGACGTGACTCCAAGCCTGTCTGCCTCCAGGACCCAGGCTCACAGGTGGCCCACTCTGCTGCAAGGACACTCACTGCCAGCAGCCAACACGCGCCCAAGCCCCGTGGCCCAGGCCTGTGCCGGAACTTCTGCACATCCCCCCACTTAAGCTTCACAACCATGGCCCTTCCCTTGGAGGTTGCCATTATTCTCCCCGACTTTATAGGTGACGCTGAACCTTGGAGAATTTAAGTAATGTGCCCCCCCAACACCCAGCTACGAGGCAGAAGGACCCAAGACTGGCACCTGAGGGCTCTAACTGCATGGCCAGCGTCCCTCCAGCCACTGCTAATCAGGGCCTGGAGGCTGGCCAGCCAGCGGGCTCGGTCCTTGAACCCCATTCTCTTCCCGCTCCCCGCCGAGGCCCAGAGGGTGAGCTGCTGCGGTACTCCACAGAGCTTCAGGTATTTCTAATGCTATTCCACAAGTTTACTCTAATAAAGTGTACTTGAACAGGTAGCTGAGCCCGGGAGGAGACGGTGAGCTCCCATCAGACTTTATTTTCCGGCCTGGGCTTTTGTGATACTTTGTGGCCACTCCCTGTCCACCCCTGCAATCACTGAGGTCTGGGGCGGGCTGAAAAGGTCCACCATTGCCCTCACACCATCATCCCCATCCTCACTTATCAAGCACTCACTCCATGTGGACTTGGCAATGGGGATAATTATGGGTGCTCTGGCCAGGGGCCTCCTTTCCCCAGCTGCTAAGAGCTCAGGGAACTGCCCTCAGCCAAATGGGAGCCGCCTTGTGCATCCCACACCCATATGATGAGGGATGAGCGACTGACCCAGGGGGACAAAGGGCCACCCTGCCGCTTCATGGCGACAGGGACTCTGTGGTGCAATTCCTGCTCCAGAACTCCGCAGGGTCAGGCTGAGGTTAGACTCCAGTGGAGTACCTCCCCTGCTCAGCTCCCCCTGCCGGGCCCTCCTCCCTCCCCTTCTCCCAGGGCCTCCCTCAATGAACTCTGTGCTCAGCTTCTAGGGAGTAAGAGGGGCGTGAAAGGTGTGCTCCCTGCCCTCTTGCAATATGGTTGGGAGATGGCCACATATATACAAAAATGTCAACCACAACACAGGGTGGAAGAGGCCAGAGAAAATAGGGGCAGGAAGGTGGGGGTGCTCCCTGGAGCTGCACTGGTGGAGAAAGGCTTTATGGACCGACTGGGACTAAGCCACGGGGGGACAGGTAGGGCTCCAAATAAATGGTGGGGGGCGAGTGCTGAGCAAACGCACAGAGACGGGAGGCAGGAACCTTTGCTCTCACCCTTCCCATTTCCTCCCATACAGTTTGGTGAGGAGGGACCTCGCCCCTCAGTGGGGGTGGGGGGACTCTGTTTTGACAATCCTACATCCCCAGCAAGACACCCGAGGCCGGAATGGGTCAGCCAGCTCTCAGCTGTCCTCCAGGGGTGGGGGGCTGGGTCCGCCTGTACACACCGCCTCTGTTCTGAGAAGGGACCCCATCAGCACCGTGCTGTAGCACAGGGCTTCTAGAATTAGAGGGCTGGCGGACACGGCGGGCACGCAGGGGCAGCCTACCTGCCGGGCCGTGGGCTGGGGTCTTGTTCACATGGACTCAGTGGTGACGTAGGCAGCTCCCAGGACCCCCAGAGCCACAGCAACAGTTCCTAGAGCTTGGAGGACGTGAGCTACGGTGGAGGGAGTGTTTTCTTGAAGGTTTTCTGTAAAGCAAAGCAGAAAGCCCCTTGGGCGTTAGCGCCTGTCCCCAGCAGGGGAGGGGGAGGGTCCCCCCAGGTCGCAGGAATTTCCATCTTCCCCCTGAGCCTCCTCTCAAGGGAGCACTTAACTCCCCTCCTTCTGCCCAACAAATCCCTACCACAAGACTCCCCCCAGCAGGGTAAGGATGAGCTGGTGGGTGGCACCAGCTCCCCTGGATTCTAAGAGGGGGAGCAGGCTACAAAGGGGGGTCAAGGTCAAGTGTGCCAGGCCCTGTGCTAAATGCCTCACAACAACCCTAAAAGTAGGTGCTACACTGAACTCCACTGTAGAGATGAGGAACCTGGGGAAGTTAGGTAGCACACCCACCAATCATTGCCAGGAAGGCTCTCGAAAAAGTGCAATATCCTATAAAAAATCCTGTAAGAGTAAGGATTGTTTAATGTGAGCACGTAATTTAAGTCCAAGAGCCAAGGTTACATGCCGCTGAGAAATGTGAAGATTATGGAAGCAGGTGCTTAACGGGTTTCCCATCCCTTCCCCCTCACTTTCATGAATCTTCCTTTAGCCATTTTCCTCTACCTAGAATGCTCCCTCTTTTCATTTTAAGCCATCGCGGTCCCCAAGATCCTTTTAGGCTCAGCTTACATACACTGACGCTACAAAGTCTACCTGAGCCCCAACTGGAAAGTAGCAACTCTGGTTTGGTAAAATTCACTTTGAGCCTCTCCTTTAGGATGCGTTTCCCTTTCTGCCTTGTATCTTGGTTACTTATGCACACGTCTTCACTTACCACAGGGGCTACAAAACCTTCAAACACCCTAGTCACGTTTCCCACGCAGTGCCCAGCCTAGTACCCTACATAGAGGGGTTTCCTCAGTAACACGTGTAGGCTTTAATCTGATGGGAATCCCTGGCACAATCTGACACCCGACTGATGGAGATGGGATGTGTGGGAGGAAGGGGTTAGGGTGGGTCATGGCAGGTGGCAGGCAGGGCCTTTCGACGGGACTTATTAGGTAACAGGGCGTTTGCAGCTGCAGGCATCGTCTCCCAACACACCCTGCCATCTGTTGGCTTCTCTTCCTGTGTATGAGAGATGATGTTTGTCAACTGCCGACAGAGCGGACGTGATCAGGGAGGATGGGGGGTGAGAAGGGGGGGCTGGGCTTTGCTCTTGGGATAGGGGTATGAGACCCCCAAGTGAAAGGGCCTCTTGTGTGGCGATGTGCGGGGCTCTGAGGACAAGCAGAGGTGCTTTGGGGCCAGATGACACAGAGCAGCTCAGAGCCGGGGGTGGGCCGAGGCCCGTCTCGTGGCCTTCAAACAGGACCCGAGTCTGCTCCCTTGGGTCTTCCTCGAGGGGCAGTGGCGGCCACAGGGTTTCCTCCGGTGGCAGATGCTGTGGACGGTGCCATGGGGGGGCTCCCGTGGACAGCCCACCCTGAGGGCCCGACCCTGGGGAGGCTCCCAGAACAGCCCAAGACGCTCTGAAGGGGGTTGAGGTCTTGCTTTTCCGGGGAGAGGGCAGATGAGCAAAATCACTTTTTATCCCTCAATTTCTGGGGCAATTCAAGTGCAGGTCAGGAATCTGAAGCCCTCAGCTATGGGAAGGGAGTGGCCACACAGAACACTTCACCCCGAAGCTCCCGAGTGACAGGGAAGTTCCGAGGGGCGGTGAAGGAGTGTACCCCCGGGAAGGGGGGGCGCCTCTGCAGAAAAGAAGCAATTCCCAGTGAGGAAGAAAACTGGCACCTGTCCGTGCAGGCGGGGTACATCTGGGGGTGTGTGTGAGAGAAGGGGCCCTGGCTGCCAACACCAGGAACGCTGAGGGAAGGATTTATGATTCCCAGGAGGAAGTTACACGGGATGGCAAACAAGGCCAGGACCAAGCAGCCCTGGGGCTCCAGCCCCCCGTGGGCTCCTGAACCTGTAGAACGTGAGGAGACTTGGGAATCCTCTCCCTGGGATGATGTGCCAGTCCCGAGGCAGGAGGACATCGAAGATGCGGCCATGGCACAGCCCCAGGCGACGCGAGCAGGCGGAGCTGCCGGGGCACGCGCAGGAGCAGAAGGAGCTTGGGCCCCCTTGAGTCCGAGGCCCTGGGTGGACAGAAAAGGAGAGAGGTAAGGGGCCCACCTGCTTCCCGGGGGCTCGGGGGGGAGAGCCCGGGCTCTGGACTTTCTCAAGGAATTATCAAGGATTTTGGGCTGAACTAACAAGGAAGGCAGTTAGTTCTCCAACAAAACGTTCTCTGACCAAACAGGAGCGGGGACTGACGGTATAGGAAAATGGTTGTTTTATAGTCTGGAGCCACCTGAGAATAATAATAATAATAGCTCACACGTGTATGGTGCTCCATAATTAAAGGATCACCTCACTTAACAATCCCAAGAAACGAGTGGGTTATTATTACCCTCATTTTACAAGTAAGGAAACTGAGGCTCAAAGAATTTGAGGGACGTGCCCTTATAGCAAGTGGACTGCAGAAATGGACTTAAACTCAGGATTCCTAGCTCTCGATTCGGTGTTCTTTCCACGGAGTTCACAGGAAGTGACCCACGCCCGTGACTGCCCACCCTGGGAGAGCAACGACGAAATCCCGGGACTTGGTCTCTGGGGCTGCCGTGAGGCATTCATCTAGAAGACAGTTGCTGCTCTAGGTTCCAGTCCTTGAAATACTTTCTCAAACTTTTCTCCCAGTTGTGCCCTTCTGTGCTGTGGATCCCAACAGAACTCGGAGATGGTGGTCTCTGCTGTTAGGAAGATTTCTGGCAGGAAAATTCCCTCCTTTATGCAGGTATTTCAGTCCTGGCTTTTTGACGGAGCTGCAGATTCTTCCAGGCCTAAGCTCCCCGATGCCAGCAGTCACCCCAGCTGACTTAGCACGCTTCTCACTTAGACCTGCCCAAGTGGAAGGGAGGGATTCTAAAGGCAAGACTTTACTTTTCCTTTTACATTAAAACAAAAATTTCTTTGAGATATAATTCACATACCTTAAAACGCACCACTTAAAGAATACAGTTCAGTGGTTTTTGGTATAGTCAGAGTTATGCAACCATCACCTCTATCTAATCCCAGAACATCTGCCTCATCCTCAAAAGACACCCCACTCTCATTAGTGGTCACTCCCTATTCTCCCTGCAATAGATTCGTCTGTTCTGGACATTTTGTATAAATAGAATCATACAATATGTGCTTTTCTTGTGACTGGCTTCTTTCACTTAGCCTAACGTTCTTGAGGTTCATCCGTGTCATAACATGTATCAATACATTTATTTATTGCCAAATAGTATTTCATTTTATGGCTATATCACACGCGGCTTATCCATTCATCAGTTGATGGCCATTTGGATTGTTTCCACTCTTCGGCTACTATGAATCAGGCTGCTAGGAACACTTGCGTACAAGTTTTTGTGTGGAGGTATGTATTCAGTTCCCCTGGGAGTGGGAATCGCTCGGTCACGCGATGACTCCATGTTTAACCGTTTGAGGAACTGCCAGGCTGTTTTCCCAAGCAGAGGCATCCTTTTAAATCCCTTCCAGCAGGGTGTAGGGTTCTGTTTTCTCTCCCTACTCACCAGCACTCTTAGTGTTATCTTTTTGATTCCAGCCATGCTAGGGGGAAATCCTAGTGGATTTTCTTGAGCTGCATTTGCCGCACGCAAAAAGACTTGGATTTTAGAAAACAGAGTTCATGATGCCATTCTTTATCTCCACTGTCTCTTTCCACTGTGGCGCAAAGGGGGAAAATCCTTTGGCAGAGGAAGCTCAGGGTGACCATGGAAACTACTGATGAACCACCATTTCTTGCTTTGCCTCCTCGATCAGTTGAATATGGTGAGTTTTCTCATCTGTACTCATCTCGAGGCGAAAGTCACGTGGATTCATTAAACGATTTGGAAATGGAAAGTTTCATTTTCTACAGATCCCAGTTCTGAAGGCTATAATCCAGAGACATTTATCTCAGCAGTAGATGATCACAATAGACACTATATAATATAACACTCAAACCCATTACCGCGTGTCAAGAATGGATTGATTCTTAGCCATAGAAACATTGCAATCATGGCAATATCTTGGATTTAACACTCTTGTGCACTTCTCTCATCCTTTTTAGGCTCAGACCATGCCAGAGGGAGAAGCCGTGGCCCAGGGAGTGTGGCTGGGAGTGTGGCCCAGTGTCCCAGTGCACGGGCTGTGGCTGGCAGTGTCCAGAGCAGCTCAGGGAAGGATGTTCTTCCTCCTGGGGAAGCCACCAGCCCCCTTGGGATCAGGTGGTCGGTGCTGAGGTTCAGAGCAGGGATTCTTGGAGTCAGAACAGACTGAGGTCCTCCCAGTGCTACCAGCGACTGCTCATGAATGAGTGGTTTGACCTCCGAGCCTCAGTTTCCCCATCTATAAAATGGAGATGGTAATAGTACCTCCTCCACAGGATTGTTAAATGAGATTAACATAGACCACTCAGCCCAGTGCCAGATATGTAGCAAATGCTTGGCAGGAAACGTCCGCTTTTACCATTAATAGTGACAGTAGTAGCCATCCACCTCCTGAACTCTCCTTGAAGTCTCCCTACACCATCCAGTGCTTATTCGGACTCTGCTTGGCTACTCAAGAAGACAGAGAGCCATTTTCCCCAGATAGCCATCCCATTGCCAGACAGAGCTAATTGTTGGAAAGTTTTTTATGTTGACTAGAAGTCTGCTGGCCTGTGGTGTCTTCCATGGGTAGGGATGTGAGATTTCACAAATAAAAAGACAGGATGCCCAGTTGAATGTGAATTTTGGATACACAATGAACAATTTTTTTTTAAGGTACTGGGGCTGGGGATTGAACCTGGGACCTCATATGTGGGAAGCCAGCATTCAACCACTGAGCCACATCAGCTTCCCTGAATTGGTACTTTTGTTTGCTTGTTGTTTGTTTTGTTTTCCGGAGGTACCAGAGATAGAACCTGGGACCTTGTATGTGGGAAGAAGACGCTCAACTGCTTGAGCCACATCCACTCCCAACAATTTTTTAGTATAAGTATGTCCCATGCAACATCTGGGGTACACTTATACTAAAAAATTGTTTATTGTGTATCTGAAATTCAGATTTAACTGGGCGTCCTGTATTTTATTTGGTAAACCTAACCACAGGCCCATGGCTACTCATGTCTTCCTCCCGACAGACACATCCTCCAGTTCCCTCAGCCAGTTCTCATAGACCAAATGATTCTTGCTCTCCTAGCTCCCTCATCCTCCATCAACCTGGACTAGATCTTCTTTGGACTGATTTGCCAGACATCTTTTACAGCCTACCAGGAGAGTCTGAAGAGGAGCATAAAGCAGTATGACCACCTTCCTTGTTCTAAAACATATGCTTCTATTAATATATCCTTGTTTTTTTTGCAGCCAAATAGCACTGCTGACTCCTAATGAGCTAGTATTACTATGAAGCCAAGTTCAATGTTAAAATGGCTGTGTGGCCGTCTTCTTCAAAGACACTGAGGATGGCAGATGGCAAGGAATGACAAAGCCCAGGAATCCTGATGTCTTGGGTAAAAACAAAAACAAAACCCCTCACACTCCTCAAACACTGGCTCCAGATTACTCGTGTTTCGCTACCCTACGAGAATCAGCCTCTGGGGTGGCCCTGGGACTCCAGCAGCAGGAAGCCACCACGAGTGAGCCCAAGCTAGAAGACTGCCCACCTGTTTTCTTGGATTGAGGCACTGCGTTTGAGCCAGCATCAGGAGATAAAAGGCACCGAGTGGAGTGGTGGATTTCAGGAGCTGGAAGAGTCTGCGACTGGGCGGTGGATTCGGAGCTGGGAGGCTGCGAGGTGGATTCGGAGCTGGGCTTCTGGGGGGCGGGTTCGGGGTTCGGAGCCTGCGGGGCGGATTCCAAGCTGGGATGCGGCGGGGTGGAGTCCGAGCTGGGATGCTGTGAGTTGGAGTTGGAGTTGGAGTTGGAGTTGGAATCCTGGCGTCTGGCCTCCAGCTTCTTCCTCTTGCCCTTCTTCATGGTGGGTCGTCCCAACCTAAACGTGGACCTACATGGAGCTGCTTGATGCCCTGGCTCCCTCCTGGAGGAGCCGCTCGCCCTCTGCCCTAGGGGGAAGGCTCTGGCCTCCTCTGGACTCAGGTGCCACAGAGACGGTCACCCACTGCCCTCCTGTGAGGTCACAAAAGCAGGGTGGGTGGCTCCCCCTGCAGGGCTCCAGGGACTGTCTTCTCCACAGATACCAGCCGGGGGGTCCTCTCTCCCCACAGGTTACTGGCCTGGGCAGAGGGCAGCTGCTGCCACCCTGCCCCTCGTAATTCTGCCGGGCCCGGACAACTTGGACCCTCTCCCCAGGATTCTGTGGCCGGAGCGCCCCCTGCAGGTGTGCTCCTGGCCCCTCGTGTACTCTCTGTTTTGCTCTGAGACACCATGGATGTGACGCCCGGCTCTGTCACCGGTCTCCACATACAAAAAATTCTACTTTGACCGTGCATTTTGTGAGTTTCAGGTAACTTCTACAGCCTACAGCTTTCTATTGTCTCAGTGCGCTCCCCTCACTCCCCAGACAGATTCTCCTAAAGGAGTAGCTTCCCCCTCCCTCCAAAGCCTGCCTCCTGCCCCGAACCCGTGTGTGTGGCGGGGAGCGGGGAGTTGAGGGGTATCCCAACTTTTATGAGAATTCATGCATTCAGCAAAAAATTTTCCCTACAAACATAACAGCTATTCGGAAAACAAAATTTTCTCAAACGCATTACATTTGCAATCACAGGCTGCTTCTCAAGTCCCAAAGTGGTTGGGTCAAGCAGGAACTCAGATGCGTTCTCTAAGTTAACAATGTGATTTTCATTTTAGGACCGAAGAGGAAAAAGTATTTTTAAAAGCCAACCTTCAACCTCACACTTGAACTGCCACAGAAAATGGGTTCACATTAGAAGACCCCACTTCCAGCGTGAACGCAGCCCTACATAGGTGAGTATAGGACTGTCAACCCCATGAGACAGAGCCGCGGGGCCGTGACTGCTCCCCTGCCCCAGAAGTTTTTAGGGTAGACCTTGCTAGAGAATCTAGAATGGGCTACAAGGAGTCCCCACAGCAAGGAAGGCCAGGCCCATGTGAATTATGAAAGAACAGGATATATTTGAGAAATTCTTAAGCATAAGAAATGATAATCATGAAGATTATCAGAAGAGGAAACCGAGGTTCAGAGAAGTGAAATTACTTTCCCAAGGTCACACAGCTGGTCTGAGGCATCGACAGAGCTAAATTCCAGTTCAGGGGACTTTCTTTTCATGGCTCCAGAAGACAATAGGGAGTCAGACAATTATAAAGACCTTGGAATTGATTAATTAAAAAATCCCTTGAGTGAGAGAACTGAGGGGGGAAAAAAAAAGTGTGAAGGATTAGAAGTGAAGGGAAGCTCAGATGATAAAGCTGGATTGCATTTGGTTTGACTTTCCAAGTAAGGACTGTGAATCCACAAGAAGGTGCCAATTCCTTGAAGTCTAGAGCAATGGGTCCCTGCCGGGATTTGACTTAAGAGTCAGAGAGACCAGAAAACCCAGGCTAGGGGCCCTGTCAGAGTTCAGCAGGTCAGGAACTCCTAAAGCATTCACTTCTGCAAAATTGGATTTTCCAGCACCAAGGGGCGTTGCTGAGGGCCTCGATTTGCTTTAAATAGGCGTTTCTCAACCTCAGCATCACTACATTTTGGGAAGCACCATTCACTGTTGTAGGGCGCAGTCCTGTGCATTGGAGGAAGTTTAGCAGCAGCCCTGTCCTGTTCCAACTAGAAGCCAGTAGTATCCCCCCGTTGGGACAACCAAAAGTGTCTGCTGAAATCATTAAATGTCTCCTGGGACAGGGGAGCAAAACCACCCCCTGGTTCAGAACCACCCGTTTCAATGAATCCAGATAAGAGTAGAATTTCCTAATAGCATGAAACCAACATGCCATTTCTCATGAAAGAGCCAAACAGCCTGGCAAAACAGGTCCCTGTTGCCCAGGAGAGGGACGGAGATGCAGAGCATCTGGCTTAGGAAGGAGTGAGGAAACCCGGGGGGGGGGGGCTGTTTCTCTGGCAGCAGAGACACTACAGTCTCTGTGTTTTCTCTACTAAGGGTGGTCCCAAGAGGGGCGGGGGGATTTCGTGGTCTAGAGGTCGTCACAGAAGAATGACGAAGAATGGCACCGCAACGGTTCTTGGCCAGACCCTGCTCCTCACCCCCACCCCACAAGCCCAAGTTCCTAGCCTGGAAGTTGACTCTCTGGTATACGGTCCCAACCCCCTGTCCCAGGCTGACCGGTCCCCATGCCGCTGCTGGTGACCAGCTCCAGCCAACCACAAGGGCAGGAGGTCCTTGACTGCACCTAACTCTTCTGCTTCCGGGCATTTGGAGGGGCTCTTTTCCCTCCACCTCCTCCAGCTTCCTCTCTGTCAAAACATTGCCCATCATCAAGAGCCATCTCAATGGACTTTCTCCTCCTAAAGCAGGAGTTCTTAATAGGGGGTTCGTAAGCTTGAATTGAAATTCAAAAGATTCTTCTTGTGGGGGCATGTTGGTGCGGGCGTGATGTATTTATTAAATAACACACAGTATAGTGTGGACTTAGTAAGGGGTCCATGGTTTTTACCTGAAGGCAAAGGGGTCATGGAACAAAAAAGGTTAAGACCCCCTCATACAGGCTTTCTTGAGATCCCAAACAGAAGCCATCTCTCCCTCTCTGAGCCCAGAGTGCCGATTTGTAGGACACTGATCATATTCTGCTTGTTCTTTCTCCTCACCCACCCCCAGACAGTGGAGATCAAGGGGAGGCCAATGCCTAGAGAAGTGGCTCAACAAACTCCTTGAATGGAATGGAAGTTGAGCGTAGGAGGCACGGAAAGCACTGAAGCCAGGGTGGGCTATGAAGGACGGACTGGCCTTGGCTGAAGGTCAGTGCTGGACCAGATCAGAAGCAAAGGGCACTCCAGCCACGCGGAAAAAAAATGTCATAGACTACTTGGGAGAGTGGAGAAGGACGAGTCTAAGGAAGGCCAGGCAATGCCTGGTAGTTAGGAAAAGATCCTGGAGTTTGAAAATGCACACCCAAGAGGACCAGACAGTTGTGTCCTGGGCACCCAGACTTGCATGTCACCATTTGTCCTGAAGCTCAGAGCTGGATGGCACCTTGGAGGGTGGACTTGCTCTGGTCACCAGCAGGACAGCGGCAGAGCCTGGGTGCCTGGGGGGTGGCCTCCCCCTGCCCAGGCAGTTCCTGGGAGCAGCGAGCTGGAAGGGGTTTCCAGATTTAATCCCCGGGGGGCCCCAGGCCTGCATTCCTAGATTGGAAGGGCCTCAGGGTTGGGAGACCATTCTGCAGTAGGCAGCTACTTTAACCTACCTACCTTAGAGGGTTGTTGTGAGGAGGTGAAAAGCCCTTAGGACAGGACCTGGCTCACAAGAGGCAAGTTTTTATTGTTATTCCCTGGAAGAGAAGACTGAGAAACCAGGAGTAAATGGATGTGGAAAGGAGGGCCCCGCCTACACAACCTAAAGTCAGCACCTTACAAGAGCGTGAATTGGAGCAGTTGGCAATGATGCCCCAAGTTGGGGGGTGAGGGGGGAGCGGGGATGTAGGTCTCCTATTTGGGTTAATTCAAGTGCTTCTGACGCTGAGCTTGCCCCAGCAAGCACGTGTGCGTGTGTGCACGCGTGTGTGAAATCTAGCTCACCTTCCCGCACAAATAGTGTGAGTGGAGGCACCTGGAGCGGGGGCATGACGTCGGGGCAGCAGCCGGGTGAAGGGAAGGGACTCCCTATTTGGGGGTTTCCCACGCGGGGGCGCCCCAGCCCTCCGGGCCCTCACCATCCGTCTGGGTCTCGCGATCCACCAGGCGGCCGCAGCCCGGCGCCGCGGCCTCGGGGTTTAGGCAGGAGGCGCGCTGGAAGTTCAGGGTGCCGCCGGGACGGCCGGGGCAGAACACGGCGGTGTGCACCTCGACGGCGGGGCTGCGCGGCGCGAAGACGCTGCAGAGCAGGGTCTCCATGCGGCGGCGCGCCTCGGCGTCCTCGTGCGGCCGCGGCTGCACGATGACGCCCACGAGCGCGGCGGGCGGGCGGCGGTGGCGGGCGCGCACCTGCTGCAGGAGGAGCTGCAGCCGCGGCAGCTGCGTGTGCAGGGCGGACTCGCGGCACAGCACCAGCAGCAGCTGCGCGGGCGGCTGCGGCGCGTCGGGGCATCTCGGCGCGGGGCTCTTGGCGGCGCGGGGGCCCTGGCTCGGGCCGGGAGCTGCGGCCGCCTGGCGCTGGGGCGCGGCCTTGCGCTTGGCGCGCCGCGGCGTGTGGCTGCCGCGCTTGGGGCGTGCCTGGCACCGGGACTTCGCGGCCGGGCAGTCGGCGCGGCTCGCCGAGCTGTCGCCAGAGCGCTTGGGCCCCCGGCTGTCGCAGCTGCTGGGGCTGCTGTGGCCGTCCGTGGCTCGTGTGGACGAGGACCCGGCGGGGCTCGGCTGCTCGACCGGGGCCTGCTCCGCAAATTTCTGCGGGTCCACGCAGCCCTCCTTCTCCTCCCAGAACTCGCTCACCAGCAGCACCTGGCCGTGGCCATCCAGGGACTGGATGCCAGCCTGTTGCTGCGCCTCGTCCTTGCCCTCCCGCGGGGCCCTGCAGGGCTGGGGCCCCAGCGGCTGCTCCATGCCCGGTCCGGCTCACTTGCCCCTCTGGCCCCGGCCCCGTGGGCCAAGCGGGAAGCTGCTCTTCCCCGGAGCATGTCACAATACCCCTGCGTCCTGCCTCTTCCCGTCGGGGCCAAGGGCCTCCGCCCTGCTATTCCTTGGAAAGCTTCCAACATAGGGAAGTTGCTGTTAGACTGACGCCCGTTGGGCTTAGTTTCTCCAGCGTTGTGTGTCTGTCCGGGGTGTCAAGAAGTCAAATCCATTTATCCCACGGATGGGATAAAAGCCTCCAAGTAAAACGGGTTTTTGTATACCTCGGTCATTTGTTGTGAACCTGGATGCTCTCTGGACCTAAAGATTTAAAATGAGTGGGGGACAGAGTGGACCGGTTCTGGGTGGCTGCGGTCGGCCCCTCCCGGACCCAGCTCTGGCTCTCCGGGAATCTGAGAATTACAGCCTCAGGGCTCCCTGAGATGCTTTGTGTGGGCCCAGAGGCCTGTCAAAATATCAGGAAAGCGCTTCAGGAGCTCCCTCCCCACCCTCCACGCCCCACCAAAACAAAACAAAAAACAAACAAATAAACACCCCAAACCCCAAAACCTTTGCTTACCAGGTGGTAAGGCATCTTCACCCAGCAGCAGCTCAGTGACTGGGGAACCAATGGTGGGGAAAATCTTTCCCTTTGTTAATTTTTTTAAAAAATGAGCTTTACTAAGTTGTTTAAAATTGCTTTTTTCTTTCCTTCTGCTTGTTTTGGGAATGGTTTGCTGTTCTTTTTCTAGTTTCTTCGGTTGTTCAGTTAGATCTTTGATTTTAGCTCTTCTTTTTTATTATAGGAGTTTAGGGCTATAAATTTCTCTCAGCACTGCCTTGGCTGTATCCTATAACTTTTGATAAACTGTGTTCTGGTTTTCATTTGTCTCAATATATTTACTAATTTCACTTACAATTTCTTCTTTGACCCGCAGATTGTTTAGGAGTGTATTGTTTAGCCTCCACACATTTGCAAATTTTCCTCTCTATTGTATATTATTGATTTCCAGTTTCATTCCATTATGAACTGAGAAGGTGCTTTGTATAATCTCAGTCTTTTTATATTTATTGAGATCTGCCTTTTATCTAACACGCGGTCTATTCTGGAGTTTGGGTGCAATGTTCTGTGTATGTCTGTTAGGTCTAGCTCGTTTATGTTTGTCAAGTTCTGTTTCCTTGATCTGCTGTCTAGTTGTATCTAATGGTATGAGTGGGGTGTTGAAGTCTCCCAACTATTATTGTAGAGATGTCTGTTTCTCCCTTCAATTTTGCCAGTTTGCCTCATGTATTTTGGGGCACCCTGGTTAGATGCATAGTCATTTATGATTATTAGTTCTTCCTGGTGGATTGTCTCTTTTGTTAATATGAATGGTCTTCTGTATCTCTTATAACTTTTTTTTTTTTGAGGTACTGGAACTGGGGATTGAACTTAGGACCTTGTAAGTGGGAAGCCAGTGCTTAACCACTGAACCACGTCACCTTACCTGAGTTGGTTTTTTCGTTTGCTTTTTCTTTTTTAAAAAATTTTAATGGAAAAAAAAAAAAAGATATTTAGATTACATAAATGTTACACCCAAAAACAGGGGATTCCCATATGCCCCACTCCCCACACCATCCACATTTACCCACATTAACAACATCTTTCATTAGTGTGGTACATTCGTTGCAATTGATGAACACATTTTGGAGCATTGCCACTAAGCATGGACTATAGTTTACATTGTAGTTTACAGTCTTTCCCACTCAGTTCTGTAGGTTATGGCAAGATATATAATGGCCTGCATCTGTCATTGCAATGTCATTCAGGACGATTCCCAAGTCCTGAAAATGCCCCCATATTACGCCTGTTTTCCCTCTCCCTGACTTCAGACCCTCCAGTGACCACTGCCTCCACATCAATGATATAAGTTCTTCCATTGCTAGAATCACAATAAGTCTATAGTAGAATACCAGTAAGTCCACTCTAGTCCATAGTTCATTCCCCGGTCCTGTGGATTCTGGGATGGTTATGCCCACTCCACCTCTAATTGAGAGGGGTCTTCAGTCCCACACACCCAGTGGATGGGACTCCCTTGCTTGCAGTTGTAGACTCTCTTGGTTCCTTGGTGTGGTGTTTGTCCATCATCACCTCTTGTTAGTTGTCCAGGGTGAGTCCAATGAACTGAAGTAGGTGTTGCAACTCTGCTGAGGCTCAGGGCCCAGCTGGCACATGGACAGCCCAAAGATTCCGGTCTCTTGGACGTACACCTACAAAGTCCAGCACCTTCTAAGCCAGCGCCATCTTGCCAGAACCACCTGTTTTTTTTGTTTATTCGTGTGTTTTTAGGAGGCACTGGGAACTGAACCCAGGACCTCCCATGTGGGAAGCAGGTGCTCAACCACTTGAGCCACATCCACTTCCTTCTTATAACTTTTTTGCAGTCTGATATTAGTACAGTTATCCCTGCTGTTTTTTGGTTACTGTTTGTGTGGAGTATCTTTTTCCAGCCTTTCACTTTCAGCTGGTTTGTAACCCTGAGTCTAAGGGCAGAGTCTTGTTGGCAGCAGATGGATGGCTCAAGTTTTTTTTAATCTATTTTGTCAGCCTATGTCTTTTGATTGGAGAGTTTAATTCACATTCAATGATATTACTGTAAATGCATTATTTATTTCCACTATTTTATTCTTTGGTTTTCATATGTCATACCTTATTTTCTTCTTTTTACTCTTTTGGTCATCCTTTCTGCTATTCTTGTCTTCTACACTCTCCTCCAAGCCCCTCTCTCCTGTTTTTTTCTTTTGGGCTGTAAAGCAAACTTTAATACTTCCTGTAAAGGTGGATTCTTTTTTTTTTTTAATTTTTAAATTTAAAAAATTTATTGAAGTGTATCACTCATACATAAACATACATAAACAGTAAATGTGTAGTAATAGCTGTGAACCTACAAAACAAACATATATAACATCATACAGGGCTCTCACACCTCACCCTACCACTAATACCTTGCATTGTTGTGAAACATTTTTAACAAATGATGAAAGAGCATCCTCAAAATATTACTACTAACCAAAGTACCTTAGATTTGGTGTATTTTCCCCCCAACCACCCTATTATTTTAAAAAAATATTCATACATGAACATACATAAACAATAATTGTATAGTAAAAGTTGTGAACAAACATGCATAACATCATACAGGGCTCCCACACATCACCCCCCCCCACAAACACCCTGCATTGTTGGAAACATTTGTTAACAAATCATGAAACAGCATCGCCAAAGTATTACTACTAGCTATAGTCCGTGTCTTCCTCCCCTATACATTTTAAAAAGGTTTTATTTATTTATTTACTTTTATCCATTTTTACCCCCTCCCCCACCCGTTTTTGCTGTTTCTGTGTCCATTCACTGGGCAACTCTCTGTGTCTGTTTCCTGCCCTCTCTTCTCATCCTTCTCCTTCTGTCTTCACTGGGATTCCATCCTTGGAAACTCTGATGTGGGAGAGAGGCATCCCACTGCCTGCGCCACCTTAGTTCCTGGTTTTTCGGTGCATCTCGTCTTGGCTCTCCCTTGTGTCACTCTCCTGTTACATCATCATCATGCTGCGTGGCTTGTGGGGCCTGGCGGCTCACTCACACATGGGGCCTGGTGGCCCACACGCCTTCTATATTTTTCTTTTTTTAAATTTTTACCAGGAGGTCCTGGGGGTCGAACCCAGGTCTCTCCATATGGGACACGGACACCCAACCATTTGAGCCACATCCGTCCCCCTGCTGTATCTCTTAAGGTTGACCAAAGATACCCCAAAGTTACAGTCTTTTCCCATACAGGATGGTCATATCAGGCTTAGTTTCTCACCAGCATTCTAAAACCAGACCTAGGGAGAAAAACTAGGGTCTGGGGACACATGCAATACAGCAAATGTTTAGGCTACCCTGATTATCACAAAATTAGGACAGCGAGAATATTCGCATCCTATTACTATATTTTAAAATATATATATATATTTTTACAGAAGTTGTGAACTTACCAAACAATCATGCACATGTATAGAATTCCCATACAACACCCCTTCATCATCACATCACCCTGCGGGTGGAACATTTGTTACAGATCATGAGATAATATCATCAGGCTATTATCACCAATCATGGTCCATAGCATACATTTGGCACACTTTTTCCATCCTCCCCCATTATCCACACAGTACATTTTTGGCATAGATGTATGAACATTACAGTATTGCTATTAACCACAGTCCATAGGTCATACCAGGTGTATTTTTCCCATGCTTCTCCACATTCCCACCACCCTGCAATAGTGACATATATTTAGTCCCCCCTGCTTCCCCTTGTGCTGGGGGTGGAGTTAAAATGGTCTCTTTCCAACTTGAACAGGTTCAAACTTTAGCTGTTCTTAGGATTATACTTTAGCCAGCCAAATTTACTAATCAGTAGCTGAAGTTGGTGTCCAACTGTCTCTTCCTCCCATTTTTGGGAAGTGGAGCTTTCTATTCCAGCCATGGAACATCTTCTGAGGCGGCTTGTGCCACCAGTGAAGGATGGGCACCTGTGTCTGCAGCATGGTGGGCTCTACTCATTAATCTTCTCTGCAGATGGGCAGTCTCCTTCCATTCTTTCAAGGATGTTGTAGGATGCTCTTCTGGTCTCCTGAAGCCCCTAAACAGGTGCTTTAGCTAGCTCTGGGTGTTTACTAACTGCCCAGTAGCAGGAGCTGATCCTAGGAGTTCCTTATTCTGACGCCACCTTGCTGGTTGTCCTAAAGGTGGGTTCTTTTATTTTTTTTTAAATTTTTTACGAACTCTTTGTTTATTTGTGAATATTTTAAACTCACCTTAGTATTTGAAGGAAAATTTTGCCAGATAAAGAATTCTTGACTGGCAGTTTTGCTCTTTCAGTATCCTAATTATATCATATCACTGTCTTCCTGCCTCCATGGTTTCTGATGAGAAATCTGCACTAAGTCTTACTGGGTGTCCCTGTATGTGATCTGCTTCTCCCTTGCTGCTCTCAGAATTTTCTCTTTATCTTTGACCTTTGACATTCTGAGTAGTATGAGTAGGTCTTTTCAGATTTATTCTGGTTGGGGTACACTGTGCTTCTTGGACGTGTAAATTCATTTCTTTCATGAGAGTTGGGAAATTTTCAGCCATTATTTCTTCAAATACTCTTTCTGCCCCTTTTCCCTTCTCTTCTCTTCTCTTTCTGGAACTCTCATGACACGTATGTTGTTGCGCTTTGTGTTATCATTCAACTCCCTGAGTCCCTGTTCAATTTTTTCCATTCTTTTCTATCTTCTGTATCACTTACTCTTTCTTCTATCATTTCGAGTCTGCTGTTGTATGCCTCTAATGGTTTTTTTTTTTTTTTTAATCTCACCTATTGTGTCTTTCATCCCCATGAGCTCTGTTATTTTTCTATTCAGGTTTTCTTTTTTTTTTAAATCAATTTTATTGATACATATTAATAAGCATACAATCCATCCAAAGTATACAGGCAGTAGTAATCACATATTGTACATTCATCTCACCATGCTGTTTTGATTACTGTGGCTTTGTAAAAAAAAATTTTTTTTAAGTATTTTTTTTTTTTATTGATTATTATTATTATTTTTTTATTATGGGTAAAAATCAAAATTCTCACAATACATACAAACATTTACAAAATGATATATAAATATATATGCATTTTTGTGTATTTGCTTACAAAAATGTTATTTATATATATATATACACACATATATTTTAAGAGGTGCTTAGATTACCTCTATTCAGGTTTTCGAATTCTTCTTTGTGCTCATCAGTTTCTTCTTTATGTTCTTTATCTCTTTAGCCATATTGCTTTCAATTCATTAATTTGATTTTGGAAGTTTATATGAATCTTGATTAGTTATCTCAAATCCTGTGTTTCATCTCGGGCTTTCATATATTCTTTTGTTCCATTTCTTTCATTTTTTTAGTATGGCTCATAATTTTTTGCTGATGTCTACCCATCTGATTCGGATGGTGAGTCTACTCTGATGCCCAATTTCTCTTTCTTTTGTAGGGATTTAGTGGTGGGAGGCTGTGTTACTGCCACTATTTGATTCTTGGTTCAACCTGTTCTAGGTCTTTAAATTGTCCCTGTTAGTTGCTCAAATCTGGGCCATGGACCCAATGGGCTATAGGCCTGCTTCCAAGGGCCTTGGGGAGGGAGGCTGTAAAGGCCAGGAAAAGCCTCTCTTATTTTCTTTAAATGTCCTCACATGCACCTCCTTGGTTGGCCAGCAGATGGCGCTTTTGGCAACCCTCTCAGTTCAATGCCTGGTTGGAGTGTGTTTGCTGCAACATGGATGGGGATCAATGTGACAGAGGTTCCTGCCTGGAGGCTAAGAGCCTGACAATTCACTTTCTCAGGCTGTTCTCCAACCTTTGCTGGCAGCCCCCTCCCTTCTCACGGGTAGGACATAATTCCACTCCTCTCTGCATCCTCAACTACCAGTCCTGGTCAGTGGCTCCCAAGGCAAACGATGGTGTGGCCCCACCCAGCCTGGAAGGGCTCCTGGGACACAGCAGACCATATTTGAGGGCCAAAAGCTGAGTCAGCCTTAGGCTGCGACCCTCTCTCCCCCTTTCCTGGGGTCAAAATTGTCTACTTGTAGTGTGGGGTTAAGGGCGCCAGCAGCTGCAGCTTCTACTCACGGTCTTTCCGTTGAGATTCTTTTCCTGTGCCCCCCTCTCTTCTGGGCGGTGTCCAGTCTTCCCCTGGTATCCTAAACCCTAGAACATTTTTTCCCAGGCCGTTTCTGCCTATGTCTAGCTATTTTTCTGGGAGAGGAGACAGTCCCATGTCTTTCTAATCTGCCATCTTCCTGGAAGTCTTAAAAACTTAAAACACACACACACACACATAAATAAAAGGCTCTGAAAAGCAATCTGTCAACCAGAAAATCCTGCTAAAAACCTCCAGAGCCACAGGCCCGTGGAGCCTGGGGAAGGTTGGGTAACGGCGGAATGCCCCGGCAGCTTTGCAGAGCCTGAATGGTGTTGGGGGAATCTCTGGTCCCCTCTCCTGGATTTGCAGCCTCCCCATGGGCAGTGTCAGCGAGAAGCCTTGCAGCGTTCCCGTCCCTTACTGGACAAAGCTGCAAGGTCAGAGCTGGGAATCGTCTGGTGGACTTTTCCCTGGGGGCCAGGTCACTCTATGGAAACGTGACTCTGGGCTTCCACCTGGGCCGAGTCAGAGCTGCCAGCCCACCCCGCGGGGGTCATCTTTCCCAGGCAGGCCCAAGTGTGGGGTTACCATGGGCGGGAAGAGGCCCTGCTCCCGGTGCTTTCTCAACCAGCTTTACTGGAAGTCCTGAACTGGGGAGCGCTGGTGCTTTCCTAAGGGGGAGGAGGAAGAAATAAAGGTCTTGAGACTCCCAAAACAGATCTGAATGGAACTGGGAAGTAGGAGAGGGGGCTTCCTTCTGCTGTGTCCCCGCTGGCTGGGGGCAGTGGGCAGCGCTGTGTCCTTTCTTGTCAGCTTAGCCTGCAGCTGGACAGAGTTCTGACATGGTGGGCAACCCTTCACCCAGAGGTTAGGATTCAATGCCCTTGACAAAGGGACCCCCTTCACGCCCTGCCAAACCAATGCTACAGCAGGAGCAGCGGAGCAGAGAGGTGCCAGCTTCAGTGGGACCTTACAGAGTGGCATGAGCCATCCCTGGAGTTCTTTGGGGCCAGTCTTTTCAGGGGCATTTTTGGGGGAGAGGCTTAAGAAGGCAAGAAATGTCACTAAAGCCTTGGGCTCTACCAGCTAATGTTAAAAAATGAATTAAATGCATAATAATTTCTGCAAACCTACAACTTCTCTAGTTAAACAAACAAAAAGACTCCTGGGTGTATGCTTTGAACTCCATGTTTACAGCTACGTTGAAGTAACAAAGAGATCCAGTGGCTAAGATATATTTATTTCTCCTGAGGTCAGTGGTCCAGGGGTGGGGTCGATAGCTCTGCCATCCTCAGCGTGGGCTTCCTTTCCTGCCTCCAGGGTGGCTGCAGGACACTTCACCTCCCAGTGTGTGGGAGGATGGACAAGCAGGAGGGAGGGGTGGGCAGCAGCCTTTTCAGAACTTGGAAGCTGGGTGCATCACTTCCACTCATATCTCACTGGCTAGAACCAGCCATGGGACCACTCTGGGCTGCCAGAGAGCCTGGGGAAAGTAGCTTCTGCTTGGGTGGCCAGGCACTCAGCTGATCCTTGGGACCGTTCATCATTAAAAGGAAGAAGGGGTGGGGTGGGTATTGAAGGACATTTAATAGACTCTTCTTTGTGTGGCTAATAATAATTACCCCCATTACTTGGGGTCCTTCTCTGTGCTGGATGTTTTTTTTTTTTTTTTTGGAGGTACCAGGGATTGAACCCAGGACCTCATACATGCGAAGCAGGCACTCAACCACTGAGCTACACCTGCTTTCCTGTGCTGGATGTTTTTTGTTATCTTTATAACCCAGCAATGGAGAGGGCACCGTCCCCAAGTTACAGAGGCAGAATCTGAGGTTCAGAGATTAAGTGATGTGTCCAAGTACAATCAGCTATGAAGGGGTAGGTCTGGGATTTGAACCCAGGGCATGACTGGCTGCAAACCTTAGGTGCTTGCAGGACACAGTGCCATGGCTCCCTGAGGCTGAGAGGGGCTGACCTTTGTCCCAGGCTCTTGGCTAGGATGAAGGGCAGGGAGTAAGGAGGGAAGGGGAAGTCGAGGGGAGCACGTGGGACAAGCCTCCCATTTGTTTCAGTTCTGTTTTAGGCTTTTGGGCTGCAAAGCTTTCTGGGGCACAGAATAGGTTGGTGTAGCAGTTTGATATTGATGAATTCCAAAAAGAAATGTTGGATTATGTTTGTAAACTGGTCTTTTCCTCTGGGCATATTAGAGTGTATTGGATTCAGAGGTTTCACTTTTACTTGATTAAATAATGATTAAGACTTTCATTGGGCCACATCAGTAGGACATTGAGTCCCTGCTCCCTTGGTGGGTGGGGACTTATAGAAAACTACACTACAGAGAAGGGAGGTTAGAGTTCTGGTATTTTGCATCAGCACCCCTTTGGCTGACTAATACAGTTGGGAACCTGTGTTCTAATCAGATGACTAAGCCTTCAATGATTTATAACTTCCTGATTCAAAAAAATTATAAAATATTTTTTTTCATGATAAAGGGCCATTGAGAAGCAAAGACTCTGGGAGGAGGGGGAGTGGTCCTTTTACCATTCAAAGATTTCAGAGATGACCTTATACCTAGCTTTGGAAAATCAGGAAGCCCAGCTCAGTTGGGAGGTTGAATCCAGAGGTTAAACTGTGGAGTGAGAGGCCCGTAGGTGATCCCCAGGGCCCACTCCCTTTTGAGCTGCCTGCTCGTATCCAGTTGCCTTATCGGGCTTCCCTGTAAAATTTCATTTGAGGAAAGGATTCTGCGGATCACATTTGGAAATGTGATCAAATTGAGTAATGTCATGGGTAATTTTTATTATTTTGTAAAAGTATTTAATTTCGCTATTTTGAATAGGCAGTGTATGTATATATGTGGCTAGGTAAATAAAAGCCATTGCAACTTCTGCCTCGCTCACTTGGATTACTCTCCCTGGGGAAAGCCAGCTGCCATGTTGCGAGAACACTCAAGCAGCCCCATGGAGGAGTCCACAGTGAAGGAAGTGAGGCTGCCTGCCAGCAGCCACTGGGTGTGCCATCTTGAAAGCCTTGGCCGATGCCTTGACTACAACCTTATGAGAGACCCTGAGCTAGAACACTCAGCTCAGCTACTGTCTTAATTCCTGACCCTCAAAGCTTGTGAGATAATATAATTTTAGGGCTACTAAGTTTGGGGGTAATTTGTTACACAACAATAGACAGCTAATATAATCTCCACCCTTAATCTCCATTCCAGCCACTGTAGGAGCTCCATTTTATAAAGAAATGGATTCCTGGATATTACATAATTACTCTAGGTCTGTGGCTGGCAGAATGAAAGCACTCAAAGATGTCCATGTCCTTGTCCCAAGAACCTGTGAACATGTTAGGGTACATGGTGAAGGGGATTCAGATCCCAAATGTAATGAAGGCTGCTAAGCAGCTGATCTTAATATAGGGAGATTATTCTGGATTGTTCTATGGGGTCCAATGTCATCAAAAGGGTCCAAAAAAAAAAGTGGAAGAGGGAGGCAGAAGGGTTGCGTCAGAGGGAGATGTGGTTACAAAAGAACGATTGATTCAATGGCTTTGCTTGCTTGCTTGTGTTGCAGAATTGAGGTTGGTGCCTGCTACAAGCGAGAAAACAGCCTGGAGCGTGGGCAGAGGAAAGAATCCAGGGGTGAAGTACTGGGAACCTTGCAATGTGAGAACCAAGGAAGGAACAGGGCAGATTGGCCTGGAAAAAAAGAGGAGGGGACTAGGAAGCTATCATTATCTCCAGATATCTCAGAGTCTTAACATCCATCCACTCAGTCTGTTGGCATGAAGAACTAGGCTGAAAGAGAACATCTGATGTCATGGCAAGATGCTCATGGGATGTGATTAAATGGAAATAGGTTGCAAAACATGAACCCGATGAGCCCATTTTTTTTCATTTGGTAACAAAATGTACATATATGGATAGAAGAAAAGCTGTTAATATACTGTAAAGTAATTATCTTAGATGATGAGGTTATGGGTGTTGTTGCTAGAATTAGCAAATAAAACGCAGGATAACCTGGTCAGTTTGCATCTCAGATGGACAACCTGCCTTCCTTTCCTAGGGCTGCTGTAACTAAGAACCACGAGGTAGGTGGCAGAAAGCGACAGAATCTATTGCCTCTCAGTTGTGGCAGTGAGAAGTCTGAAATCAAGGTGTGGGCAGGCCACGCTCCCCAGATGCCTGTGGGAGACCCTGTGCTCCCCTTGCCGACTAGCCGTGGCGTGCTCTCACTCAGCTGTGCCGCCGTCCTCTGCCTGTGTCCACATCTTGGATTAAGGGCCCATCCTGCCCGCGGGTGGCCTCGTCTCCACTTGCCTAATCCCATCTGTAAAGAGCCTTCTTCCAGAGAAGGTCCCATTCTGAGTAGGACATCAACTATTTTTGTAGGGACACAATTCAATCCATAACAAGGAACACTGTTTCAGAACAAATATGTCCCATGCAATTATTGGTTGTTTATCTGAAATTCAAATTTAAGCAGCTGTCCTGTATTTTATCTGGCAACCGTATATGGGTGATTTTTCCCTTTTTGTTTCCATGTGTCGTCTATGGTAAACATACATTCCTTTCTTCCCCTTTTTCTTTTCGTGCATTACTTTTGAAATAAAAGGAAAAGAGAAATCCCTCGAAGCACTGCCTCGTGATTCCCCAGGCGCGAGGCACCTACTTGCCCAGACAGGTCTCTGCGCGCCGGTTGCCGGCGGGCTTGGCGACGGTGACCACCAGATGGCGCTGCCGGGCCGCAGGTCCCTGGCGCCGCAGCTCGGGGGCGTTTGGAGAAACCCGACGTGGGTGTCTGCTCGGGGTCCGGATGAGCCTGGGGAGTCCGTTCTCCTCCCACGCCCCAGGAGCAGGGAGAGGTGGACTCTCTCCAAAGTACTCTCGGCGCCCCTCTCCCTGCTGTGCCTATGGATGCGGCGGCGGGGAGGAACCAGGCTCAGCCTTGTGCGCTCACTGTCCCGGGTCCTTTCCAAGCCCCCCAGGCACGCCCTCACTGGCTCAGCTCACCTTCCTTTGGGGCTGAAAGGGACCCAGGCCCTGCCCTCGGACCTTGGGTAGAGTCCAGGACCCGGGAGAGAAGAGGCGAGGAAGGGTCGAGCCCCAAAAGATTAGCAGCGACGAGAGAAATGGAGGGTATTCCACTTGGGTGAGGAAATGCTCAGAAATGATCAATTGCCTGCGGAGCTGAGCTTGCCTGCACACTTTGGCACGGTGTGTGCCGGAATAAGGCAGATGTCAGGAAATGTTTTCAATCTGCAAGTTTGTACTGAGGCCCTCTGTGCCAGGTGCTGCCCTGGGCTCTGGGGCTGAGAGCCCTGCCTGCCTGGAGTTTGTATTCTCCTGGAGGAGAGAGAAACAATAAACACCCCAGGCCAGCAGCCCGATACTCCAGCTGGGCCGTCTGGGCCCTTTGTCCTGGTCTCTGGGTTGCAGCTTGGTGCTCTGTGGGAAAACACCTCACCTGTGCTACGAGGTAAGAGAGCCCTCCATTCACAGCCGGCCCCAGAATTCCTCTGGTGGGAACCATCTTTGGGAAAATCCTTTATGAGTCACTTGAGTAGCGAGACCCACCTGCATGGATACCACTTCCCTTCTCGTCCTTCCCACAGTGACTTTCTCCAGCACTGCCCAGTCTTGCACAGGCTACTCCAGGCAACTCCAGGGGAAGGGTGGGGGGATCTTTCTGCCCTCAGGGGCCGTGTAATCAGGTTGGCGCATCCCTGAGAAGATTGCATGCCCTTCCTTCACTTAGCAAAGCCAACTCAAATATCTGGAGGCCAAGAAAGAAAAGAGAACATTTATTTACTTGGCCCCCCACCCCCTACCCCATTCTTTAAGCTGGACCTGTCACAGCTGCAGAGCCAGGGAACACACTGATTCTTGCTTCTGAGCTTCGGGGTCCTGGGTCCTGGGGGTTTAAAGGTCATCTCTGAGGGTGATTTTGACCACAGGGATTTTTAGCTTCTAGCACTGACTTGTGAGCCTTCCACCCCCCCCCCAACCAGGAATCTGGGACTTCTCAGAACCATTCCAAGGCTCTGGTGCCAAAGCCATCACAAGGCAGCGTGGGATTAATGGCCCAGCGAATTTGCTCAGGAGCCCGGGGGTCCCGCAGGAGGGAGAGTCCACTGGGGCCTGGGGTGGCTGGCAAAGGGACCTCCCGGCAGGGGCTTGTAAATGATACGCCATCATTTGCATAGCTGGGAAGGGGGGCTGGGCCAGCCAGCACTTCCCAGAATGCCTCCTGATTGCTTCTCAGGAAGCTGTCCCCGAGGGGTCCGGCCGAGAAGCAGTGAGAGCAGAGGGACGGGAGGGTTTCTCAGAGCAGTTCCAGTATGAGTGGCCCTCACCACAAGGCACCAGGGCCACGTCAGAAGGGAAGAGAGCTTAACCACCGCTCCCTCCTCCACCGCCGTGGAAGTCTCACGGTGGTGGGCTAAAATGGCAGCTGCCCCCTCAAAAAGGTTGTGTCCACGTCCTAATTCCTGGAACTTGTGAATGTGACCTTGTTTGGGAAGAGGGTCTTGGCAAATGTAATTAAGATGAGGTCATCTTGGGTTGTCTGGCTGGGCTCTAAATCCAGAGACAAGCATCTCACAGAAGAGGAGAAGGGCCTGTGAAGACAGGCAGAGATTGGAGTGATCCTGCCACGAGCCCAGGAACGCCTGGGCCACCAGGGCGGGAAGAGGCGAGGAACGGACCGGGCCCCTAGAGCCTTTGGGGGGCGCGGCCCAGCACCTTGAGCTTGGCCCTCTGGCTTCCAGAGCTGGGGACAGGAGACATTTCTGTTGTTTAAGCCTCCAAGTTTGGAGGAACTCGTTACAGCAGCCTCGGGAGACTAATACACCTCCCCACCCCCATTCCTGCTCACTCCCGAGGGTTTGCATCCTGGGACCGTCCCCGGGCGACTCAGTCCCTCCACCTCGGCGCCCCGAGCCCACCTGGAAGCAGGACTCAGTCCCTCCACCTCGTGGGACACAAGATGCACTTGCCCCAAGGGTTTCTCGCTCTTAGGAGACCATCGATGATGGGGGGTGGGGGGTGGGAAGGGTCTAACAGGGAAGGGCTCCATTCTCCAGTCACTTTTCTAGCCTCTGTCTCCCCCCACCCCATCCCCAAAAGGAGTAAATCAAACGTCTCTTTTTGTTTAATTAAACACAGCCTAAGGAGCTTATCAAAGAATTGATTGCAAGAGAAGATCGCAGCTTTTCCTTTCACAAACCTGATGGGAGACTTCTGGGGTAGCAAACCCTGAGAGAAGGAATTGTGTGTGAGTGAGTGTGTATAAGCGTGCATGTGCCTGCTTGTGGGTGTTATAAGCGTGCGTATGCCTGCTTATGTTATAAGCGTGCATGCACCTGCCTGTGAGTGTGTATAAGCTTGTGTGTGCCTGCTTGTGAGTGTGTATAAGCATGCGTGCACCTGCTTGTGAGTGAGTGTTATAAGTATGCGTGCGCCTGCTTGTGAGTGTTATAAGCATGCATGCGCCTGCTTGTGAGTGTGTATAAAGTGTGCGTGCGCCTGCTTGTGTTATAAGCGTGCGTGTGCCTGCTTCTGAGTGTGTATAAGCATGCGTGTGCCTGCTTGTGAGTGTATATAAGCGTGCATGCACCTGCTTGTGCGTGTGTATAAGCGTGCGTGTGCCTGCTTGTGTTATAAGCGTGCGTGCACCTGCCTGTGAGTGAGTGTTATGGGCATGCGTGCACCTGCTTGTGAGTGAGTGTGTATAAATGTGCGTGTACCTGCTTGTGAGTATTATAAGCATGCGTGTGCATGCTTGTGAGTGTTATAAGCATGCATGCACCTGCCTGTGAGTGAGTGTTATGGACATGCGTGCACCTGCTTGTGAGTGAGTGTTATGGGCATGTGTGCACCTGCTTGTGAGTGAGTGTTATGGGCGGGCGTGCGCCTGCTTGTGTGTGTGTGTGTGTGTGCGCGCGCTGTCCCCTCCCACCCCATCCCCTGCAGCCTTGCCTTCTGGAGGAAAGGAGAGGCAGCCCTCCGCGCTAGCAAGCCAGAGGAGCCTTGCCACCTGGGGTGCCGGGTGCTGCCCGGAATCTGAGAACAAAGAAGAGCAAAAACTACAGGAAACTGCCCAGGGTTGAAGACCCTCTGGGTGTACAACTTTCTGGGGGTGACTCCTGCCTACACGCGGGCTTGGTGATGTCACTCGCAGACCTCACGGGCTTGGCCGGCTCAGGCGTCTCCTCCGTTTGCCAACCAGCAGGTCCCGTGGCCTGCAGGAATGTCTGTCACCCCTGTCTCCACCACAGCCTGCCAGGGGTGTCCCGGTGGAGGCCACTGCTGTCCATCCAGTTACACAAGCCAGAAGCCTGCGGGTGTCCCTGACGCTCTCCTCCTCCTCCTCCTCACTCAAGCCACCCCGTCACCAAGCCTGTTGATCGTATTTCCTGTTTGTCACTTAAATGCCATGTCAACCAGAGCCCCATTATTGGTGCCAGTGGCATCTTGTTCCTCCCCTTTGTGGCACCTGTCACAGTTGAGTTTGCCCCTTGAGGGCAGAGACAGCGGCTGCATGTCCATCACGGTGGGCCCTAGTGCCGAAGACAGTGCCTGGGGCGTTGCGGTGTCAAGAGACTGGACGAATGGACGAAGGCCATTTAGAACCAGGACGGTGCTGGCAGGGAGTGGAGAGGCTTCCCGGCAGAGCGAAGGGAGCAAACCCACAGCCGATGGGCTTCCCCTCGCCCCCCGGCACCCAGCTAGGAGTGGCCAGAGGCCTTGCAGGCCCTAGAACTTGGGGTGGGGGAATCCTGGGGCACTGGAAAACTCTACGCCCAACTCCCCCACCTGGATGCTGTTTGCCAGGTTCATTCAGCTCTTCCAAGGGCTGTTGGATTCCATGTCTGTACGTGATGGGGGTTGTAATGAGTGCTGAATGGGGAGAGGGGGTCAAGGAAATGTAGACCCTTCCCCCTTTTAGGGAGACCTTACAAGGGGCACTCATCCACTGGGATTTAGGGAGTGTATTAGTCAGGGTTCTCTCGGGAAACAGAATCAACAGGAGATATCTGTCAATAATATGAGATTTTATGAGTCTCTCATGCGACCGTGGAGATGCAGGCAGGCTGCAAACCAGGGGCTCCAGTGAAAGTCCAGTGAAGGTCCTTGATGAGTTTCTGGGAGAAGTTGGCTGTCCACAGACTAGCTGGGAAATTCTGTCCGAATGTTGAAATCACTTCCCCTTTTAAGGCATTCAACTGATTGGATAAAAGCGTCACCCATTGCTGATGCAATCTCCCTGATTGATGCAGATGTAATCAGCCATCCACGCAGTAAACTCACTGGTGACCGAAGTCCATAAATGCTCTTGTATTACAATTAGCCCAGTGCTTGCTGGACCCAACACCTGGACACAATTACCTGGCCGAGTTGACACATTAGCCTGACCATCACAGGGAGCCATCTCTGCTCCCTGCTGGGTGACCAGGCCTTGGGTCTGTGTGAAGGCACAACTCTCTGTCCACCCTGTGATTCTCCGCCCACCCCTCCCCCAAATCATTTTATTTTGAAAATTTCAAACCTGCAGAAAACTCTAAAGAAGAGGGCAATCAACATCCCTATACCTTAAGATTCTTCAGCTGGTAATATTTTGTTACACTTGCTTTCTCTTTCTCTCTGCGTATTTTCACATACTTTTATTTTGCTGGACTGTTTGAAAGCAAGTTGCTGACTTTGTGACACTTCACCCCTGAAACTCTCAGCATCTCCTAAAAAGGACAATTTCCTGCAAAGCCTCTCCATTATCCCAACCATTATTCTGTCTGTGTTCAAATCGCTGCACTCGTCCCCAAATGTCTTTTTTACTGGATTTTAAAAATCCTCTCCAGGATCCAGTCATGCTTTGTGTACAATAATTTGGTTGTTGTGTCTCTTTAAGTCTCTTTTCACCTGAGACAGCCCCCCACCTCCTTGTTGCTGTTATTATGGTCTGTTATGACAATAACTTTTTTGAAGAGTCCAGGCGAGTTGTCTCATAGAATGGGATGTCTCCCACATCCTATTTTAGCCTCATTGTTTTCTCGTGATTAGATTCAGGCTTAATATTTTGGGTGATGTTGGGTACTTCTCATTGCATTGCATCAGGAGGCAAATGATGTCAGGTTGACCCCCTCTTGGTGATGCTACATTTGATCACCAAGCCTCTCCCCATCCCCCTTGTAATAACTAACAGTTTGTGGGATGGTCACATGGTCCCAGGACCATCTGAATAGCCAGTTTACCCACTTACCTGAGCCAACTATTGCATTGGGGGTTGCAAAGTACTGGTTTTTAATTCTTTTATTTCTTATACATTTACTAGTGGGCATTTTCCTGCTAAGAACTCCTCCCCCCCCACCTACCTTTTTAAAAATCATTGTGGATACATGGATTTTAAAAATGTGTTATAATCTAATACTATCATTATTCACTTTGATGTTCAAATTGTCCCACGTTTGGCCAGAGCCCTTTAGGTCGGCTCCTGGATCCTTTTCACAATGACATTTATTTTTTTAAAGGATTTTGTTGCTTTCTGGCAATGCAAGCTATTCCAGACTATAGTGTACACTTCCAGCCCAGACGTGGTTCATTTCGTGGTGAATGTCTTTAGAAAACAAGAGCTTAGGTCATTAGTTACTGTCCTTGTGTCCTTGATCCTTCAGTGCACAGAGCTAGGAAATTCATTTTAAAACAAAGCATGAATTCATGCTGACATTTCCAATTCAGAACTACCAGGATGGGATTTTTCTTGATCTCTTTTACTTATTACTTGTATCTTTTTTTCCTCAGTAAAACATATATTTGCCTATTTGCTTTACATTTGCATAAAATTTCCGGAACTGCAAGACCAGTATCCGTAACCCTTCTAAGTACAGTTTAAGATGTTTTTTACAGGCCCCCTACTTTTTTTTTTGTTAGAGAAGTTGTAGGTTTATAGAAAGATCATGCAGAAAATAGAGAGTTCCCAGCTATCCTCCCTCATCATTAGCATTTTGCAGTCCTTTTTTGTTCTTAGAACATATCCCATTAGGGATGTGCTTTCATAATTAATTCCTTGCCCTGTGTGGCTACGGTATTGCTTTGAACTGTTACCAGTCTGATTGTACACTGGTTGTGCTGTTTGCTTTTTCCCATCCTTTTTAAATTGGATTTTAATTTTTGAGCATGTGAAACATTTACATTTGATATATGGTACCAACAGGTGTGGGGGAGGAGCCTCCCCCCACGCCGTCCCGTCTGCCCTCCCGCCCCCACGGTTAATTCTTTTCATTAGTTTCCGTTTTATACTTCCTGTATTTCTTTTCACAGAACTGACACACACGCATTCTCATTTTCTCTTTATCACACAAAAGATGGTACCATGTCTGTCCTCCCTGTTGGAGCGGCCTCCAGCACACACCGTCACCCCCTCCTGTCTTAGAGCCTCCTGCCTCCACAGCGCTGGTTTCTGTGTAACCTGCTGCGGTGGGTGGGGTGGGGGGGCATGCAATACCACGATGCCAGGGCTCTGGGGCTAGCCGGGGCCTTCTGGAGCGGAGACCCCTCAGAATTTTGAGTGTCACGAAAAGACCATAGGAGGAAGTCCTCAGCCTTCTGGGGCTGCCTGAACGAATCGCCACAGCCCGGGTGGCTTCACATAGCAGAAACTTGTTGTCTCTCGGTTCTGCAGGCCAGAGGTCTCTAGCCAAGGTGCGGGCAGGGCCGTGCTGCCTGCTGGGCTCTGGCGAAGAATCCTTCCTTGCTTCCCCGGCTTGCAGCTGCATCTCTCCCCCTCTGCCTCTGTCGCCAGACGCCTGCTCCCCGGGTGTCTCTGTGTCCACGTTTCCCTCTTCTTATCAAGATGCTGGTCCTGTGGGATCAGCAATGCCCTCGTCTTGCCTTGATCACATCTGCAGAGATCCTATTTCCAAACAAGGTCATGGTCACAGGTACTGGGGGCTAAGGACCCCAATATATCTTTTGGGGGGATTCAATTTAGCCCCCACAAGTCACGCCGCAGCCTGACTCCTCCTGTGCCACCTCCGGTTCTCTTGCTTCTCACGGGATGTGTGTGGCTGTGGGGTTGCGTTTTGGAGGAGGGGCTTTGAGGCTGGAGGATTATGAAATACTGCAAGGAGAAGGGGTTTCTATGACAAATTCTTCATCAAATTATGCACTTTTTGACACGAGCTTGAGACCTCACATTATATATGCTCTAATATTGCTCTTTGGATTCATAAGAATGCCTAAAGTTTCCAGATTCCTGTAAATAAGATTAGTCTCTGTTATTGGTACATTAACTGGGTGACTCCTGGATGCTCTGGGGTTGGGGGTAGGGGTGGGGGAACCCTGGTAACGACTAAGCATGATGTTGGCTAAATGTTTGTGAAAATCTCAATGAAACCAACTTCTCACAGCACATAGCCCCTCACTATGTACTAGGGAAGTGGGGGGGGCGATTAGCTGGGAGGAGGGTGTGAAATAATCAATGGGACAGGCACCCTCTCTTTGAGGACCTTGTAGAGTCTACACCAGTATAACCCGGATAACCAGGACAACCCGGCTCAGGCCTGCCAGTCTGGCGAAGGCCACATGAATGGCGGGAGGGAGCAGCCCTTCTCATGCCTAGGCCCTTGGGGGAAATTTCCAGCAGAGGTATTTGACTGTGCTGCCCAGCGAGTGAGTGAGCGGCATCTGAGACCATGGGGCCACGGGGACCCCAGTGAGTCAGAGCTGGAGACCAGGAACTGTGAGAATCACCACTTCCTGTGCATGAAAAATGCGCCAGTGAATGTCACCGTGGCCAAGACTCAAATCAGATTCTTTTTTCGTGCCTTGGCCTCAAATCCTCCACAGACTCCTGAGAAAACCCAAGTCACTGACCAAGGAGCTTGCCTGGGGGAGGTCAGTGTGGTGAGCCTTAGCCTGGCTGATGGTTTGACTTGGGGTTGTTTTTAGGGTCAGCAGCCCAGCTGATATTAACATTAATTCAGTAATCTACGTCTTATCTCATGTTATCCCCCGTCAGGTAAAGTACTGCAGCATTTTGGAAGTGTGGCAGTTTTGCCTGATGGATCAGGACAAGCTGGACAGAGGAGTGGGTGCTTGTGTAGACCCAGCCTTAAAGGGAGATGGGCTTTAGATGGAAGAGGACAGAGGCTCAGGGGTTGGGAAGAGGGGGGACAGAGGCAGAAAGGTAAAGGCGTGGCTCAGAAGCCAAGCATCAGGCAAAGTGCAATGTCCTCGCACAGAATGGACTTCTGGGATAAAACCAAAAGTCTTCAATTTATCCAAACATAATCATGACAATTTTATTTCAAAACTTTTTGGGTCGTGTTTTAAAAGCTTGACATTACATAGCAGGAACATTGGTTTCTGGGCAGCGTTAATTGCAAGATTTCTTCAATAGTGACTATTCTGAACATTTGCGATTAAAAAGACTCATTTTCAACCTAGGTAGGTGGAGGAGCAGGATATTTTGAAGACACCTGAGAGGCCCAGGAAAGTCCTGTTTACTCCTAGGGTCCAGGTGTAATTATGAAAAACACCCACTTTCACTCGCCAAAGTGTCCCAGTTTGGACAATAAATTATATGGTGTCCTCGATTCCCACAGATACCACAGAATGGGTTGGCTTCAACCACGGGATTTATTGTCTCACGTTTTGGAGGCTGGGAGGCTGGCTTCCTCCTCGGTTCGGTAGCGTTCTGGCCGGCCGGCGATCCTTGGGTTCCTTGGCTTTCTCCGTCACGTGGAGAGGTTCTTTCTTGCTCTCCCAAGTCCCCACTGACTTCTGGCTCCTCCTTGTGGCTTTCTCTCACTATTTCTGAATTTCTTCTGCTTATACAGGACTCCAGTAATTTGGATTAGGACCCAACTTCCTTCAGTTGGGCCACACTTTAACCAAAATTAACATTGAAGATCCTATTTACAATGGGTTCACACCCACAGAAATGCAGATCAAGCCCAGGAAAGAACGGGTCTCAATTTGGAGTACATAACTTAAGCTACCACATATGGTTACCCTATTTATCATGCCTTTTTTCCCCCCACATGATTTTGGCATTTTTCCTCCTTATGAAACTTTAAGATATAAAGAATTCTCAAACTGGACTTTTCTCGAAAGACTCAAAATCTAAATGTGTACAGGCATACCTCGGAGATACTGTGGGTTTGGTTCCAGACCACCGCGATAAAGTAAACAGCACAATAAAGCAAGCCACACGAACCCTTTAGTTTCCCGGTGCATATAAAAGTTATGTTTATGCTATACTGTAGTCTAGCACGAGTGCAATAGCATCATGTATAAAAAGCAACATACAGAGACAAGGTCGTGAAAGCGTGAGGAGTCGGTGTCGCCATTTCTGCTGCCTTGGGTCTCTGCGCTTTTTGCAGAGCCTCCAACAGCGCCATGTTGGGGCAGAGCATCCGAAGGTTCACAACCTCTGTGGTCCGTAGGAGCCACTATGAGGAGGGTCCAGGGAAGGAAGTCAAGGACCCCGGTGATCTAGGTGACGCAGTGGTCGCGGAAATGAATGAACAGGTAGAGTCGGAGGGCCCACCTCCCTCATCCTCCCCCAAGATCCCCTGCCTCCCCCAGGATCCTCTGCCTCCCCCATCACCTTGGAGGGCCCGGCAACCCCGATGGCAGGTGCGGCGTCTTAATACAAAGCTGGAGGTCATCGAACCAGGAATGAAGGTCGTTGGAAACTGATGAAGAAATAAAGAATTTGCCCTTTTCAGTGGAAAATAAGTGGCGGTTACTAGTTATGATGACTTTGTATTTTGGATCTGGATTTGCCGCACCTTTCTTTATAGTAAGGCACCAACTGCTTAAGAAATAAGGATATTTTAGTTCATCCAGGAAACAGCTATGAAGAGGAGCATTTTAAGAAGCTCAATCCTGAAATACAGATCATCCTCTGTTAAACTTATATAGCATATTGGATGTGTTTGTAAATAAACTTAACTACATGAAAAAAAAAAAAGCAACATACATGCCTTAATTAAAATGTGACCCAGAGACCTGGAGGGAGCACATGCTGTTGGAAAAACGTGGCACCAATAGACTTGCTCAACTCAGTGTTGCCACAAACCTTCAATTTGTAAAAAATGTAATATCTGCAAAGCACAATTAAGCAAAGTAGACTAAATCGAGGCATGTCTGTAGTAGAATTGTATAACTAGAAATTAAACAGCACTCTCAAGGGTATTTAGTTAAATGTTACAAATACAAGTACACCGAACAATTTTACAAAGATGAGAATTATGATCAAATGCAACCTCTATTGGCCTGCTTAATATTCTCATTTAATCTTTACGTTATGTGTCACATCATAAAGCTATCCAGCAACCCATTCTCCCTTAACCATCCCTAGTTATCTACTGAGAAGTTCTTAACGATGGTTTTGGTACATCAAATAAATGGCTTTCATAATCATCATTAGTTACGTGGCGGTTTACTTCCGTAATAATAATTATACATTTATACTTTAACAGATGGATAGAATTTCAGGAAATAAAACATAAAAGAACATTTACTTGCTCCTCCCTGCATGTGGCACCCTCACCTCTATTGGGGAGTGAAGATACAGACATTGACACTGACTCAGAGTGGTGAGCCAGCCTCCTTAGGGCTGATGTCTGTGGTCACCCAGGCTTTCGCCAAGCACAGATGCAGCGGGTTTAGGGAGGCCAGAAATGAGGCAAAGCTGGCTCCTAAGGGCTGAAGTTGGAGCTGAAAAGCAGATTTTTGCCTAGTGCTGATTCTGAAGCTGAGTTTTGGTGCAGGCAGCTCAGGCTAGGCAGCCAGGATCCAGCAGGTGGTTGGGCTTGGCTCAGAGTTTTACAGGTGAGAGCAGGGGACGCTGGGAAGGTTCTGGAATGCCAGCCCAAGGGGTCTGAGCTTTACCCCTTGGGGGGCAGAGCGACTGTCACTGAAGACTCTCAGCAGGGCATTGAGGGTGTGGGAGGGCCCAGGGGGCTGTCAGTATTTGCTCTAGTCGCCCCCACCCCAGACCATGTGGGTCTTCTCCTTTTTGACTCCTGGTCTCCTAAACCAGAGGAGATGAGGAGGTGCTCACGGGGCCCTGGCCACCACCAGGGGCGGGTCCCCACCTGTGAGATCTCGCCCTCCATCTAGCTGCTGTCCCACCCCCGTGGCAGCCTTGTCCAGGGTCTGCCCTCTGGATTGCTGACGAAAAAGGAGCCGGCACATACCCTGGCGGCACGAAATTTAAAAAGTGCAACATAGGCATACCCTAAAAATAGGACTCCCTCCCATCCCTCTTCTCCAGGTTCCTCGTTCCTTTGGAGGAAGTTGGAGGCAACCAAGTTTCCAGCTTCTTCTGGATCCTGGCAAAGATATTCTTCTGGAGTATTCTAGGCATCTATAGGCAAATAAAAAATAAACGGTCTTTTATTTCTATTTAAAAATTTTTACATAAACAATGGTGTACTATACACACTTATCTGCACTTTTTTCCCACATAATATATTTTAGAAATGATCCCATATCAGTTCATAAAGTGCTTCCTCATTCTTGCTAACAGTGCCTAGCACTCTGTTGTATGGCTGACCCATTGTTTTTTTAACCAGTCCCTTGCAGAAGTGCTCCTCTTTTGCTGTAATAAACAGCATTGCGGTAAATAACCTTGTGTATTCACCGTTCCACATGCGAGTATGTCTTTAGGATGCATTCTTAGTTTAGAGTTGCAGGGTCAAGGGGCTGTACCTTTGTACAGCTATAATATTGATGACTATTACCAAATTTCCCAGCATTTGGGTTATACCAATTTACATTTCCACCAACCATGCTCAAGAGCACTTGTTTCCTCCTGCCTCACCACAGAGGAGGGTCTCAAGCTTTTAGATGTGTGCCAATCTGATAGGGAAGAGGCTCCATCATGTAATTTTTTAGGAGGTACCGGGGATTGAACCAGGGACCTCGTGCATGCAAAGGAGGTGCTCAGACACTGAGCTACACCTGCTCTGCCCATAGTATACTTTTTTTTTTTTTTTTTTTTAAGATTTTATTCCCCCCCTTGCTGCTTGTGCTCGCTGGGTCAGCTAACCACGCCGTGCGGGCGGGCTTGCCTTCACCAGGAGGCCCCGGGAACCGAACCCGGGGCCTCCCATATGGTAAACGGGAGCCACAGCTGCTTCCCCATAGTATACTTTTAATCTTGCATATTTCTTATTAGGAGTGATGTGGGTTGAGCAGTTTTCCATTTTTATGAATTGTTTGTGTTTCCTTTTCTGTGAACTGCCTATTAATATCCTCTTGGCCATTTTTCTATTGGATTGTTGATCTTTATCTCTTTGATTTGCTTGTGGAGGCTTGCAAGTAATTTTTGGAAGGTTGCAAGTATTTTTTTCTCAGTTTGGCATTTATTTATTTATTTATTTTTAAGGTAGGTACCAGGGCCAGGGATTGAACCCAGGACCTCATATGTAGGAAGCTGACGCTCAACCACGGAGCCCATAGGCTCCCCGGTGTTGGTTTTCTCACTTGTTTGTTGTTTTTTTTTTGTTTTTGTTTTTAAGAGGCACGAGGAACTGAACCCAGGACCTCCCATGTGGAAAGCAGGCACTCAACTGCTTCGGCCACATCTACTCCCCGGCATTTATCTTTTGACATTGCTTAGGGTGGTTTGTTTTTTATTTCCTAAATTAATAGACTTTATTTTTTAGAACAGTTTTAGGTTTACAGAAAAATTGAGCAGAAAGTACAATGAGTTCCCACATAAGCCTCTCACCTACACATTTTCTCCTATTATTAACATCTGACATTAGTGTGGTTCATTGATTACATCTCTTGAACCAATTTTGATACATTATTTTTCATTAACATCTATATTTTTACATTGAGGTTAACTCTTTGTGTTGTACAGTTCTATGGCTTTGGCAAAATATCATACAGAATAGTTTTACTGCCCTAAAAATCCCCTGTGCTTCACTATTCATCTCCACCTCCCAAAACCCCTGGCAACCACTTATGTTTTTACAGCTTTATAGTTTTGCCTTTTCCAGAATGTCACTACAGTCAGAATCATACAAGAAGTGGCTTCTTTTACTTATCAATAAGCCTTTTACTTTTCAATGTCTTTTCATAGCTTGATAGCTCATTTCTTCTTATAGATGAATAATATTCCATGTATGAATGCACCACAGTTTGTTTATCCATTTACCTATTGAAGGAGATCTTGGTTGCTCTGTAAACATGTATACACAGGTTTCTGTATGGACATAGTTTTTCAGCTCAGTTGGAGAAATACCTAGGCACGTGATTTCTGGATCATATTTGTAAATCTAAGTTTAACTTTGTAATAAACTGCCAAACTGTCTTGCAAATTGGCTGTACCACTTTGCATTCCTACCAGCAATGAATGAGAGTTCCTGTTGCTCTGTATCTTTGCCAGCATTTGATGTTGTCAGTTTTTTTTTTTTTTTTTTGATGTTAGCCATTCTAATAGGTGTATAGTGGTATCTCATTGTTATTTTAATGTGCAAAGTTCTCTAATGACATATGATGTTGAGTGTATTATCCTATGCTTAATTGCCATCTGTATACTCTGGTGAGGTGTCTGTTCAAATCTTTCGCTCATTTTTAAACATTGGTTGTTTTCTCATTGTTGAGTTTTAATAGTTCTTTGCATGTTTTGGATAAAAATCTTTATTAGATAGGTGTTTTGCAAATATTTTTCCCCAATCTGTGGTTTGTCTTTTTATTCTCTTAGCAGTGTCTTTCACAAATTTTTAACTTGCATAAAGCACAACTTATTTTTTTTTTCTTTCATGGATTATGATCCAAAATACAATACATTATTGTATTTAAAAACTCGTAGCCAGACCCAAGGTCACTTAGATTTTCTCCTATGCTGTCTTCAAGATGTTTTATAGTTTTGTGTTTTACATTTAGTTCTATGATCTATTTTGAGTTATTTTTGTGTGTGTGTGAAAGGTGTAAGGCCAGTGTCTAAATTCATTTTTTGTGTATGACTGTTCAATTGTTCCAGCACCATTTGCTCAAAAAACAGTCCTTTCTTTATTGAATTACCTTTGCTCCTATGTCAATTGTGTTTGTGTAGGTCTATTTTTGGGCTCTCTATTCAATTCCATTTATCTATTTATCTATTATTCTCCAATATCGCACTGTAGTGATTACTGTAGCTTTATTGTGTGTCTTAAAGTTGGGTAGTATCGGTCCTCTGATTTGGTTCTTCTTCAGTATTGTGTTGGTTATTCTGGGCCTTTTGTCTTTCCATTTAACTTCACAACCATTTTGTCAGCATTCACAAAATAACATGCTAGAATTTTGATTTGGATTGAGTTGGATCTATAGATCAAGATGGGAAGAACTGACATCTTAACAATATTGAGTCTTCCTATCCATGAACATGGAATATCTCTCCATTTGCATTTATTAAGATCTCTTTGATTTCTTTCATCAGAGTTTTGTAATTTTCCTCATATAGACACTATACACATTTTGTTAGATCTGTACCTGTTTTGGGTACAGCTAATGTAAATGGTATTATGTTTGGAATTTCAATTTCCAAATGTTCTTGTTAGTGTATATGAAAGCAGTTGACTTGTATATAAACCTGGTATCCTGCAACCTTGCTATAATTGCTTATGCTTATTCATTACAGGAGAGTTTATTTTTGGTCGATTCTTTGGGATTTTCTTCATAGATAATTATGTCATCTGTGGAAAAAAGAATTTTATTTTATTTCTTCCTTTCCAATCTGTGTATCTTTTATTTATTTCTTTTCTTTATCTTATTGCATTAAGTAGGGCTTCCAGTATGATGTCGGATAGGGGTGGTGAAAGAGGACATCCTTGCATTATTCTTTTTTTTTTATTCTTTTTTTTTATTGTGGATAAAAATCAAATTTTTCACAATACAAACCAATATTTGTAAAATGATATATAAATATATATGCATATATGTGCATTTACTTGCATAAATGTTATTTTATATATACATACATATATATATATATTTTTAAAAGATGCTTAGATTACATAAATATTACACAAAAATTACAGGGATTCCCATGTTCCCCTTCTCCCACACCTCTCATAACATCCCACATAAACATCTTTCATTAGTGTGGCATATCACCTGCAATGTATATATATACATCCTGGGGCTTTGCCACTAAGCATGGACCATAGTTCACATTGCAGACCACACTCTCTCCCACACAGTTCTGCATGGTATATGCTGATGTAAAATGGCCTATATCTGTCATTGTAATGTCACTCAGGATAATTCCCAAGTCCTGAAAAAGCCCCTGTATTTTCCCCTTCCCTTTCCCCTTCCCTACCCTGAAACTGTCCAGTGGCCACTGGCTCCACCTCACTGTTATAATTTCTTCCATTGCTTGAATCACAATATGTCTACAACAGAATACCATTAAGTCCACTCTAGTCCCCAGCTCTTCTCCAAGTCCTGAGGAGTCTGGGATGGTGATGTCCACTCCACCTCCAAGTGAGAGTGGGCTTATATCCCATGGATACGGTGGATGGGGATTATCCTGCCTGCAGCTGCAGGCTCTCTCCATTTCCTGGGATGGCCGTTGTCTATCATCGTCTCCTCACCAGGTGACTTGGGTGAATCCATTGAGCTGTAGAGTAGGAGTTGCAGCTTCACCAAGATTCCAGGCACAGCTGGCACATGAGCAGGCCAGAGGCTCCAGTCTCTGGAAGTACACCTATGAACTCCAGCATCACATATAGGTTTGAATAGAAGGGACTGATGGACCATGTGCAGGGAGGACTTATTTGAGTCCAACTCTGTCACTCTCAGGAGCACAGATTCCACAGTAGAGCCCACTGATTGGCATCAATCTCTGGAGCTATCCCCCCTTATATAGGACCTGGGTGGCTCCAGAGCTCTCAGGAGCCCCTTTGTGTGGGGTGATATCCACTTTGGTGATCTATGAGATCCCACTGAGGTGTGTGTAAGCGTTACCTCTGGGATGACCTCCCAACTCTCTTTGAAGTCTCTTAGCCACATGAACTAATTTGTCTTTACCTTTTCCCCCTTTTATTCAAGGTCTTTTTCCAGTCATATTGCCAGTTGGCGCTTGGTATTAATCCCTGGTTGCCAGGGAGTCTCATCCCCAGGAGTCATGTCCACGCTGGGGGGAAGGTAATGCATTCCTTGCATTATTCTTGATCTTAGAAGGAAAGCATCTAATTCCTCATCTTAAGTATGATGTTAGCTGTAGGTTTCTGAGAGTTGTTTTTTTTTTTTTTAATCATGAATAGGTGTTGGATTTTATCTGCTTCTTTTCCACCTATTGATATGGTCATATAATTTTTCTTCTTTAGCCTGTTAATGTAATGGATTATATTAATTGATTTTTGAATGTTGAACCATCCTTGCATAGTTGGAATAAATCCAATTTGATTATAGTGTATAACTCTTTTCACACATTGTTGGATTTGCTGATATTTTGTGAGGATTTTTGCATCTATGTTCATGAGAGAACATAGATTTTTTTTTTTTTTTAAGATTTATTTTATTTATTTCACCCCCCCTCATTGTTTGCACTCACTGTCTGCTCTCTGTGTCTGTTTGTTGTGTGCTATCTGTGTCTGCTCATCTTCTTCTTAGGAGGTACCAGGAACCGAACTGGGGATCTCCCATGTGGCTCAACTGTTTGAGCCACATCTGCTTCCCAAGAACATAGATTTTTGGCATCAAATGTTCCTTGTAATGTCTTTACCTGATTTTGGTATTATGGTAATGCTGGCATCATAGAATGGGTAAGAAAGTATTCCTTCTGATTCTATTTCCTGGAAGATATTGTTGAGAATTGGCATCAATTCTTCCTTTACATGTTTGGTAGACTTCAACAGTGAATCCATTTGGGTCTAGTGCTTTCTTTTTTGGAAAGTTATTAGTTATCTATTCAATTTCTTTAAAAGATAGAGACCTATTCAGATGATCTATTTCTCCTTGTGTGAGTTTTTGTAGATTATGTCTTTCAAGGAATTGGCCCATTTCATCTAAGTTATAGTATCTGTGAGTATAGAATTGTTAATAATATTCCTTTATTATCCTTTTTATGCCCATGGGATTGATAGTGATGGCCTCTCTTTCATTTATTATATTAATAACTTGTGTCTTCTCTCTTTTTATCTTGGCTAACCTGGCTATTTTATTGATCTTTTCAAAGAACCAACTTTTGGTTTTGTTTATTTTGTCTATGGATTTTCTGTTTTCAATTTCATTGATTTCTGCTCTATTTTTAAATCATTTCTTTCTTCTGATTTTGTTAGATTTATATTGCTCTGATTTCCTAAGGTGGAAGCTTAGATTATTAATTTTAGATCTTTCTTTTTTTTCTAATATGTGCATTCAAATGTTATAAATTTCTCTCTACAGCTTTTTCTGTGTACCACAAATATTGATAAGTTGTATTTTCATTTTCCAAAATATTTTTAATTTTCTCTTGAGATGACTTCTTTGACATATATGTTATTTAGAAGTGTATTGTTTAATCTCCAAATATTTTGGGATTTTCCTGCTATCTTTCTGTTATAGATTACTAGTTCAATTCTTTGTGGTCAGAAAGCATAATTTGTGCAGTTTCTGTTCCTTTGGATTTGTTAAGGCTTGTTTTATGTCTCAGAATGTGGTCTAGCTTGGTGAATGTTCCAAGCTTGAGTAGAATGTGTATTCTGCTGTTGTTGAATGAAGTATTCTAAAAATGTCACTTAGATTCAGTTAATTGATGGTATTATTCAGTTCAACTATATCCTTAATGATTTTCTGCCTCCTGGATCTGTCAATTACTGGTAGAGTAATTGTGTTTCCAACTATGATAGTGTATTTGTCTATTTCTCATTATAGTTCTATCAGCTTTTGCCGCATGTATTTTGATACTCTGTTGTTAGGCACATATATGTTAAGAATTGCTTTGCCTTCTTGGAAAAGTCACCCTTTTATCATTATGTAATACTCTTCTTTCTTCCTGATAGTTTTCCTTGTTCTGAACTCTGCTTTGTCTAAAATTAATATAGCTACTCCAGCTTTCTTTTGTGTAGTGTTAACATGGTATATCTTTCTCCATCTCTTTACTTTTAATCTATCTGTGCCTTTATAGTTAAAGTGGGTTTTTTTTTTTTTTTTTTAAAGATTTTATTTATTTATTCATTTATCCCCCCCTTGCTGCTAGTGCTCACTGGGTCAGCTAACCACGCCGCGCGGGCGGGCTTGCCTTCACCAGGAGGCCCCGGGAACCGAACCCGGGTCCTCCCATATGGTAAACGGGAGCCCTACTGACTGAGCCACAGCCGCTTCCCTAAAGTGGGTTTTTTGTAGACAACATTGGGGGGGACGGATGTGGCTCAAATGGTTGGGCGTCCGTCTCCCATACGGAGGGACCCAGTTTCAATCCCCGGGACCTCCCGGTAAAAAAAAAAAAGAAGTGTGTAGACAACATAGAGTTGAGTCTTGTTTTTGTATTCACTCTGACAGCTTCTGTCATTTCATTGGTATGATTAGACCATTCACATAGTTGGATTAATATCTGCCATGTTTGTAACTGTTTTCCATTTATTGCACTTGTTCTTTGTTACTTTTTAAAAAATCTTCCCCTCGTGTTGCTGCTTCCTCTAGTTTTCATTAAGCATGTCATACAATTCCATTTTCTCTCCTTTTCCAGCATATTAATTGTACTTCTTTAAAGTTTTTTTTTTTATTAAAAATTGTTGCCTTAGAGTTCTACTCAGATGCTCAATTTCTTTCTTTTTTGTAGGGAATTAGTAATGGGAGGCTATGTGTTACCACTGCTTTTTGATTCTTTTTTTTTTTTTTTTAAGATTTATTTATTTACTTTATCCATTTTAAACCCCCCCTTCCCCATTTGCTGTTTTGTGTCCATTTGCTGGGCAATTCTCTGTGTCTGCTTTCTGCCATCTCTTCTCATCCTCCTCCTCCAGTCTTCACCAGGATTCGATCCTGGAGACCTCCAATGTAGGAGAGAGGTGTTCTGCCACCTGCGCCACCTCTATTCCTGGTTTCCAGAGCTTTCAGAGCATCTCGTCTTGTCTCTCCCCTGCGTCTCTCTCCTGTTACATCATTATCTTGCTGCATGGCTCCCGGGGAGCCTGGCGGCTCACTGGCACACGGAGCCTGGCAGCCCATGTGCCTTCTATATATATATATATATATATATATTTTTTTTTTTTTATGGCAGACGGATGCCCAACCATTTGAGCCACATCCGCCCCCCTGCTCTTTGATTCTTGGTTCGACCTGGATCCTTTGGATTGGCTCTGCTAGTTGCTCAAAACTGGGCTCCGGACCCAGTAATTGGTTGCAAACCCACTTCCTAGGGCCTTGGGAGGCTGTGAAAGGTTGGGAAAAACCTCTCTTATTTTTAATTTTCTCACATGAACTTCCTTGGTCTGCCAGCAGATGGTTCTCTTTGGCAGCCCTCTCAGTTCAACGCCAGGTTGGAGTTTGTTTGTTGCAAAACAGACAGGATTAATGTCATAGAAGTTTATGCCTGGAGGCTAAGAGACTTGTAATTCAAACTTTCTCAGAGGCAGTTCTCCAGCCTTCTCTGGCAGCTCCCTCCCTTTTCCCAGGTAGGAAATATTTCCCCTCCCCTCTGTGTCCTCAACAATCAGTCCTGGTTAGTAGAGAAGGAGATTGGCAGGGTCCTATATCTTTAGCCCCTTGCCAGCACCCCAGGTAAACAATGGCGCAGCCCCACTCAGCCTGGAAGGGCTCCTGGGACACAGCAGACCAAATTTGTGGGTCAAAAGCTGAGTCAGCCTTAGGCTGTGTCCCTCTCTTTCCCCTTTCCTGGTGTGGTGGATTCCTGGAGCCCCCTTTGTCTGTAGCCCCTGGCCCAGAGGCCTGAGTATTTTAAAGTGTCTTTGGTGTGGGGGAGGATACTGGCAGCAGCAGTTGCTGGTTTCAACTCACAGTTTTGTCATCGTGAGTCCCCTCCTTTGTCCCTATCTCCTCTGGGTGGTGTCCAGCCTTCGCCTGGTATCCTAAATCCTAGAAGATCTTTTCCCAGGCTATTTTAGCCTGTCCTCTACTTTTCTGGAGGAGAAGAGAGTCCCATGGTTTTTTTTTTTTTTTTCCTACCACAAATTATGCAGTCGAGTTTCCCACATTTGGGGAAATCGCAGGGGTCAACACATCTGGAGTGCAATGAACAAGCCTCGCCCTGGGAAAACCACCTTCGTGATCATGGCATCTCCCCTGCCAGGTAAGTATTCCCATGTCTTTTTAGTCCACCATCTTTCCAAAAGTGCCTTAGAGTTTTCAATAGACATTTACAATCAATCTAAGTCTACTTTCAAATAACACTCTACCACTCCACATGTAGTGCAGGTACCTTATAACAGAGTATTCCCAATTCTTCCCTCTTGTTCCTTGGATCATTGCTGTCATTCCTTTTACTTAACCATAAGCTATAATCACCCAATACATTCTTGCTACTCTTACTTTGAACAGTAATCTATTAGGACAATTAAGGATAACAAAAATAAAAGTTTTTATTTTATCTTTATTTGTGCCTTATTGAACACACTTCCTTTCTTTACGTAGATCTGAGTTTCTGACCTCTAACATTTTCCTTCTCTCTGAAAAATTTATTTTAACATTGCTTGCAAGGCAGATACATTGATGACAAATTCCCTCAGTTTTGGTTTGTCTTAGGAAGTATTTATATTTCCTTTACTTTTTTTTTTTTTTTCTAATTCCATAAATATTTTATTACTATTTTAACTTCATTACATTGAAACTAATACATTTTAGGACAAAAATTTTTCTACAATAGTGTTACAATTTTAAAATATTATATTTATTTAATTTAGGTTTTTCCTTTATCATAAAGCTTTATTATCCCCTTTCTGACTGACTTAAATCTTAAGTATTTGATCAGAATATACTTTATTGTTTCCTTTACTTTTGAAGGATAATTTTGCTGGATACAGAATTCTAAGTTGGTGTTGTTTTTTCTTTTAACATTTAAATATATCATTCCAGTTGAGCAGAGGATTGTGGGAAGATGGTGATGGACTAACAGGCAGAACTCAATGCTGTCACAAAAACAACAGAGAAAAAGCCAAAAGCTGTCTGAGGGACCTGCGTTGGGGTCAGCAGACCAAGACAGTGCTATGCAACTCCTAGAAGGGTGAGGGACAGAGAGACAAAGAAGCTGAAATGACAAACATGAGTTACCAAGCCCCCGTGGCAGCTAGGAAGTGGTCCCCTCCTCAATTTCCAATATATTAAGCTGAGGTAAAACCTCTGACTCACTACAGCTGTCTGAGAGGGGAACAGACATCTTCCTCTCTGTCAGCTGTTTCAAGGGAAAAGGGAGGGGAGGTTGGGCTGCTTTTCTTCAGTGAATTCAGCCAGCAGAGCCCACCTTGAATCTCTGATCTGGAGAGTCAACACAGGAACACAGGAAAGCTGAGACCAAAACACCTCTGTGGAAAGGTTTGCTGACTAGTGCTTTCTGCTGGCTGGTCTGGAAATTGCATGGACAAAAACTGTTGGTGCTCTCTGTATCCAACCCCTGGGAGGAAATCTGCACCCCGCTAGTGAGTCCCTGGCCTGATTTTGAAAACTTTAAGCTGGGCAATTTTAAAGACTGAGGATAAATTGAACCAAATATAAAAGAACTGTGAAAAAAATAAAACAATAGTCAAGAGAGAAAAATTAGCCATCAGAGTAAATTCACCAACATGTTCAGATGCTTAGACATTAGCAAAAAATTACAAGCCATACTAGGAAACAGAAAGTGATGGTCCAGCCAAAAGAACAAACCAAATATTTTGAAGAGATACAGGATTTAATACAATTAATCAGTGATAATCACACAATTCTCATAAATAGCTTCAAAGAATTTAAAGAAAATATGACTAAAGAAATAAAGGATATTAAGAAGACACTGGGAAAGCATAAAGAACAATTTGAATGCCTGCAAAGAAAAATAACAGACGTTATAGGAATGAAAGACATGACAGATGAGATTAAAAATATATGAGAGGCACATAAATATATCATTCCACTCTTTTCTTTCTTATATGGTTTCTGCCAAGAAATTTGATATAATTCTTGACCTTGTTCCTCTATAGCAAAGGTGATTTTTTTCCTATATCTTCTTTCAAGACTTTCTCTTTGTCTTTCATTTTCTGCTCTTTGAATATGATATGGTTAGGTGGAGATTTTTTGGGTTTATCCTGCTTGTTGTTCTTTGAGCTTCCTGGTTTTGTGATTTGGTGCCTGACAATAATTTTGGGGAAAAAATCAGCCATTGTTCAAATATTTCTTCTGCTCTTTTCTCTTTCTTCTACTTCTGGCATTTCATTACACGTTATAACTTTTGTAATTGTCCCACAGGTTTTAGATATTGTTTCCTTTTTTTTTCCTCTTTCATTCTCTTTTATCTTTGCATTTCAGTTTGGGATGTTTCTATTGATATATCTTTTTTTTATTTTACTTTTTTTTTAAAAGATTTTATTTATTTATTCATTTATCCCCCCCTTGCTGCTTGTGCTCGCTGGGTCAGCTAACCACGCCGTGCAGGCAGGCTTGCCTTCACCAGGAGGCCCCGGGAACCGAACCCGGGGCCTCCCATATGGTAAACGGGAGCCCTACTGATTGAGCCACAGCCGCTTCCCATCTATTGATATATCTTTATGCTCACTGATTCTTTCTTTGGTCATGTTCTGTCTACTGATGAACCCACCAAAGGCATTCTCTATTTGTTACAGTTTTTGATTTCTAGCATTTTCTTTTGATTCTTTCTTAGAGTTTCCCTTTTTCTGCTTATATTACACATCTGTTCTTGCGTGCTGTCTATTAGAGTCCGTAACATATTAGTCATAGTTATTTTAAAATTTTAGTCTTATAATTTCAATCTGTGTCATATCTGAATCTGGTCTGGTGCTGGCTTTGTCTCTTCAGATTGTGTTTTTGTTGCCTTGTAATTTTTGTTGTTGCTGTTGAAATTTGGACATGATGTATCTGATAATAGGATCTGAGGTAATCAGACTTTTAGTGTGTGGTTTTATGATAATCTGACTAGAAGCTGGACTGAGTTTAATGTTTACTGTAGCTGTAGGTGCCAGAGACTTCCGTTTTCTGTAGTTTCCTTATTTTTTCTTTTAAAATTTATTTTGTATCCCTTGCTATGATTTGGTGTCCCTAAGAATTCCATCTTTAATACTCTGTGTCTTGCAGCTGCCTCAGGTGTTATCCTCTGGTGTTCCACTGAAGTCCTGTTGATGTGATGTGGTGGTAAAGTCCTGGGGAGAGGAAGGGTCTAGAATCTTATGGTTAAATCCTTTAGTGGGCCTGAATCCCTGGGCTGTGACCTTCAGAAGCTTTCTTAACCTTTTTTCTCCCCTTACATGAAGCAGGAAGGCAGAGAGGGCAGGAGTTATCTAGTTGCCCTGCCCTTGGTCAGATAAGGCCCCGGTAAAGTAGTTTCCCTTGATGGCAGGCCTTGGTTCCAGAGAACAGAACACCCTGGGCCTTCACAGTGGTTACTTTTTTCCCCTCCTCCTGCCCAAAGCACAGGGCTTTTTCTCTGATCTTCACAGTGAGAACCTGGTGGGGCTCCTGGAGGTAAAACCTACAAACGTGTGAGGGCCTCCCTAGGATGGGATGCCCAGGAGTCTTTAACTCTCAAACCTCCAGCAGTTCATCAATTACCGTTTAAGTGTTCCTACCAGTTGCTGGCTCTGCAGTGACTTATGTTTCCGGTAAGCTGTGATTCTCTGTATTTGCCCGTCTCTCAGGTTCTTGGGGGCGTGGGGGGTGGTTTGCGCCGGGACCTCAGTTCTCGAAGGAGCTTCAGTTTGTTCAGCTTTTTCTTGTTGGAAAAAGGATGGGAGTGACAACTTCCAAGCCCTTTATATGTCTGATTGAGCTGCCTTTGGTAGCTTTTTGTTATTCAGAATTATGCATGCTTTTTAATTGGGATTCAATCTCTCCTTTTTCCTTTTTAAAAGATTTTGTTTGTTTCTGCTGAAGACCACAGGGAAACAGACATGGAGTAGCAAAAATAAAAAATGTGGAAAAGTTACAAAGGCCCATAATCTTATAAATGTTCAGAGTAATTACTTCCTGGTCTGTGACTGATTTCCCTTCTAGAAATTTCCTGAAGCCTCTGCCCCAGTAATCTCTTCTGTATCTAAATTTCCCAGCTGATGGTCAGTACTCTTATTCTGCCAAGGAGCATTTCTAATATTGTACTGCTCAAAAATTGTTTCTTGTGTGTTTTCTTGTCTTGCTGTTACTTTGTGAACTCTGAGGTCCAAGGCTCAGTCTCCCTGTCCTCTGTAGCTGCCCAGCACCTTGCACAGAGCCAGCTTCTTTGATTAGGGCTCTGGGAAAATGGGCAATTGGTTGAGCTGGATTCCTTTGCTATGGATCAAAATGAGATTACTTGCTAACACATAAACCCCGTCATATGTCCATGTCCTTGTGATCCTGGCTGTAACAGGGATAACAACCCTTAGGAGGAGCCTTTCTGAATCTGACATCTAGAAATTTGCCCAAATCTTTTTTCTCTTTAAAAAGAACAAGATTTTTAAAAAATCACAAAAGAAATACATGCACATTGTAGAAAACAGTTATAGAGATACATAGAAAGAAGAAAATAATACCTAATTCCATATCTACTGTTTTGGTGCAATTCCTCTGGCCTTTTTATTATGTATTGAGTTTTTTTTTTTAAGATTTATTTATTTATTTATCCACCCCACCCCACTCCCGTTGTTTTGCACTCGTTGTCTGCTCTCTGTGTGTTCTTCTGTGTCTGCTTGTCTTCTCTTTAGTGGCACCGGGAAACGATCCTGGGACCTTCCAGGGTGGAGAGGGGCTGCTCAATCTCCTGCGCCACCTCAGCTCCCTGGTCTGCTGCGTTTCTTATTGTCTCTCCTCTGTGTCTCTTTTTGTTGCGTCCTCTTTCTGTGCCAGCTCTCCGTGTGGGCCAGCACTCTGTGTGGGCCAGCTCTCCTACACGGGCCAGTACTCTGTGTGGGCCAGCTCGCCGCGCGGGCCAGCTTGCTTTTTACCAGGAGGCCCCAGGAATCGAACCCTGGATCTCCTATATGGTAGACAGGAGCCCAATTGCTTGGGCTACATCCGCTTCCCTATTATGCATTGTTAATACTCAGGAGCAAGGATGAAAAGTTCTTTAGGAATCAACAAAAATAAAGGGTTATTATTGCTAAGATTGTTATATTTGTAAACAAAAATGATAACACTGTAGTTAAGAATATGGCTGGGAAGGAATATGGCCTTAGAAGTCACACAGGTTTGGGTTCAAATCCCAGGTCTTTCACTTACTGGATGACCTTGGACAAGTTACTTCTCTGTTTCAGTTTCCTCATCTGCAAAATGGGACTAATACCACCTACCTTATAGGGTGCCTGTGAGTAATTAAATGACCCCATGTGCATAAAGCACTTAATACAGTGCTCAATGAATGGAGCAGTTGAAGGGAAAATAGGTTGAAGAGGAGGAAGGGAAATGGAGATCATAAATATGGCAATTACCATTATTTTGAAAATGCTACTATCCTTTCATAGTACACTGTGTTTGCCACTGTATTCCCAGTGGAATATTCCCTGCTGTTTTAAGTGTGTGATTTATGACAGTTAAAAACCCAGATTTTAGCATGTCACCACAGAAGAATGTCAGCTAATAAAGAAGGAATGATAGAATTAGATATTTACCCTTTTGAAACGACTCACATAATACCCTATTCAGGCAATATCATCAACAAATGCGACAGCCATCAGATTGAAGGTGTTGGGTCCAGGATAATCACAAAGTATCATCTTGCAGATTACTTAGTAATTCTAAAGGAGAGATCTGTTGGACATCACCTTCTTAAATGATCAAAATTAGCATCACAAGTAAATGGGACATACCAATATTATGTGTCTCCTGGTGTGATATATTAGGAAGGACCCAACATCACCTATGCAGTTTCTTGCCAAAATGGACTAATCTGAGTTACATCATGAGGAAGCAATTAGGCAAATAGGGATTGGAAATAGTCTACAAGACTCTTAAAAATGTCAATGTCATGAAAGACAAAAAAGGTAGGGTAATAACTGTAGGTGAAGATTAATGTTAAACAGTCAAATACAATGTATAAAACATGATTGGATCCAGGATAATAACTAAAAATATATAAAAAAGACATTTTGGAGACAATTGGGGAAATTTGAATAAAGAGTGTCTATTAGATAATATTATTGTATCCATGGTAAATTTCTTGGGTGTGATGATGATATTCTGGTTCTGTAAGAGAATGACTTTCTCTTAGGAGGTATATAGGCTGAAATATTTAGGAGGGAAAGTGTCCTTATATCAGCAACTTACTTTCCAATGGTTCAGCAAAAAAAGTCTATCTCTGGGGAAGTGGATATGGCTGAAGCAGTTGGGTGCCTGCCTATCACATGGGAGGTCCTGAGCTCATTCCTGGTGCTTCCTAAAGAAGACGAGCAAGTGAACTGATGTGACAGGCTGGTGCAGCGAGCTGATGCAACAAGATGACACAGCGAGATGACACAATGAAGAGACACAGCAAGGAAACACAATGAGAGAAACAACAAGCAGGGAGTGGAGGTAGTTCAAGTGATTAAAAAAAAAGATGAATAAAGTACAGACAGCATAAACAATGTGGGTGGTGGTGGTGGGGAAGAAATAAATAAAATAAATCTTTAAAAAATAGTCTATCCATTTCCATCCCTGTCCCCGTCCCCGTCCCCGTCCCCGTCCCCGTCCCCGTCCCCGTCCCCATCCCCATCCCCATCCCCATCCCCATCCCCATCCCCATCCCCATCTCTATCTCCAATCATCTCTAGCTTTATATACATATAATCTTTTTTGGCTACATTTACCTATGTGAGTCTCCTTTTTGGGCATCTGGTCTACCATGGGTTATATGTAATTCTTAAGGCTCTCTACACTTGAGCTTTATAGTTCTAGGAAAATTTTCATTGAGCTATTGTTGAATAGACCCCTGAGTAGTGATACTACAAATGTGTTACTAAATTTAGACATTAGTACTGTCTTGAGCAGACTCAAGAGAATGTGTAGTGAGAAAGTGTCCATATTCAGACTATGGGAATTTCTCAGTTACATAAGGAGAATGAGGAGTCTTTGTGAAAGCCACTTTCTTTCCTGAGAAGATCTGACCCACTATGACACATGCCCATAACAAGAACCTATTGTCAGATCAAGGAAACATAGAAAACAGAAAGTCATGACTTTTCTACTGGGCAATCCTTAGGGAAATAGCATGTAATCATTGGACAACTAACAATGTAGATGGTTTGTGTTATTTTCCATAATCTCAATAGTGAACTACAAATTATTCTTTTCATTGCTATTCAAAGCAAGTGGAGATAATCATTGCACGGAAAGGATGGATGATGAGGTGGGGTGCTAACTCTTGATGACAGAGGAAATTACTGTCACATATTAAAGGCAAAAAAATGATGGCAGGAATTCAAAAGCTCAATCTGTCCCTAAGTGCATTTGCACCAAGAGATAGTGCATACGTTTCTTTTCTCTTGCCAATTCCAATTCCTTAGTGTGGACTGCCTGGAGAACTGTGGTAAGAAAGATTCCTGGGGTACTCTGGGTTCAAGGAGAGAGTGGAGCAATTGATTACTGATCTGTTAAGATTTTCTTAAAGGATGTTCTGGCATGCAATCCGTATTTGCCATCTTTGAATTCTCAAAACAAACTCAACTGGATGCTTGAAAAGCACTAAAGCCTTCACTGAAGTATTTATTAAAGTAGTGATTATGACAATAACCAACATTTATTTAGCCCTGAATATGGGCCAGCAGGTCATTTACTCCTTACAAAAATTTGATGAAGCAAATGTTATCATTATCATCCATCCCCATTTTACAAATAAGAACCCAAAGTCACCTCCTTCTGGTCTTTGCTCTCTTACTGTCGTCTCAGAAAGGCCTAACCTAGTTTTTGTATTTCAAATTTCAACCTTGCTCCTGTCTGTTTCAATCCTCCTTCCCTGCTTTAATTTCTCCTTGGTGCTTGTCACCATCTGGCCTCCTATATATGCTATTTGTTTATTTTCTATCTCTTCCTATTAGAACCTAATTTCCTTGAGGGCAGGGGTTCTTTTGGTATGTTTTTGTTTATTGCTATGCCTTTAGCAACTTTCTTAGGTTAGTGTTTGGCATATAGTTTGAGCTAAGTAAATACTTGTGGAATGAAAGGCATAATATTTAGGGGATTAAATAATTTACCCAAGGTTCCACTGCTACTTGATGGTGCAAGGAGGGGGAAAGTGGCACCTCATGGGTTTCTTTCTGTCGGGAGGTTGAGAAGGATGCCACCTTATGATGACAAAGAACCCTAGAAACTAGAGAGAACTGAAACTTTGAGGTTTTACGTTTTGAGACTAAAATGGACAGCCTTCAATGAAGGGGCTTCCAAACAGATCAAGTAGGTGACAAGTAGGTGATCAAGTAGGTTTGAGGAGCTAAGTCCCACTCCACACTTGGGGCTTCTGTTGATGAGAGATGAGGAGGATAATGGTAGCTTGCTGGGATGGAGACAAAAACACCAAAGCCCACCCCAGAGCAGAAAGGTACCCAGAGTCATTTCAGGGCCCCTGCTGACCACAGCCACACCCCTATCCCCAAGGACTTTTTGCTTCAAGACAAGTGAGTTGGGGGTGTTCCCAGCACACAGCAGCTACTGGAGCCTTCTGCTACTGGAAATAAGGAAAATAAGAGTGTTCTCTGAAAGCTACATTTTAAATTCAGCCGTGAGAGAGTTAAGCCAAGTCGCCTGCAGAGACAGAATGGCTCCCAGACCCGAGCAGGGGGTTGGGTGTCATTGTGGAAACACTGAGTGTTCTGGCAGGGGTGAGTGTGGGGAACCAGGCCCACAGATGCATGCAGCCAGCGTGAGGCCAGGGCACGCCTGTGGGGCTGTGTAGCTAGGACTGAGAAACATCTGAGTCCTGACACTCGCCCAGAGCCTTCTGCTGTGATTTGGCTTTCTTGGTGTCTTGCCTGCTGATCAGAAGCTAGAGGGTGGGCAGCCTTGGAGGAAGCCCACCCATCTTATCTCTGAGCCTCCAGGGCTGAGGGCCTCCCCTGATGGAAGGTGGTTCCAGGAGACCTGGGGGCTGCCACCCTCTCCTTCTGGTGGTGTGCAGGCCTCATACTGACTCACGCTCACACATGCTCATGGTCTTTAACAAGCTCTACACTAGGCAGATATGAAACCTGCATGTTTCCAGCTTCTGCAGCTCCCTGGGTCATCCTGCTCTTAATTCTCTCATTACCATCATCTGAGGTCCCATCCTAGGGACCCAGAATAGGTAGATGTTTACCAAGTTCTCTTCCCCTTGTAATGTCTGGAAAGCTGAATTAGTTTCTTACTGCTATTAAGAAATTACTGGGAAGCGGCTGTGGCTCAATCAGTAGGGCTCCCGTTTACCATATGGGAGACCCCGGGTTCGGTTCCCGGGGCCTCCTGGTGAAGGCAAGCCCACCCACACGGTGTGGTTAGCTGACCCAGCGAGCACAAGCAGCAAGGGGGGGATAAATGAATAAATAAATAAGAATCTTTAAATAAAAAAAAAAAAAAAGAAAAAGAAATTACTACCAATTCAGAGGCTTCCAACAATGCAAATTTATTCTCACGTAGTCTGGAGGTCAGAAGTCTGACACAGTCTCACTGCCTTCCTTCTGGAAGCTCTAGGGGGGAGTCTGTTCCCTTGCCTCTTGCCAGCTTCTAGTGGCCGCCCACATTCCTTGGTTCAAGGCCCCATCCTCCAACTTCAAACCAGCAACAGCAGGCTGAGTCCTCACATCACATCATTCTGACCTTCTCTTCTGCTTCTCTCTTTCATTTTTAAGAAGTCTTGTGATGACATTAGGCCCTTCCCAGATAATCCAGCATATTCTCCTCATGTTTAGAGCAGCTGGTCAGCCACCTTCATTCCATCTGCAGCCTTATTTCCCCCCCCACCGTGTGACCTAACAAGTTACAGGTTCTGGGGATGAGGATGTGGACATTTTAGGAGGCCATTTTTTCTGCCAGCAACAGAAGCCCTGAAGAATGTTCCAGAATCCAAAGAACCTCCTTTGTCAGCTAGCTGTCTCTCCCTTGTCACCTGTGACCACTTCATAATTAACTTCTCGGGGGTACACATTTTCTCTGAGCCACTGCACCCCAGGTGTGGGCCCAAACATCTCCTACTTCCCCAAGGCCTGGCTGAAACAGGGTGAAATGTCGTCATGGTAACAACTGGTACCAGAGGTCTTCTTAGCTCGGCAAGCACCTCACAACTGTTCGGGCAGAAGCTGAGATTTGAGGGTGTGGGTGTCAGCATCAGTGTGGGCCACAACCCAGAGGCTTCCACTGCTGCACGTGAGGCGAAGCTGCCGGGTGAGGGGAGCCTGCAGGAGCAGGCAGCCGGCAGCCATCTTAGCCCTGGAGGTGCCTGACTGAACACCAGAAGTCTGCGTTTCTGTGATGTGACTCCTCCCGTCTGTGTGGCCCAAACTCCAGAAATGCTCTCAAGGATGCTCACCACCGCCTTGTGAGCAGGGTTCTCTGTGGAACATTGGAAAGAGGGTGACAAGCCTGGTGGCCAGAGGCACCATGGGAAAAGCAGTGATGATGTCAGAGCGCCTGCTCTGGGAACTCACAAAACACTCGGGAGGGCTTTGGCCATCCCCGGGTGAGGTAGGTTGAACTACGTGCCCCAGTTTCGATGCTCTTAATCTTGATCCGCATTCCTGTGGGTGTGAACCCATTGTCAATAGGACCTCTTGAAGATGCTCTTTTGAGTTAAGGTGTGGCCTGACTGAGTGAGGGTGGTCTTAATCCAGATTACTGGGAGCCTTCTAAAGACAACTGGGAAGTCACAGAAGCTGCAAATCAGCGGGAACCTGGAAGAGAAGGGCGAGGCCATCGCCGTGTGACAGGAGGCAGTGATAAAAGCCAAGGAACCCAAGGATTGCCACAGCCAGCACCAGAAGGTTGCAGTCTTCTGGGAGAAAGCATGGTCTTGCTGACGCTTTGATTTGGACTTCCAGCCTCTGAAACTGGGAGCCAATAAATTCCCATTGTTTAAGCCAACCCACTGTGTGGTATTTATCATAGCAGCCGGGAATCTAAGACAATAGGCCATAGAACAAGAGCCCAGGGAGGGCTTTGGCCATCCCCCACCCTTTGGGATCTCATCTTGACTTTAAGGGGAAGTGATGAGATACCAGATGACTTATGGATCTCATAGCTAAAACCAGCCTGTACCTCTTAGCCAAGTATTCCTAAAAGCTTGGGAATAACAGGAGAGCATTTCAACACAGAGGACACTCAACAATCCCTCCTCACAGGCTTCCCCGTGTCCTGCCCCCTCCCATGGCCTGCTGCCCACTAGAGGATTTGCCTACATCTCCCCACAGAAGTTCCTTTGTGTCATTTCTACCTAAAGTCCAGCACCCCCTACACCCAGACCCCTACTCCATATGTAAATTTCTCTGGACTTGGTAAAAGGGGAGAAAATTCCTTCTCATCCTCAATTTTCAGGATCTCCTCCCTGGTAACATACTAATAAATCTCCAAGTTGCAATTCAGCACAAAGTGAAACTAACAGCTTCTTACTTTCCTCTGGGCCAATGGGGAAGATATCTTTGAGGCTGTTGATACATGTTGCCAAATTGCCTTCTAGAAAGTGCGTGAGGGTGTCCACCTCCCTAGATTTCTGCCAGGGTTAAGAATTGCCATTGGCTAAATCTTTGCCAATTTGATATGAAAAAAAAAAATCTTTTTCATTTTCAGTTTTTTGGTTACTTGTGAAGATATATTTTAGAAATACGCACATTACTTCTTTCGATTGGTTTAGTAATAATGAAAAGGCTATTTCAAATGTCAATAAGTCTCTATTTAGATGTAAGAAAAATTTCAATTCATATTAAGAAGGGAAAGTTTCATTATTTGTGCAGCTTTTGTTATGAGAGTTGAGACCAGGGGAGGAGCAAGGAGAGAAAAACGAGAAAAGCTAGGAAGGGGGAAAAGAGAGAGGTTAATGTGGTCAGGGGGTGAGTTGAGGGGGGAAAGGAAGAAGAGATAAAAAGAAAAATATAGAGTCACTTTGCATCTTCTGTCAGTGCCATGCTTGGGGACGGGCTAGAGGAGACGGCCAAAACTAAGCCCTGCTGGGCTAGCCCCGCATTCTGGGTGCCCTCCTCTCCACCGCTTCTCATCCAGGCCAGCAGTTCTCAAACTTGTTGGCCTCGGGACTCTTTTACACTATTAAAATTTATTAAGGACCCCAAAGTGTTTTATTTATGTAGATTATAATTAGAAATCAAAGTAGAAAGTTAAGAAAAATATATATTTAAATATCTTTTTTATCTTTTTTCTTTTTTTATTTAAATATCTTTTAATGGGAAATTAGATTTTTTCAAAACAAAAATTTAATGAGAAGAGAGGCATTATTTCTACATTTTTTTCAAATCTCTTTGAAGTCTGGATTAATAGAAGACAGCTGGACTCTCCCATCCGCTTCTGCATTCAATCTGTGTCATATCACACGTCAGGCAGCGGCTAGAAAACTCTACTGAATACTCATGAAAAAATAGCAGTGGAAATATCAAATAACATCTTAGACATATTATGAAAATAGTTTTGACCTTGTGGACCCCCTAAAAGGGTCTGAGGAACCCCCCCGGGGGTACCTGTACCACACTTTGAGAACCACTGGTCTGGGAAGGAATTGCTACAACCCCCTCTCCCCACTGCCAAAGGAATATAACAATATGTATCAAGTGCCCTGAAAACATTAGTGCCCTCTGACACAGTGTCTCCTCTTCAGGAAGTATACCTTAAAACAATAATCCCCAAACAAGGAAAAACTTCTTAAATGATCTGCAATTGGGAAATGCTTACATGAATGATGGTATATCCCCTTAATAGAATATTATATGGTTTAAAAATTATGATTATGAAGGCTACTTGTCGTGGAAAGAATATACATGACCCTTAGTGTAAAAAGCAGGTTATAAAGCTGACTCTTCACAAAAAAAGGTAACAGACATTTGGAGCATAGAATTGTGGGAGACATTTTTCTTTTCTTTTTCTTTCTTTTTTTCTTCCTTTCCTTTTCTCGTCTTCCTTTTTCATTGCTTTCTCTTTTCTTTGTTAACGCTTATTTTAATGTCTACTAATGTTTTATTGCAAGAAGTAAGAACAAAAACTGGGGCTCCCTGATCTGTCTTGTTTGCCTAGTCAGTGTGGTCAGGGGGTGAGCTGGGGTCGGGGGAGAGCTCACCTAGAGCCCACCTGGAGGGGAAGAAGGGAACAGACGGAGCTGTGAGGTGGGCTTTGAGAAGGAGCTCGTCAGGGATGAGGGGGGTGTTTTCAGCTCGTTTCTGTGGCTCCCCTTCAGTGGTCACTTGAGAAGCTTTTGGCTGAGCAGCAGTGATCAGAGCTCATGGGAGATGACCGAAGCCAGGGGTGTGTGTGTGTGTGTGTGTGTGTGCGTGCGCACGCGCGCTTTGTTTCACTTCACGAAGGAAAGAAGGAAGCCAGTGAGGGTAACTGCAGAGCTCAAGATATCCTGAGAGGACAAGGTCCAGGGGGCCATACCCACATGACAAAGGAGCTGGGTGAGGGGGGCTGGAAGGCAGCCCCACTGGGTGGTCCTTGGGCAGCAGGGCCCAGTGGGCAGCTTGGCAGACACCAAAGCTGCCTGGACCTCAGGAAGTGAGATTCAGAGACTTCCTGCTTGGACAGGACTAGGGTCAGGTTGGTATTTTATGAAACCCTCGCTGGTAGCCGCATACAAACTGGGTAGGGTTGGGGAGACTGGTTGAAGTTGAACATAACATTACTGAGAAACAGCACAAAAGTACCAAGTCGAGTAACAGACTCAGTTTTATTGGAAGGGGGCAGGGAATATGCAATGGGTTTTAGTCCCCTGAGCTAAAAATAGATTCAACCCCCTAATTACAGCCTTACAACTTAGAGGCAATCTTCTACAATTGCGTATGTGCTCTTTAATTATGTTCTTTCCCTTCGCGTTTGAACACACGGTTGCTGAAGCCCAAGGTGCAGCTGGTTGGGGCGCAAGGCTTGCTGCTTCAGCACACTGAATGATTTCCATCTTTGTCTCAGCCATTTTAAGTTCATTTCCTATTCTGGTAGCCACGCTTTCTTTTTTCCGTTTCCACTCACTTTCATGAAATAATGACTAACCTGGGTAAAATAACCAGGAAATCTACAGTGGTGGGACCGAGAGGAGGTAGAGGCACCAGCTGAGCTGTTGGCTGCCCGCAGGTCCGCCAGGCTCAGAAAGTCTGTTAGGCACCAGGTGGATTGCTCTGGACTGGGTGTGGGACAGGGGGGATGGGGGCCAGCCTGTGATGTGGCAAAGTGTGGCGGGTTGTTTGAAGGTCACATACCTTAAAGTCAAGCAAAGAAGTTGAAAATAGTTTTAGGTTGACCAAGGTTGAGGATGAACCTATGAAAATTCTTATGCACTTTTTGGGGTTCACTAGAATATGATGTGACTAGGATGTCCTCCTCTCCATTTCAGGGGAAGTGTTTTGAAGACCCCCGGTAGAGTCCCAAAGAACAACTTTTGAGGGCCCCCCTGACATGACTGTCAGGCTTGGGTTCTCTGGCCCTTGCTAGGCTTAGGAGGTCTCCAGGGGTCCTATGGACCCGTCCTGCTTGATCCCATCTCTCTGAGAGGAAACTCCAGCCTCCTGCTGTGGTCAGTCCAGGTTGCTCCCACCCCGGGTCCAGCTTCTGCCAGCCTTGTTTCCTTGACCTCTTCCCCACCCTCGCTCACACTTACACCCCAGCAGCTCATCTGAATCCTTCAGTCAGGCTGCATCTCTTCCGACAAGGTCAGTTTCGAATGCAACCACCATGCCACCATAATAGCTAAGAGAATTAATTAGCCTCACCTACCACTCAATCCGTACTCTGTTTCCCCAGTAATCCCAAATGAGGGTTTATTCACGTTCCGCTGGTTTATTCAAATCGGGATCCAAATGAAGGCACACATTGCATGCTATTCCATTCCCTCCTTTTTTATTCTTTCCATGTGATCGAGTGCATCCTTAATTCACACAAATAATTCATGTCCTCTCTTCCCAGCGTTCACCCTCTCCTCTGTCCCAACCAGAAGGAAGCTGCTTCCCTAAATGCACTCACACACTTTCTTTCAGTCTTTTTCTCTTTCTCTCCCTCTTTCTAAAATCCCAACAACCCAGTCCCCCCTCGTTGGGTCTGCGGGGATTCCCTTTGTCTCCGCTCCCCCTTGCTCCCACCCTGAACTCCCATAGTTTCAACCTCTCTTCTTTAGAACCCTCCGTGCTTTTTCCACAGGCGAATTTGCTATTCAAAAATTGTTAACAAACGTTTCACAGCAATGCAGGGTGTGGGGGGGGTGACGTGAGGGAGCCCTGTGTGATGTTATGCGTGTTTGTTGTGTAAGTTCACGATGCTTACTGAACACTTAGAGTTTGTGTATGTTCATGTATGAATGATAGACTTCAATGGATTGTTTAAAAAATAAAAGAGAGAGACAGAGGCCAGAGCCAGCAGGCAAAAAGCCTTCCCCTGAGAGGGCGGGAGGAGGGAGGGATGCAGGTTCTGGGATGGGGGCTACTACTCGCTCGTCTTTCATGGGGGGGGCGCTGGGGGTAGGGCTGTCTGCTCAAGCAGCCGCGGGAGGGGTGGCACCTTGGCTCATCTCTGCGTCTCGGGGCCACCCCGTGCCCGCCGCCAGCAGGGCCGCCAGGTGGCCGCGGGCCGCGCGGGGTGGAGGGCCTGCTTCGGCGCCCTAGGGACGGTGGCCTGGGACGGAGGGTTGTGATGAGCAAGCTCCGCGGAAATCTGTGACAAGACATTCAGCCACGTTCTTCCGCTCCTGAAACAATGTCTTAACCTCCAGTGAACGTCAGCAGTCCCCCCCCCCCGCGTCGAGCCATCTTTCGGGGTCGTCCTCGCTCTGAGAACTGCCTCCCGTGCCGTGTCTTGTTGTCTCTGCAGGGGACACGGTTCCCTCTGAGCGAACAGGCCATGGTTACTGGAGTCCAGTCCCCTCCAGTCCCCGCCGCAGGCTTTCTTCCCTGCACCGCCACACTTCTCCCCACTGGTGAGGCAGGTACAAATTGTAGTCCACACATTGCGGTGTGCAAGGAGCATCACATCTTCCTTTTTTCTAGGACTTAATTTCTGTTTTGAGGCCCCCTAATCTTTGCTAACTAGGGGTTCCTCTCTTTTCCCCAGGAAGGCATGGGAGCTTGGGGGGTGGGAGCTGTCAGGCAGGGGGACGTGAGCGTCTGGGTCCCACTCTGGTCCATGCTGACTAAGTGAGGTTTAGCTTCCCCAGTAGGGGAAAGGCCAGTTAGTATTTCATAATGTTATCAGAATATTATCTGCCACATGTATTTCCCCTCAAGGCCTGATTTGGGCCTTTAGAGAAGGCCCGTGACCTCTCTCCATGGGGATCCTGGCCTGCTTTAGAATGGCCATCTGTATTAGTCAGCGAAAGAGGTGCTGATGCAAAGTACCAGAAATCTGCTGGCTTTTATAAAGGGTATTTATTTGGGGTAAAAGCTTACAGTTACAAGGCCCTAAAGAGTCCAACTCAAGGTAGTTTTCTCACCAAAGTCTGTTGCCACATGTTGAAGCAAGAGGGCGGGTGATCTCTGTATGTTCTCTCCTTCCTTCTTCCTCTTAAGGCTCTGTGGGCCCAGCTTCTTCTAATCTCAGCTGTGGGCTGGCATAGGGCTCATCTCTCTCCTGGGGTTTTAGCTGTTTGAGCCTTCTCCTTTCTGTGTATCTTCTTCTGCATGTCTTCTTGAGTGAGTGTTCATTTATATAGTCCACCAGGGGGCGGGGACTCAGCCTGAGTTACACGCTACTGACATGGTCGAATCAAAGCCCTGATCGTAATGTAATTTAATCAAAGTCATCTCAGCTGAATCGAATACAATCAAAGGGTATCACGCCCAGAAGAACAGACCAGTTTACAAACATAATCTCTCTTTTTGGAATTCTTAAATAATCTCAAACTGCCACACCATCCATGGTCAATGCCAGCCAAACCCAAAATGGAATGAAGTGACTACTTGGCCTTTCTTGCGTACAACTGGCATTCATTGCAGCCCGTCCCACTTCCTATGTGGGAGCCTGTGTGGAAGGCAGCGGGGGTCTCGGTTTGTGCTCCTGGTTCCTGGTTCCTTCCTAGGAACTAGCACTGCTTTACGTTCCTCCCCTAGGATTTTTTATTTTATTTTATTTATTTATTTATTCATCCATCCCCACCCTGCTGTCTGTGCTCGCTGGGTCAGCTAACCACGCCGTGCAGGCGGGCCCGCCTCCACCAGGAGGCCCCGGGAATCGAACCCAGGGCCTCCTATACGGCAAACGGGAGCCCCACCGATTGAGCCACAGCCGCCTCCCTCCCCTAGGATTTTGAGTTCAGCTCCCAAGCCTCAGGTGAGGGCCAGGGACCGGGTCATCAGAGGTCGAGTCCAGCTGTGGAACCCCCAGGCTGCACTCCCTGAGAACCCCCCACCCTACATTCAGCCATGCTCACCACATTCCCTTATTCCCTGCTGCTCCGCTTGGCCACCCTGTTGGGACCCCACCACCCCTGGGAAGCTTCCATGAGAGTGTGGCTATCCTTGGACCGCAGGCTTACTGCTGTGCGGCCCCTACCCCACCGGCCTCACCCACATGCCCACGTGCACACAAGGCCACTCTGGCTTGTGACAGAGACCCCCAGATGGTCTGAATGATTTTCAGGGGGTTCTCGTTACTGATTCTTAGCCCGACACGTCTAAATTTTCAGAACCCTGTTGCCAACTGTTTTCTGGGTCACAGACTCCCCTGTAAACCTGATTAAATCAACAGACCATTTTCCACAGAAAAATGCACAGATGCACAAGCAAATTGCCTACAATTGCCTGAAATTTGTCTACAATTTCAGGGAGATTAGAGCCTCTGAAGCTCAACAGGAGGTTGACTCCAGAGAATTTGTGTGAAGCAGCTCCCTGGTTTAGTTTGACTGGCCTCTGTGCCCCTTCCCCCCTTCTTTGCTCCTCTTTTCTGCCTCCCAATTGCAGGTGCTCCCACCTTAGGCCTCCTTGGAGCCACTCCCAAATATGGAGCCCAGAGCATCCCACGGGAGGCCCTGTGGAGACAGGAAAAGCTGGGGTACATTTGCTGCTCTCAGGAGTAGCCAGTCTTGATGGAGACAGAAAAGTACACAGCTTCTCTGCTCCACACCCACTCAAGTCTCCCAGGTAAAGGGTCCAGAAACAAGACAAGGAGCAGGGGCTCAGAAGACGCCGTGGGGAAGACCATGATGAAGAGCTGGGCTCAACTTGGTCTTCAAGAAGGACTGAGATGCAGCTCGGCCTGCTCTCGAAACCTGGGGTTCTTTGCTTTTGGAGGCCCAGCTATATTTTATTTACTCCCTGTCTTGTTCTACCAGTGACCTGTGACATCTTATAGGAAGACATATAGCCACATAGCAATGTATGAATCAAAACAACATTGGACAAAATTTAGTAAGACTTAGATTCACCAGCCAGCTCCTGTGGGTCTCTACACATGCTCTTTCCTCTGCCTGGAACACATGTCCCAAGTCATGCTCATGGCTCACTCCCTTGCCTTCTTCAAATGTCACTTAACCACTGGGGTTCCTCTAGCCTCCCTGTCTACAGATCCCAGCACTCCCTGTTCCCCTTCCCTACTTTATTGTCTTCACAGCACTTACCACCATCTAAATTGCTAGTATTTTGCTTCTATATTTTGTGTTGTCCATCTCTTTTGCTCTACCACTAGAATGCAAGTTCTACAAGGATAGTTCTTTTTTTTTGTGTGTGTGTGTGTGTGTCTCTTTAGTTATTATGTGTTCCTAGCACACATAGCATAGTAGATGCTCAAGATATATTTGTTGAGGGAATGCAGATGTAGCTCAGTGGCTGAGTGCCTGCCCCCATGTACGAGGTCCTGAGTTCAATCCTTGGTACCTCCTAAGAACAAAAACAAAAACATATATTTGTTGAACGAGTGAATAAATGAATAAAAGAAGGAAGGAAAATGAGCTTGAGGTAAGCTGTCCAGAGAGCCCTACCTCATTGCTATGTTGAGATATAGATTTAGCTCTGAGCTTCTTGACATATAAAGTCAAAGGTAAAGGTAGACATTTTCTACGTAGTGGTAGAGTGGGGATGCAACTCTAGCCCAAGCTCTTTCTGCACCACCAATGTGGAGGTGCACGAGACCTTTGGGGATGCCCATCGGGGGTTGAAAGTATGTAAAGGAATGTTTAGATTTGAGGTGAGCTGGATTAGGAAGTTGGCCCTGAGGCCTTGTGTATGAATCCCAGGGAGTGAACGGCTGAAGATAGAAGCCAAAGGAGCTGTTTTCTCAGAAACACTGTTTGGAATAATAAAAAAAAAAAAAAAGAAAAGAAACACTGTTTGGGAGCACAGAAAACAAAGTAAAACAATTGAGAGACAGTGGGGACACTCTCCACTCCACTGTCTGGAAGCCAGCGTGACTGTGGCATCCTGAGGACCCCAGTACACCAGTAGATGCCTGGGAGATGGTGGTGGCAGTTCTCAGGGGCACCAGAGGCAGGCGTGATGTTCCCTAATGCAGTTTTGTCAGCAGATGAGCCATCTCAGCTGCAACATTGAGAAAACCAGAATTGGGGGTAAAAATTCTGGATAATAGCTGATAAGGGAATGATGAATTTATGGCCTCAGAAATGAACCTGGGACACTTTCCAGGAAACTGGAGGCCCCATAAGCATGTGGGGGCTGGTAGGAGACCCTGTCGATTATTACTCAGCAGTCATACCTCCCTAATTGAACCCTGGCTTTGTTCAGGAGCGAGGAGGACATGTGCTTCAGGGAAGTCAGGGCAATGAACATGTAATAGTCTAAGCTGACCAAGGTAAATCCACTCCTTTTGCAAAAGATTGGTTTAGGGATGGGCATGTGATGTAATTTGGACAACAAATTGTGAGAAGAAATTTGCCAGGGTGGATAAGCGGTTTCTGCAAAAGGTTTCTTCTCTCTTAGAACATGCAGAAAGGGTGAGTCTTCTCCACCTCCACCTCCCATCCCCCCACCCTGCTGTAATTTGAAGATGTGATGCTTAGACCATGGAAGTCATCTTGCATCATGAGGAACAAGTCTGAAGGCAAAGCCAGCAGCACACCAAGAATAAGAGGGAAGGACTTGGCCCTTGAGGACATGGCGGAGCTGCAGAATCAACCAGCCCTGGTGGTTCTGCTGGTTATGTCAGTTAATGTTTCTCTTTCAGTTTAAGATATCTTCAGTTACACTTTCTCTTACTTGCAGCCAAAAGAAACCCAACTATTTTAATCTGTTAGGCTGCCAAAATGCAATATACCAGAAATGGGTTGGCTTTTACAATGGGAATTTATCAACTTATAAGCTTACAGTTTTGAAGCTGAGAAAAATGTCCAAATCAAAGTGTCATCGGGTGATGTTTTCTTCCAAAGACCAGCTGCCAGTGATCCTGGACTCCTCTATCTCATGGCAAGGCACACAGTGGCGTCTGCTGGTACTTCCCTTGTCTCCTGCGTTTCCTTGCTTCCAGCTTCCTGCTTCTGTGGCTTTCTCTTTCTCTCTCCATATTCATCCCATTTATAAAGGACTACAGTAATAGGATTAAGACCCACCCTGGGCCACACCTAACTGAAGTAACCTAATCAAAAGGTCCTATACCCACAGGAATGGATTAGCTTTCATAACATGATTTTCTGGGGTCATTGAGCTTCAAACCATCACACCACCTAACACAGGATAAGACTCATAGCAATTTGGGTGGTTTTGTTAACATGACTCCACGCTAAACCCTGCTGGAGGTGTCTGGGGACCTGTGGTTTACACCAGATTTGCACTAAGTTCTGTCTCTGAGAAACTTGTTTGCTGTGTTCTCATGGAGACTGAATCTTGTAATGGTCCCTACTCCCTTCTTCCTCTTTGCTGAACTGGACTCTGACATATAAGAGGGAAAACAACTGTTTTCAGATATTGGGAAACAAGAAGCACAGGACTGTGATCCCTGAGAGAAGGAAAACAAATGAAGTGAGCCCTATGATTGCCCTTGCTTTCTGCCTGGTGACAATTTTTAGACTTCAGCTCAGAGAGGTGAATGCAAGTAAAGCACAGAGGTCTCAATGAGTTGAGGAGAATGAGATTGAAGAGAAGCTAAGTGGCTAGGATTTGTGGGGCAGATACCAGAGGGGAGAGAGTCACACAGAGAAAGAGCTTCAGAAATTTACATGGAATCTGCTTAACTCTGTTGCTGAACTCTAAAACATATATATGCACTGGTGAAACTCCATGAGATTGGACAGAGTACTGAAGAACTGTAAGATGGACAATTCCCAGAGCTCACACAAGGCTGGGAAGTATGTGGATTCTGATCAACCATAGTAGAGAGACTTTGTAGAAAATGCAAGGCAATCAATGAAGACCCTAGGTGTAATACCTTAGTAATAAAGTTAAACTAGTCCTAAGAACAAGCTACTCAAGACTCACACCTAAAAAACTTAAAAACAATTTTAAAAGGATCAAGCTGATCCACAAGTATCTTAGCTTCCTGCTGGAGTCCAACACTCTTTAAAGGAAAGCAAAACAACAAACAAACAAACAAACAATAAAAACAGCAACAAAACAGACACTCAATGATGTAAAATTCATGATGTTCTGCATGTAATAAAAATTTCTAGATTTATAAGGAGGAAGGAATCACAAGCAGGAGAAAATTAATTCACAGACTCAGAAATAACAGAAGTGGAGAAACTTCTAGAAATGAAAAAAACATCTGAAATGAAAATATTCACAGTGGTATATTAAATACTGCAGAAAGAAAAATCAATGAACACCCCCCCCCAAAAGAAAATAATAAAAGAAAAAACAAAACAAACAAAAAAGAAAATAATAAAAGAAAAAACAAACAAAAAAATCAGTGAACTTAAAGACAGAGCAATAGAAACTAGCCGAGACTGAAGCATAAGAGGGAAAAAAAAGACTGGGGGATAAAGCAACAGCAGGGTCCCAATATTCAGTGGTTGAACATACTTGTAATTGGAGTACTGGAAGGAAGGGAGAGAGTAAATGGAACAGAAAAACAAACAAACAAACAAACAACAAACCATAGAGAATGATTAATGAAACCAAAAGCTGATTTTTGGGGAAAAATTCAATAACATCAATAAACTTTTAACTAGACTGATCAAGATGCGAGAGAGAGAGAGAGAGAGAGAGAGAGAGAGAGAGAGAGAGAGAGATGGAGGGGGAGAAAGAGAGAGAAAAAGAGGTAAATAAATTATTAAGATCAGCAATAAAGAGGAGGCATCACTACAGATCTCATAGGTATTAAACAGATAATAAGGCATTTATTTAAGTTAGACAACTTAGGTGCAGTGGACAATTTCACTGAAAGGCAAAAGTCACCATACCTGATACAATAAGAAATAGGAAAAATTGGAATAACCCTAGATCCATAAAAGAAATTGAGATGGTAATTTAAAAACTTCCCCATAAAGAAAACCTTAGGCTTAGATGGCTTCACTGGTAAATTTTATCAAATATTTAAGAATTTAAAAATATTAATTCTACACAAATACCAGAAACTCAAAGAGAAAGCAACACCTTTCAGCTGTTTTTATGAGACCAGAATTACCCTGAAACCAAAACCAGACAAAGTCATTATAGAAGGAGAAGGAGGAGGAGAAGAAGAAAGAAACCTACAAATGAATATACCTTGTAAACATAGATGAAAAATCCTAAAATACTTATCAAAATAGTAACAAATCCATCAATAAGCAGAAAGGATAATACATTATGATAAAGTGTAATTTATCTCAGAATGTGAGGTTGATTTAACATTTGAAAATCAATATGATTCACCATGCTAACAGAACAGAGGAACAAAACTCTATGATAATCTCAATAAAATGCAGAGGAGCTCTTGACAATATTCAACATCTATTCATGATAAATCTCAACATTTAAAAAAAACATCAATTTCCCTCAAATCAATCTACAAATTCAATGCACTCCCAACCATAATCCCAGAAAACTTTTCTTTTTTGTAGAAATGGACCAGCTGATTCTAAAATTTATATGGAAAGGCAAAGGTTCTAGACTATCTACAATAATTTTGAGGGACATGGTTATGGCTCACGCAGTTGGGCACCCACTTACAACATAGGAGGTCCTGGGTTCAGTTCCTGGTGCCTCCTAAAGAAGATGAGCAAGACAGCAAGCTGACATGACAGGCTGGCATGGCAGGCTGACACAACACCCTGGCATGGCGAGTTGACTCAACAAGATGACGCAATGAGGAGACATAATGAGGAAAACATAATGAGAGACACAACAAGCAGGGAGCAGATGTGGCTCAAGCAATTGGGCACCTCCATGTCTTGGGTTCGTTTCCCAGTGCCTGTTAAAAAAGAAGATGAGCAGACACAGAGAACACACAACAAACAGACACAGAGAGCAGACAGTGAGTGCAAACAAGGAGGAGGGGGAAGAAATAAATAAAATATTTAAAATAATTTCGAAAATGAAGGACAAAGTCAGAAGACTTAAGCTATCTATTCCAAGATTTACAATAAAAATCACATTAACCATGACAGTGCAGTATTGGCATAAGAACAGAAAAATAGATAAATGGAAGAGAACAGAGAGCCCAGAAATAGAGCCACACTTATATGATCAGTTGAATTTCTATAACGATGCCAAAGTAATTCAATAGGGAAATAACACTCTTTTCAATAAATGGTGCTGGAACTTTTGGATATCCATATGAAAGAAAATGATCTTCACCTTGAGCCCTACCCAATATCCAAACATTAACTTGAAATGGATTGTAGAGCCATAAGCCTTCTAGAAGGAGAAAATTGTTGGAGTTGTCAGATAGACAAAGATTTCTGATTCAGAGCCCCCAAAGCACAAATCCAAATATTGGGCTTCATCAAAATTTAAAACCTCCAGGAGTGGATGTGGCTCAAGTGGTTGAGCGCCTGCTTCCCATGTATGAGATCCCGGGCTCGATTCCCTGGAACTCCTAAAAAGAAAAGCAAATGAGCAAACAAATGAAGGAACCAACTCAGGGAAACCGGTGTGGCTCAGTGGTTGAGCACCAGCTTCCCACACACCAGATCCCAGTTTCTATTTCTGGCCTCGATACCTCAAAAAAAAAAAAAAAAAAAAAAACACACATTTAAAACCTCTGCTTTTCTGTAGACATCATTAAGAAAATGAAAAGGCAGCTACAGACTGGGAGAAAACATTTACGTTATAGATATCTGTCAGAGAACTTGTATCTAGAATACAGAAAAAAAACTCTTCCAACTTAATAAGAAGGAACCCAGTTAAAGAAAATGGGATAAAGACTTTAACAGTCACTTCACAAAGGAAGATAGAAGAATAGCCAAAAAGCACTTGAAAAGCTGCTTAACATCGTAATTAAAGTACAAATTAAAACTACAATGAGACACCACTGCATACCCAGTGGAATGGCGCAGATTTGGAAAAAAAAACACACAAACTGACAATACCATGTGTTGTTGAGGATCTAGAGCAAATGGAAGTCTCAAACACTGCTGGTGGGAATGCAAAATGGTAAAGCCATTTTGGAAAAGTTTGACAGTTTCTTATAAAGTTAATTAAACATGTGCTTACCAAACGACTTCACACTTTCACTCCTAAATACTTATCCAAGAAAAATGAAATCATTTGTCCACACGAAGACTTGTACAACAATCTTTACAGCAGCTTTATCATAATAGCTGAAAACTGGTAACGACCCAAATGTTCTTCAAATAGGTCAATTATATAAACAACTACGGTTTATTCATGCAATGGATATAAAAAGGAACAAACTACTGATAAATTCAACAACGTGATCCATCTCAGAAACATTATGCTGATTACAAGAGAGTATAAACCACAGGACTCCATAGGCTAGAAAGGCGGAATTAACCTAGAGTGACGGAAAGCAGGTCAGTGGTCGTCTGGTGCCAGGAGAGGTGGGGATTGACTGCAGTTAAGTGAGGACAGAAGCTTTTTGAGTTGATGGAGATGTTCTGTCTTGATTGTGGTGATGGTGTCCGTTTGTCAAAAGTCATTGGATTGTATACCTAAAACGCGTGCGTTTCATTGTGTGCCAATTATACCTCTTTACAAATGAGGAAGTTGAGAGGGAGAGTGAGAACATCCATGTACAATCCCGCACGTGGGTCAAGAATGACGAGTGTCTTTAACACTTACTTTGGGTGCTGTTGCCGAGTGCTGCTTTGATGGAGTGTTGGTTGAGAAATCCTAACTGGTATTGGTTCAAGAGAGGAGGAGATTTGAGGAAGGGGGCACAGCAAGTGTGGACGATTTCTTCAGGAGTTTTGCTGTCAAGGGAAGCAGAGTCACCTGCTGGTAAATGGAGAGGGACATGGAGTCCAGAGGTTTTTTTTTTTTTTTTTTTTTTTTAAAGGGATGTATTATCACTTGTATGCAGAATAGAGGAGGAATAGTGACGCAGGAGGGAGTGGGGCTATCGCTGGCATGGCATCCTTGGTTAGGCCGGAGGGAGAGGATCTAGTGTGCCCACGGAAGGAGCAGGGCGGAGCAGGCAGAGATGCAGGTACATGGGGTGGTGGGAACGTGTAGAAGTTCTCTTCTGAGAGCTTCTAGTTTCTCAGTGGTCAGGTGCAAGGTCAGCAGGTGAGGTGGGGGAGGGTGTGGTTGAGAGGAGAGGAAGGTGGGGGAGTGAATGAACTGGAGGAATGGAGATGACAGGCCACCCACAGGGCCCCTGGAGCTCTGGGGTCATTATTTTCAAAGCAAGACCAGTCTGCAAGGTTGCGTCCTGTTCTCCAAATGTGTTCCTTTGGGGAGGTGTGGAGCAGGCAGGTGAGTAAGACAAGGGAGAGCAGTAAGGGAGCCGGGGCCACTTGCAAGAGAGCGATTATCATGGGGGTGGGGGCATCTAAGCTGGGAGAGGCCAGTGAGGGCCTGAGGGGAGGGGGGACAGGGAAAAGCTGGTGGAGGAGATGGATGGTGGTCTCGGGGGCTGGAAGAGCTGCTGGCATCAGGGCACTAGAGGCACGTAGGAGGTGGCCATCAGAGGGGGGAGACCTGGAGTGGCAGTGGGAAGGTGTGACGGGGTCTGATGGAGGAGTGATTTGAGGAGGGTCAGGATTTCTTTAGTGTTTGCTTGGAGACAATGAAAGCATTCAAGCTGGATTTGCAGGGGGCTTCCCCAAGGCCCCAGAAACTCCAGTGTCCTAGCCCTGGGGGTCAGGCTAATGGAAGCCCCAGGAAAATTGTCACATGTGTGAGGGAAGTGAAGACCCCAGTGTGGACTCATCCCTTTCCACAGCCCAGGTTTGCCCCAGTCTAGGTAGTTTCCACAACAGTCCAGTGAAGCCTCCCCAAGGTCCTTTCTGGGGTCCAGTCAGCACAAGGGAGTGACTGTGTAACTGGTGGAGGGCAGGTGACACCGGTCGTGGAGAGTCTTCCCTGACTGTTCCCCAAGGTCTTGATTCCTCACCTGGGAGAGAGGGGCTGTGGGAGAACAGGGGCAGCCTGGGGGCCCCTCCCTTCCTAGAACAGACCCCATCAGCTTAGCTCCCTGGGCTCTTGCTTCTTGACTTACACTCCCTGTTGCCTCTGGGCCTCGGGGCCAGAGATTCCCAGAGCCAGACAGGAGTACCTGCTCACTCCAGCAGGGACTGCGGGGCCTCCCAGCAGGGAGCCGGCCAGGAGGCTGCCCCACTCAGGCTGTAGAAGGACCCTGGAATAACGCTCATCTGGTTCCAGCCCAAGCCCTGCTCCTGCCGGCCTCCCTCTGGGCCTCAGTTTTCTCATCTCTGCAATGGGCATCAGAGGCTCTGATTCTGATATCACAGGACAAACCACCGGGGAACTCCGTGGGCAAGAACTCAGATTCCAGACCGCGGGTCCCAGCTCTAGTTCTGCTCATTGGCAACTAGGAGGAGAGAGCAGTTCTGCTGTTTCCCCCATGCCCCAGCCCCCCACCCTCCCCTCCCCCTTCCCTGGCCTCTTCCCCCTTCCCTGTTCCCCTCCACCCCTGCCTTCTGCAGGCTCCCACTCTGGGTCCCCGGCCTGCCCCTCCTCCTGCCTGCTCACCTCCCCTTCTGAGCACCCCTCCCCTCCCAGGCAAACTCCCACCTCTCATCAGATTGTCCCTTCCCTGCTTTGGAGCCCAGCAGGCCTGCAGCCTCAGCAGTCCCCCTGCCCCCGGAACCCCTGCTTGGCTCATCCCCTTCCCCTCTCACCTCTGCCCTTTCCACCTGGCCTCCCTCTCTGCTTATCTCTCTTCCTTGGCCTTTGCCCTCCCTTCTGGCCCTTCTCTGGCCTCCGGCCACCTGGGCAGACTGCTCCACGCTCCCCCCCACCCTGGGGTCACTCCTTTCCCCATCTCCACACCTTGGGCCTTCC
>JAKSZT010053929.1:6698728-6936625 GCA_026826555.1 Tolypeutes matacus
AATAAATAAATAAAATCTTAAAAAAAAAAAAATATATATATATATATATATATATATATATGTATTCCTTATATAGGATTATATATATTCCTTTATATATAAGCATAAAAGGAATCATCAAAAAGATGACTTTCCACTTATCTTTAGGCTTAATGACTTTAATAAACCTATGATAATTTGAGTGATGACTAAATCGTGGGGTTCTAGTAATTCATTATCGTATTGATAATCTTCAACAAACTTCTCTTTGGGGATGATCCTGGACTCAGGGTTTTTGTGGATCACTGATCTCTGTGAGCTGAACTCAAGCATCTGATGCTCCACTGGGTCCTCTTTGAACCCTCCTGCAGGCGAACTCTACAGGTGTTCTGCTTTCCAACAAGATGTTCTTGATTTTCCCTCCCGAGATTCAGTATTGGCCACTGATTCACTGACTCACCTTCAAGGCTACTTTACGTATTGACCAACTCTGTCTTGGGCATTCCTCCTCTCCTGGCTGTCGTGTATATATTTTAAAGTATTTTCTTAGTGGTTGCCATGGGGTTACAATCAACATCCTCAATTTATGACAATCAAGTTTGATGTGATACCAATTTAGCTTCAACAACGTACAAAAACTTGGCGCCTGTGCAGCTCTGCCACCCTCCCTTTATATATTGTGTGCCCAATAACATAGATTTTTAATCATTTTTATGCATCTCTTTTAAATCATGAAGGAAAGAAAAAGTGGAGTTACCAACCAGAAATTCAATAACCCTGGCTATATTAGTCAGCCAAAAGGGTGCTGATGCAAAGTACCACAAATCCGTTCACTTTTATAAAGGGTATTTATTTGGGGGTAGAAGCTTACAGTCACAAGGCCATAGAGAGTAAGTTACTTCCCTCACCAAAGTCATGTGTTGGAGCAAGATGGCTGCCGGTCTCTGCAAGGGTTCAGCCTTCCTCTTCCTCCTAAGGCTCTGTGGTCCCAGCTTCTTCTGATCTCAGCTGTAGGCTGGAATAAGGCTGTCCCTCTTTCCAGGGCTCATCTCTTTCTGGGCTCAGCTGCTCTGCTTTCTCCACAAGGCCAGTTGTAAACTATCAGGCGAATGGCTGGGCTCTCTCCCCAGGGTTCCAGCATCAAAACTAAGCTTTCTCCTCTGCCATTTTCTGTGTGAGTGTCCTCCCACCAAGGGGGCAGGGACTCAATGTCCTACTGACGAGGCCGAATCAAAGCCCTAATCTTAATTTAATCAAGTAAAAGTGAAACCTCTGAATTTAATACTATCAAAGGGTATCATGCCCAGAGGAACAGACCAGTTTACAAACATAATTAATATTTATTTTCCATAATATCAAACTGCCACACTGGCTTTTTTTTTTTTTTTTTTTTGATAAGGGCACATCAGCTTATTAAAAAAACTTTTTTGTACAATTCTTTACTTTATTTTGTACATTTAATAATTGAAAATATAAACAATTAAAAACTAAAAAGTAAACAGATGAAAAAAATATATACATTTCTCAATTAAATGTAATGGATACATATAAATTTTTTTTTTAATCAAACAATATGTTACACAATATATTTGGTTCATAGTAATGCATTCATACAGTATTTGTCTGTATTAGTCAGCCAAAGGGGTGCTAATGTGTAATACCAAAAATGGGTTGGTCTTTATAAAGGGTATTTATATGGAGTAGAAGTCCACAGATATCAGGCCATAAAGCGTTAAGTTTCTTCTCTCACCAAAGTCCTTGCCATGTGTTGGAGCAAGACAGCTGCCGATGTTTGCCAGGGTTCAGGCTTCTTGGGTTCCTCTCTTCCCGGGGCTGCGTTTCTCTCCGGGCTTAGCTCCTGTTTCCTCCACAAGGTCAGCTGTAGATGATCAGGCGAACAGCTCGCTTCTCTTCTCCTGGGGCCTTTTCTCCAACATCAAAACTGCTTCTCAAAAACTGCTTCAACTCTGTTCTTTGTCTTGCCTTTTATATTCGATTCCCCACCCAGCAACGCCCTACTGATGTGGCCCAGTCAACGCCCTAATCATAACTCAATCATGCCTAGATTAACAGATCAGTTTACAAGCATGATCCAATTATATTTTTGGAATTCATAATTACATCAAACTGCCCATCTGCAACACTCCACCCTCTGAATTCCAAAAATACATTACAATATTAAAAAAAACTTAAATCAGTAGCAATTCAAGTACAAAATCATATCATAATCAGTTTGAAGAAATACACTCTGTCTTCAGGCAAAGCCCATTTCTGCTATAGACCTCTGAAAATTACAAAACCATTTAACTGCTTCTAATACACAAATGGAAAGACAAAGGATAAACATTTTCATTATCATAAGGAGAAATTGGTATGTTAAACATGGATCCTTTACAGTTCAGTAAAACGGCAAGGCATCTTCCATTCGATTTCAAAGTCTGAGAGTCATTCTTAAGACGATTTTTTCTCCTTGGGGACACATGGGAATCCACCCTTTCCACAGGCTTGCCCAACGGCCACTTTCTTGGTTCCACCCTCATCAAGCATCTGGGTGTCGACCAAGCTCCAGGCCTCACCACCAAGAGTGTTGGGGTGATTGCCACACCTTACCCAATCTTTGGGTTAGAGTCTTAGCCCCCCTAGTACAGTGAGGTGAAGACAACATTCCCCCTAACCTTTGGCATACAGGTTCAACCCTCTCAGAGCTAGGAGTTGACCACCTGGCCTTCCCTAACCTTTGGCATACAGGCTCAACCCTCTCAGAGCAATGGGTTGACCACCTGGCCTTCTCTAATCCGTGGGGGACAGGTACACCCCTCTCAGACCTATGGGGTGTTGACCTTAACCGCCCTAATCTTTGAGGAATGTGCTCCACCCTCCCTGCACCCTGGGGTAGCAATACTCTCCCAGAACATTGGGTGGGGACATCCACCCTCTTCAACTGCTGGGGAAAACTCACCCTCTCTGTACACATGGGTGGGGCTCCTCTCTTGGCCCAAGGAGATGTCTTAATCCCAGATCTTTGCTTCCACGGTTTTCTTCTTAAAGCTGTTTCTCCTTCAAGCTCTCCTTTCCATGTCCTCTTTTGTCCAAGCTGACAGTGGTTTTGTTCATACAGCTCTCTCAAAAACTTTGTTGGTTTAGCATTCAGGAAGCAGGGGTCCAAGCCATCAGACAGTAAGACTTTCCACAAGTCTTTCCGAGATAACTGCATCTTCACTTCTGATGTACAATTTCCAGGTTTAGCTAAGTCTTCAAATGGGGCACTTTTATCTGGGAAATTGATTTCCAGAAACTTGGAAGTTCTGGAATCAGCTTCTGTTTTCTTTCTGCCCAAAAGTTCAGTCCTTAGTATATTTCACTCATCTAGTATTTTGCTATAAGCTGCAAGGAGAAGCCAAGCCACATTCTCTGACTTTACCTTGGAAAGTTCTTCAGCTAAATGCTTTGGTTCGCCATTTTCAAATTCTGTCTTCCATATAACACCAGGAGTTAATCTTGCTAAGTTCTCTGCAACTTTAAAACATGGATCGCCTTTCCCCCAGTTTCCAATAATAGTTTCATCATTTACTTCTAAGGCATCATAGAAAGTCTCTTTAGTGTCTGTGATGGTTAGGCTAATGTGTCAACTCGGCCAAGTAGTTGTGTCCAGGTGTTTGTTCCAGCAAGCACTGGGCTAATTATAATACAAGAGCATTTATGGACTTCAATCACCAGTGAGTTTACTGCGTGGATGGCTGTATCAATCAGGGAGATTACATTATCAATGGGTTTGCATTTCCAGCATGCAATGCTTCTTCCAAAACTACCATCCGTGGACTTACCGAATGTCTTATCTACCGCCATGGGATTCCACACAGCATTGCTTCTGATCAAGGAACCCATTTCACAGCAAATGATGTGCGGGAATGGGCACATGCCCATGGAATTCACTGGTCTTACCATGTTCCCCATCACCCTGAAGCAGCTGGATTAATAGAACGGTGGAATGGCCTTTTGAAGACTCAATTACAGCACCAACTAGGCGGCAATACCTTGCAGGGCTGGGGCAATGTTCTCCAGGAGGCTGTGTATGCTCTGAATCAGCATCCTCTCTATGGTGCTGTTTCTCCCATAACCAGGATTCATGGGTCTAAGAATCAAGGGGTGGAAATGGGAGTGGCACCACTCACTATTACCCCCTAGTGACCCACTAGGAAAATTTTTGCTTCCTGTCCCTGAAACCTTAAGCTCTGCTGGTCTATAGGTTTTAGTCCCAAGAGGAGGAGTGCTGCCACCTGGGAACATAACAGTGATTCCATTGAACTGGAAGTTAAGACTGCCACCTGGCCACTTTGGGCTCCTCTTACCTGTGAATCAACAGGCAAAGAAGGGAATTACTGTACTGGCTGGGGTGATTGATCCTGACTATCAAGGGGAAATAGAACTATATCTACATAATGGGGGTAAAGAAGAGTTTCCCTGGAATGCAGGGGATCCTCTAGGGCGTCTCCTAGTCCTGCCATGCCCTGTGATTAAAGTCAATGGAAAATTGCAACAAACCAATTCAAGCAGGACTAACAATGGCCCAGAATCTTCGGGAATGAAAGTTTGGGTCACCCCACCAGGCAAAGAACCATGGCCAGCTGAAGTGCTTGTTGAAGGTAATGGGAACATGGAATGGGTAGTGGAAGAAGGTAGTGATAAATATGAACTTCGACCACATGACCAGTTACAGAAACGAGGACTGTAATGGTCATGAACCCTTCTTCCATGTTTCATTATGAGTATGATTGTATATGTACACAAAATGAATTTCTTTGTTTTCTTCCCCAATCTTTTCCCCTATCATGAAAAGTTGTATTAATCCCACATCTTAATATTTAAGGATGTCGAGTTTAAGAGTGACTATCATCCAAGGACTTGCACCCTGTTCTGTGGGGAATTAATGCGTTTCCGGTTGTACGCAGGGGAGTTGAACATTGTTAGGCGAAATATATATGTATGCTTGTCTGTTATTGTTTTTACTTAGAGACTAAGTATGGTTTAGAGTAATGTGTATGATTGCCGAGTTGACAAGGGGTGGACTGTGATGGTTAGGCTAATGTGTCAACTCGGCCAAGAGGTTGTGTCCAGGTGTTTGTTCCAGCAAGCACTGGGCTAATTGTAATACAAGAGCATTTATGGACTTCAATCACCAGTGAGTTTACTGCATGGATGGCTGATTACATCTGCATCAATCAGAGAGATTACATTATCAATGGGTGGTGCTTTTATCCAATCAGTTGAATGACTTAAAAGTGGAAGTGGGGAAGTGGCTGTGGCTCTATCAGTAGGGCTCCCGTTTACCATATGGGAGGCCCCAGGTTCGGTTCCCAGGGCCTCCTGGTGAGGGCAGGCCCGCCCGTGCGGCGTGGTTGGCTGGCCCAGCGAGCGCAAGCAGCAAGGGGGGGATAAATGAATAAATAAATAAAATCTTTAAAAAAAAAAAAAAAAAAAAAGTGGAAGTGATTTCAACATTCAGAGAGAATTTCCCAGCTCGTCATTGGACAGGCAACTTCTCCCAGAAACTCATCAACGACCTTTCATCAGGCTTTCATCGGAGCCACTGGTTTGCAGCCTGCCTGCAGAACATGGACTTGTGCATCCCAATGGTCGCGTGAGAGACTCTTTTAAAATTTCATATTATTGACAGATATCTCCTGCTGATTCTGTTTCCCGAGAGAACCCTGACTAATACAGTGTCCATATTACTAACAACAGTTTCTTCAAAGCAATCTAGGCCTTTTCCATCAAGCATTTCATAATTCCTCCAAAAAATACCCTTTACCCATTTATAAAACCATTCCATCATTTTGGTAATTACAAAGCACTTCCCCACTCTCGGTAACAAATTCTGTATTAGTCAGCCAAAGGGGTGCTAATGTGAAATACCAAAAATGGATTGGTCTTTATAAAGGGTATTTATTTGGGGTAGAAGTCCACAGATACCAGGCCCTAAAGCATTAAGTTTCTTCTCTCACCAAAGTCCATTGCCACGTGTTGGAGCAAGACAGCTGCCAATGTTTGCCAGGGTTCAGGCTTCTTGGGTTCCTCTCTTCCCGCGGCTGCGTTTCTCTCTGGGGTTAGCTCCTATTTTCCTCCACAAAGTCAGCTGTAGATGATCAGGCGAACGGCTCACTTCTCTTATCCTGGGGCCTTTTCTCCAACATCAAAACTGCTTCTCAAAAACTGCTTCAACTCTGTCCTTTGCCTTGCCTTTTATATTCGATTCCCCACCCACCAAGGGGTGGGGCTCAATGCCCTACTGATGTGGCCCAGTCAACGCCCTAATCATAAATTAATCATGCCCAGATTAACAGATCAGTTTATAAGCATGATCCAATTATATTTTTGGAATTCATAATTACATCAAACTGCCCATCTGCCACATTGTCCTTTTGAGTCTGGCTTGCTTCGCTCAACATAATGTCCTCCAGGTTCATCCAGGTTGCCATATGCTTTATGACTTCATTTCTTCCTACAGCTGCATAATATTCCATCATGTGAATAGAACACAGTTTGTTTATCCATTCATCTGTTGATGGACATCTGGGTTGTTTCCAACTTTTGGCAATGGTGAATAATGTTGCTATGAACATCGGTGTGCAGATGTTGGTTCGTGTCACTGCTCTCAGTTCTTCTGTGTATATACCCAATAGTGGTATTGCAGGGTCACGTGGCAAGTCTATATTCAACTTCTTTGAGAACTGCCAAACAGTCCTCCATAGTGGCTGTACCATTCTGCATTCCCACCAACGGTGAAGAAGTGTTCCTATCTCTCCACATCCTCTCCAACACTTGTAGTTCTCTGTCTTTTTAATAGTGGCCATTCTGATAGGTGTGAAATGATATTTCATTGTAGTTTTGATTTGCATTTCCCTAATCATGAGTGATGTTGAGCATTTCTTCATGTGTTTTTTTGCCATTTGTATTTCTTCTTTGGACAAATATCTATTCAAGTCCTTTGCCCATTTTTTAATTGGGTCATTTGTCTTTTTACTGTTGAGTTGTAACATCTCTTTACATATCTTGGATATTAAACTCTTAGCGGATATGTGATTTCCAAATATTTTTTCCCATTGAGTTGGCTGCCTTTTCACCCTTCTGACAAAGTCCTGTGAGGTGCAAAAGTGTTGAATTTTGAGGAGGTCCCATTTATCTATTTTTTCTTTTGTTGCACGTGCTTTGGGTGTAAGGTCCAAGAAACCACACCTACTACAAGGTCTTGAAGATATTTCCCTACATTTTCTTCTAGTAGTTTTATGGTCCTGGCTTTTATATTTAGATCTTTGATCCATTTTGAGTTGATTCTTGTATAGGGGGTAAGATAGGGGTCCTCTTTCATTCTTTTGGCTACAGATATCCAGTTCTCCCAACACCATTTGTTGAAGAGACTGTTTTTTCCCATTAGTGTGGGCTTGGTAGGTTTGTCAAAAACCAGTTGACTGTATAGGTGAGGGTTTATTTCTGGGTTCTCAATTCTATTCCACTGATCGATGTGTCTATCTTTATGCCAGTACCATGCTGTTTTGACCACTGTAGCTTTGTAATATGTTTCAAGGTCAGGCACACACTGGCTTTTATATTTATTTGTGTAGTTACCTTTATTGGAAATCTTTAGTTCTCCATTCGTCTTTGAGTTACTGTCTCACCATTTTGCTGACATCACTCTCTCTTGGCTTTTGTGACTTGCAGTTCTCCTACCCCTGACCAGCCCCTTTCCATCCTCATGAGTTCCAGTCTCTCTGCCAACCCTTTTAATATTGTCCTCATCTTCTCACACTATACATACTTTCCTACAAACTCGCAAGCTTCCTCTACTATCCTCACACTGATGAGTCCCAAATTTCCATCTCTAGCACCCTGAAGCTAACTACTGTGGGGAATCTTCTTTGGGTACTCCAAACCCTCTGCTCTAAAATCAAGTCACCTTTCTCCTAGCTAGGTGCCCCTTGCTGCTTCTCCTTTTGAATCCCCCCATGATCCATTTAGTCCCAGTGTCAGAAACCTAGGAGTCACTGCTAATGGGACAATACTCTTTCATCCGACTTCAGTTGGCTCCCTGGCCTGTCACTCCTCCTCCCAGTCTCTCCTGGACTCCATGCTTCCTTCTTTGCTTCTCTACGCCCAGGCCAGGCAGGGTTTCCTCCAAGAAACCTTAGAGTCTAAGAAGAATGTTTTATTCATCTTTGCATTTGAAATGCTGTGCATTTAGTAGGTCCTCAATAAGTTCTTTTATTCATGGACTGAAACCTAATTCTTAAAGTTTGACTTTTCTAAAATGGCAAGTTAGTAAGATCATGTCCTCATTGTCAAATTTTAATAAACCTGACTCATTTTGCTTCTACAAAATTCCATTCTACTTCTGCAAAGAAATATCATTAAATGCTTGAGGTAGTAACTTTATGCTCTGAAGCTAGATAGATTTCCATTAAAATAAATTTCTCACAATCTCACCTTCCTATCATCACTAGCATTTTCTTTCTTGTATATTTCCCCATTTGTTAAATGCTTGTTAATTTGTATAGCTGTAATCTCAATTTATTCTCTTAAAATTATATTATGGCTTATATATTATCCCACATAGCTAACAATCTAATAATTCTTTCACATAGGCTGCACCATAATTAACCAAATGTTTCACTTTTGTAAGGAATACATTTTTCCTTTCTCATCCATCATTCTCCATAGGATTTGTTCTCGAGAACAAAGTCTTAGTGCTGTTTTTATTGAGTTTGGGACTTTCTGCAAAGAGTTTGACTGTTATATTGAGCTTGGGCTCCTTGAAAAGCCTCTTAGCTTAATGAATTTGCACATGCAGGTTGCAAGAATAGTTTCAGATTCTGCTCAGGCTGCACCTTAACCTGAGCAACTGTGAGGATGAGGAGCCCGAGGTAAAGGGAAGGTGACTCTGCATCGGTCATGGTCACAGGCACAGGCCAAGTTTCCCAGCACCTGACTCTGGCCTCTCTGGGTCAGACGACCTCCCTGCTAAGAGCTCTGGCTCATGAGTTCTTGGGAGGTCAGGATGGGGATCGTGGGGAAGGGCAGGTGATCGTGAACCTGCATAAATTCAGGGACATAGTAACAGGGCCGCGTGGGCTCTGAGGGTGGTTTACTCTGTCTGAGTATGGAGCTGTGTGTTTCTGAGTGCGTTTGTGTTTTCTGACTTGAGATGTCCTTGTGCATTTGTGGGATACCAGGCTTTGAGAGTGGGTGTGCCTGTGTGTGTGTCTGTGCCTGTGGGAGCCCCTGAGTGTGTGTGTAGGTGACTTTATGTCTCTGGATTGGTGTTGGGGAGCTGCATGTGTGTGGATGTGTGTGGCTGTGTATGTGTCTCTGGGTGTGTGTGCACACATGTGCATTTGGATGTGCACGTGTATGAGTGTGTCTTTAGATGCACGTGTGGCTCTGAATGTGTGTTATATTGCTGTGTGTGTTTGTGTGGGTGCCTGGGTACATGTGTACATATGCGTGGGTCTCTGGGTATGTGTGCGTGTGTGTGTGTGACCCTCTGTGTCTTTGGATGTGTGTACATGTGTGTGTGTGATGTCTGGATGCCAGAGCCTCTGTGGGTGGGTGGGTGGGATTCTGGCTATGGGCTTGCCTGAGGGAAGACCACAACACAGTGCGGTTCTTCCGGGCCTGGGACCCGAGCCCTTATGATCAAGGTGGCCTGTTGCCCATTCCCTTTGGGGGCCCCAGGAGCCCGCTGTTAAGAAGGAAGGAATTCCTGCTGAAGAAAATAACGAGCAGGCATTGGAGCCCTTGTCTTTGGACAACAGGAGTCTGGGCTGGGGCTGGGGGTGGCTGCTGGGGCCCAGGACCACACACTGCTTCCCCCAGCCGGGGCTGACTTCGTGGAACCTGAAGCCCTTTCTCTGATCTATTCCAGACATTCCCACAGGTTGGTAGCCGTCTACCACCCCAAGAACACACAGTGCTTTGTCTGGCTGTGGCCTGGGGAGCTTTTTCTTGATAATGTGGTCACCACGGTGCTGAAAGCGGGGTGCTTGCCAGCCTTCTCGGAAGTGGAGAGGAAATGTAGGCTTTGCACACCCAGGTGTTTCCTCTGAGACCCCGGGTCTCTGGCCATGAAGGGACCCGCATGTGCTCACTTGTCCAGGTGGTGGGGGAGGGCGAGCCATTGTGCATCCTGAGTCCATCAGGACGAAAACAGGAGACAAAGAGGCTCTGGGCCCCTGGGGACAGTGTGGCTAGTCCAACTGAAGAGCTGTATTTCAATTTTACTTAATTTTAATTAATTCAGTGTAAATAGCCATGTGCGGCTACCATATTGGGCTATCAACATTCTCGCCTGTAGATGGCTTCTGAGGCCTCATTGGCGACTTCCAGGACAACCTGCAGGCTGGCGAGGGGGTCGAGTCCATGCACACAGAGCCTGGCAGCAAGACAGGCCATCGTGCTGCCTCTCTCCCTGGAGGCCCACCTTCATCTGTACCAGCCAAAACGAAGAGTTATTTAGGGCGGCGAGAGGCGCCACCCCAATGCCTCTTCCAACTTGCTCACAGTGGCGCTAACACCTGTGTTCCCACCGGGCAGGTGGTTGTCCAGTAGATTTGCTGTTTTGTTGAGGAGGGGGGCTCCAGGGGCTTCCCCTTCACCCTTCCTGTCATAATAGCCTTGATTTTTTGGGTCCCAGAGCCAATGTAGGGATACACCAGTTGCTCAAGGTATCCATTCCAGCTCCACAGCTAGGCATCGAGGAGTCACCGTGGAACAGGTTCAAGATTCCCAGTGTAGGGAAGCGGCTGTGGCTCAATCAATAGGGCTCCCGTTTACCATATGGGAGGCCCCGGGTTCGGTTCCCGGGGCCTCCTGGTGAAGGCAAGCCCGCCCGCGCGGCGTGGTTAGCTGACCCAGCGAGCACAAGCAGCAAGGGGGGGATAAATGAATAAATAAATAAAATCTTTAAAAAAAAAAAAGATTCCCAGTGTGTGGGAAGGGAACAAAGCCACATGGTCAGCTGGAGGCAGGGGTCCTGGGCGGGGGCAGGGGTGGGGACTAGACCTCGTGAACAGTGTCCTTCCCTGGCAGTTGGTGCTAGGGTGAAGAGAGGGACAGTCCCCAAAGCTTCCATCCTAGCCTGAGGGCAAGGAGGCAGCACAAAGGCCAGGCGTCCCCTGAGCCAACTCACTACCTTACAACGGGGCCTCTATGTACCTGCAGGGGTCCTAAACAGACCCCCACTTTTGTCTGTATCAGCACCATGGTGTGAGGAAAACTGGGGAGGTTGGGAGGTCTAAGGTGGGATTCTAGGCTACCTGTTGTTTTGGCTGGTGGAGCCTAGAGCTGGTTTTTGTTTAATTTGTGTGTGTGTGTGAAACCAATGTGGCTGGAACAGGCTCTGGGGTAGGGGGCGGCAGGTCCTGCCTGGAACCCGGCACTCAGAGGTCATCCCCACTAGCTCATTCTCCACTGCAGGGAAGAGGCTCAGGCCACAGGAGGAGCCCAGGGGGGAGGGCAGAGGCTGACACACAGCCCAGCCGCCCTGCTGCCATCGAGCTCACCTTCAGGCCAGCAGGCCCAGGGTCACAGGGAGAGGGGGACCCTGCCTCCCAGGGTCTCAGTGCCTGGACCCTGCTCTGGGTTCCTCCTCCATGGGCAGGAAAGGGATCCGGGCTGCTCCTACAGGGGAGGGGGCAGGGGGACTCTAGGACCCACTGCGTGGGACACTAAGACACGGCACACGACACCGCGCTCTCCCAGTGCTCTGAGCTTGGGCTCTTTGTCCACCCACTGCTGCCACAGGCAGGGAACACACCCCCTTCTTGGGCAGCTTTTGCCTTCCAAAGGGAGCCCCAGGCTCTGTCTCCTGGGGACAGTGGTTTGGGGAGAGGTACACGCCAGGGACGCTGTGCTGTTCTTCCTTCCGAACGAGGGTGGTGGGGCTTGGCCAGTTGGGGGGGGGGGCTGCTGAGAAAGATGCACTAAGGCCAGGGAGCCCTCTGCCCCCTTCCAATGAGGCCTCTGAAGACCTTGGAGGGGCCCAACTGTGCACAAACACTCCTGGGCGAGGAGTTTATTCCATTTTCATTGGCCTCTGGAACATTCCCGATGAGGGGACACCCACTCAGTGACACAGGCCAGATGCTTGGCTGGCTGAGAGCTCACGGTGGAGGGCGGAGCACCAGGGCCCTACAGCCTCATGGCAACCACCCACCCCTGCTGCTCCCTGCACCCACCAGGTTCCTGATTCCCGAAGCTCCGAGAGCTCCAGGTGCACAGTGGCAGGAGCGCCAGGCCTCTGGGTCAGTTTGCAGGAAGGCCCAAGGTGTGGAGATGGGGAAAGGAGTGACCCCAGGGTGGGGGGAGCGTGGAGCAGTCTGCCCAGGTGGCCGGAGGCCAGAGAAGGGCCAGAAGGGAGGGCAAGGGCCAAGGAAGAGAGATAAGCAGAGAGGGAGGCCAGGTGGAAAGGGCAGAGGTGAGAGGGGAAGGGGGATAAGCCAGGCAGGGGTCCCGGGGGCAGGGGGACTGCTGAGGCTGCAGGCCTGCTGGGCTCCACAGCGGGGAGGGGGCAAGCTGATGAGAGGTGGGAGTTTGCCTGGGAGGGGAGGGGTGCTCAGAAGGGGAGGTGAGCAGGCAGGAGGAGGGGCAGGCCGGGGACCCAGAGTGGGAGCCTGCAGAAGGCAGGGGTAGAGGGGGACAGGGAAGGGGGAAGGGAGGGTGGGGTCTGGGGCATGGGGGAACAGCAGAACTGCTCTCTCCTCCTAGTTGCCAATGAGCAGAGCTAGAGCTGGGAATCGCGGTCTGGAATCTGAGTTCTTGCCTACGGAGTTCCCTGGTGCTTTGTCCTGTGATATCAGAATTAGAGCCTCCGATGCCCATTGCAGAGATGAGAAAACTGAGGCCCAGAGGGAGGCCTTCAGAAGTTTGTCTGGACTGGAACCAGGTGTGTGCTGTCACCAGGGGCCAGGAGGCTATGGGATCTGGCAGTGGGATGAGGAGACCCGGCTGGGGATGATGGCTGGGAGCTAAGCAAGGGAGCCGGGGCCTCGTGCACATCCCACCTGGCAGCTGGAAGGTACAGAATTGGCTGGAGCCACGACAGTCTCTTGTGGCTGTTCTTGTAATTAACACCGTTGTCAATTCAGAAGTTGGGTATTTTGTTTAGGCAAGAGGCCTCTGAGCCTTTCTTATAAATATTCATTCCCATGCTGCCTTCACTTAGAAGAGGTGTAGATCCAATTATTTTAATGAACACTGAAAACTTTCCCTTACATAATAACTTCCCTTCCTATAACATTATGTGCATTATGTAACAGAATTTAATGTACCTTTATTTAAATCTCTGTAATTTAAAAATTACATAATACATAACTTAAGGCTTCTGGTCACTTTAGATTATAGAATAAGTATAATTTTCTTCATACAAAACCAGCAAAGCAAGGAAAGAATTTTTATTAATGTGACATCTTTAGCTTTTTCTCTGCTCAGAGGGCACCAAGACAAGCAGCAATGACAAGCTGTGGATGGGCAGGTGGCCCCAGGAGAGGCTGTCACCTGTGCTGGCCGTTGGTTGGGTGCAGACAATGGACAGTTTGCAGGAAGAGGAGCCAGGGGTTCACGCCGGCCAATCCAGATTTTCTCTGTGAAGTAGGAGGCTAAGTTTCTGTGGATGGTGGGGAGCTGGGGAAGGACCCTTGAGGTGGGCTGGGGCTGGCTCAGCACCAGGAAAGGGGGTGCCAGAGCCCCAAGGATCCAGGCGGTGCTGGCCGCCATTTTGAGTGGCTCCATCGCCGGGTGGCGTGTTTCCCGCTGGGAATGGAGAGGGGGTGGGGGGCCTGGGCCCTGGCTGGGGGAGGGTCCTGGTGCCACAGACAGGGTGGTGGGAGAGCTAGGAGGAGAAGGGACCCCAGGGACACCAACCAGCCAGGGCGCGACAACAGTGGCCGACAAGCCCTGGCAGGCAGGAGGGGACAAGGCGGGCCCCTCCCCTGGAGGCTTCGGCCCTGCGGTGCCGTGGCTCTGGCCTCCTGGCCTCCAGAACTAGACAGAGCACCTGCCTGTAGTTTGAAGCCACCTGTCTGTGGTGCTCTATCATGGCAGGCCCAGAGGCTAAGGCAGGTAGCGGTTAAGGGTTGTGACCTTTGGAGTGAGGGAGACGCAGAGGTTTGAGTGGCTGCTCAGCCTTTTGCTAACTGGGTCACGTTGTCTGCACCTCTGTTTTCACACCTACAGTGTGGGGGCGACCACAGTCCCTGCCCCACGGGGCTCTGCGAGGAGTCAGTGAGAGGCGGCCCGGGGTGGGGGGCCGTGCTAACCCCCCGGCCTGGGGTGGACAAGTCTGGGCTCTCGTGCGCCCCCGCCTGGGTTCAAATCCCGGCTCTGCTTCTTGCTAACCTTGTGCATTTGGGCAAGTTACTTGACCTCTCTGTACCTCAGTTTCCCCAACTGTAAATGAGGCTGCTGGGAGGATCTGTAAAGACATAGACCAGTGCCTGATCCTTTGGGCGCCCAATATACATGACGGGGATCGCTGTCCCTGTCACTGGGTCTCCTTGAGCATTTGGGTGTCCAGGATGACGTGCAGGCTGGGAAAGTTGTCGGGTGGCTGTGGCCAGGGAGATTGGATGAACACAATGAGCAGAGGTGGGGGACTGCGCACCTGGGGAAAGGGTCTCAGAGAAAAGCTTTCACAGGAGACTAGGAGCGTGGAGGGCAGGCGGGGGCCTCCCGGGGCTTGACCTGCCAGCCCCTTGGTGTTGGAGAAGCATTTTCATCCACCATTCCAGGAATAAAATAATAAAAATGAAAAAGGGAAAATCAAAATCACATCAAAGATTTCCAGCGAGGAAATAAATACCAAGCCGATTCTAGCTGTAGAGGGATGAAGACATGCTCATTATTAAAGGGCTACAAGACATTTCACGGGGAAGAGGACACACGCGTACCAGAATTTAAAACACCCAAGCAGCAAAACAAAGATTTGAAAGTGCACGCGTGGGGGAGGCTGCTGTGGGGAGAAACTGGCTAATGTCAATGACTAAGGCTGGAGATTTAATCAGGTATAAGAGAACAATAAGCCCACGAGGGACACATGGTAAGAGGAAGCATGGAGAGAATATACATATTTCAAAAGGGTCCACATGCCCCCCTCAATGTCCCTAGGAAATAAACCAGTGTAAACAGGTAGCTGTGAGCTCTGGCAGCCACTGGGGAGGGGACGGAGCCCAGGCGAGGAGGCCTGGAGGCAGAGGAGGCCCTCAGAGCTGAGAAGAGCCTCTGGGAGCTCCCGCTGCCAGGGCTCCGGCCCCTGAGGGCAGACCTCCCAAACGCCCTCCGAGAACCTGGCCAAGCCCAGGCCACACGATTTCATATTCTTAAGGCTTGGGAGGGAGTGCAAAGACCTTGTCTGCTTACCTCAAAGCGTGTCCACCCCAGAATCCTCCCCGCCCCGTGCTCAGCGCATGGGAAGTCTCGGGTGCCCGTCGTTTCCAGAACCTCGTGGTCTCCATCACATTTGTGGTAAAGTGCCCCCCTCTGGGTGCCCAGCCCTTTCTATGCCAAGGCAAGGCCTTCATCCCACCTCTGCACACTGAGGGGATCTCCAGGGCCAAAAACGGGGAGGCGGGAGGATGAGGGGAAGAGCAGTTCACGAAGGGACGTGAGGGCAGGTCCACAGGCAGATGTCTGAGCATCTAGAACTTTCTGCCTTAAGTGAACTCTTACATTCCCAGTGAGAGCCAGAGGCGCTTTGTGGGGTGGGTGGGGGGGAAGGGAGTGGATTCTAGAACATGACGCTCCTTTGCAGGCTTACTCCATCCTGCCTGGGGGACATTATGCTCTGTTGACCACGGCATGTCGGAGGCCCATGCGCCCACGTTCCAGCAGGGGGACATTTTAGTCTCTGCAGAGGGTCGTGAGGGGCAGGGCAGGGCTCAGGGGCTCCTGAGGCCCCAGGAAAGGGCCTCCTTGGTGCTCCCAGCTGACATGCAGAGGAATTACCCAGGCACAAGGCATTGGCCAAGCCTTGTGGCAGAAGCTGAAGGTTTGGAGGGAGGTTGGGGGAGCGGCCTTTTGCCCTGCGTAAGGGTTCTGGGCTCATCTCCCTCTTGCTGCCTTCCCTACCTTTCCACTGGGCCTCCCCTTAGCTCTGGCACCTGCTCCCTTCTATAAAGAATGTCCCATTCTTTTTTTTTTTTTAGATTTTTATTTATTTATTCATTTATCCTCCCCTTGCTGCTTGTGCTCACCGGGTCAGCCAACCACGCCGTGAGGGCCGGCTTGCCTTCACCAGGAGGCCCCGGGAACCGAACCCGGGGCCTCCCATATGGTAAACGGGAGCCCTACTGATTGAGCCACAGCTGCTTCCCTGTCCCATTCTTAATGTTGCTACTTTTCCTTTCTTCAAATGGATGCTTTAGGGGGAGACAAAGGCAGGCATAAATGTCACGGGGAGTGGGCCTCAGTCTTAGGGTACCAGGCGCCCACTCATGCTTTCCCCTGTTATCCCCCCCACCCTCCAGCTCCTTAAAACAATGTGTATGAGCAGGTGTAACCGTCTGGCTGGACCCCTTCTGCCGGTACATAGATGATCAGCAAACATTTTTGATCGAATGACTGGATGGAGGACCTCTCCGTTTACAGATGAGGAAGTGGGCTCAGCGGAGCGAGGCACCAAGTCCAAGCTTACAGAGTCGCTGACTCGAACCTGGATGGGCCTGCCTGACGCTTTCGTTGGGATCTGCTGCCCCGGCTGCCTCGGTCAGCCCTACTCGCAGACACCTGGACAAAGCCTTCCTGTCCTGATTCCTTCCTGCCATGGCTGCTAGGAAGCTCATCCCTGCCCTCACCCCACCCTGACCCCTGCAACCCTGGGGGTCTCTCCAGTGTGCAGTCCCTCAGCCGCCCCTTTCCACCTTAGCTGACCCTGATCTGGATGAGTGTTAGAAGAGATGCACTGTACAGCTGTCAGATTTCTCTTTCTGGGGACAGCGTCTCATACGATGTTCCTGCTTGGTCATTATGTTCACTGGGACCCTCGCCTCTCTTCCAGGTCTTGCCTGCCCTGCAGCTTCAGCTCTTGCCATTCCTCCACACTGGCCTGTGGCTGCACAAAGAGACCTCCAGCCCCCCCCCCCAGATGCCACAGTCCTCTCTCCTCGCACCTGCCCTTGGGCTGCGCCTGCCCTTGGGTTGGTCTCTGCTCCTGCTGCATCTTCCTCCCTCACCCTTTTTCTTGAGTTTCAGCTCGCAGCCCGGGGCTTGTCCCCCTGCCTGACCCTCCAGGGCAAGTTTTTGTGCTCCACAAGGGCAGGGGTGAACTTTGCTTGCTAAAGGAGGGAGGTGGGACCCAGCTTCAGAAGAGGATGTGGTGAGTCCTCAGGTGTGCTGGTGGCTGGAGCTCCAGTGCTGCACCCCTTGGTAAAATCTGATGTGCTTGCCCCAGTGGCTTGCACTCTGGATTCCCCCCCTGCCCGCCCCCCCACCGGGCTCCCCAAACCTTGGATTTGTCCTGGATAGTGAGGGCGGGGACAGGACCAGGGTGCCTGTTTTGGGGAGGTTTAAGGGAAACCTGAGAAAGAAAGTTCTTCCTATTTATGACTCTCTGTGGGGCTGTGGCTGGGGGCGGGGTTGCTGGAGGGAGAGGAGCGGGGGTGGTGGAGAGGCCTGAGCCACCGGGTGAGGCCTGGCCTACTCCGAACCAGCTGGACCCTTTGAGTCTCTCTAGACTCCACACAGGGGCTCTGCCACCTCCCTGAGGAGAGCCAGGGGCAAAGCACAGCCGGGAGCAAAGGCTTCCAGCCGGGAAATGGGGGGGTTCATAAAAACAGCATGCTGCTGAGCAGAACAGCGCAGAGATTTCTCTTTTAAGACTATATATGTATGTAAATAAATATACATATGTTTGCTCATACAGAAACACCGGAAGTTTCCCAGAGGGCTCTGTGGGTCACTGGTGGGGCACAGACATTTCACTACGCGCCTTTACACACACGTTTGAATCATGTGCTTGTATTCAGGAATTTAAATAAAAAGCAGTGGTAAAAAACCAAAAGAAAACAGAAATATTCCTTTAAAGAAGGTAGTGGGAATGGGAGGTGAGGGCGGCTCCCTCTGAGGCGGCCTTGGTGCCGCCCCCTCCCTGCGCCCACGTGCAGGCCACAGGCAGCAGGGTGGCCCCCAGCCTCGGCCAGGCTCCCTCTGCCCCCAAGGTGCTTGGCCCAGCCGCCCACCCCTGCCCGGCAGCGTAGATTCGGCCTAGAGGGGCCCGGCGTGGGGAAGGCGCCTGTCCTGGCGCCCGGGCAGCCTGGCACCCCGAGGCATCCGCCACCCTCACAAGCACCCGTCTGATCATGGGGCCGGAGACAGATGGTGAGAGCCTAGAAGGCTGCCATGGGCCGGTCAACCTTGTCACTGCGTGGTGGGGGAGACCGGCTCTGGAGGGCCAGTGGCTTCTCTGCAGTTGCACGAAAGGGGCACCCCGGGTGCTGGAGCGAATCAGCCCAACCCATCTCGGGGTGTTTCTATTCCTGCAGATACCTGAAAGTCACAGCACGAGCGGCTGTTAAAAATAGCCAGGCCTCCTCTTCCCACGGGGCCTCCCCGCACCCCAGGGCGCTGGGCCTGGGCTGGATTTCAGCCCAGACTTTTTCCGATTTGTGGGAATCTGAGGGGCCATGGGTGAGTCTCAGCTCTCCCAGCCCTGGAGATGGGCGGCCCCGGGGGAAACCTCCGCTCTCGGGGACCCGCCAAATCGCCTGGACTAGAGAAGCCAGGGCGGGTGAGCGCCGGGCCACACTGAGGGACAGGCCACCGCTCCCTGCCCGCTGTCCCTGGCAGCCCCGCAGCTGGGCAAGGAGGCCCACCGGCCATACCAGGCCTGACCAGGAGAGTGTCGGCTCCTCCCTTTCTGTGGGCAGTGATTCTGAACACTGCGCCCAGGAGTTCTGGAAGCTGTGCCGGCCTTCCCAGACAAAGAACAACAGGTGTGTGCAAGCCACTTCCTTCTTCTCCAGTGGTTCCCCAATGCCTCCACCCGCCCCTGGGTCCAGACCCCAGAGGAAGAGCCCCTCGGTCAGATAAGGCTGATGCTGCAGCCACTTGAAGAGCGTCTGGTCCCACCCCCTCATTTCACAGACGAGGAAGCTGAGCCCTACAGAGGGGAAGTGACTCGCCCCAGAGCAGGCCGGGCGCCAGGCGGCAGGAGAACATGACAGCTCACAGCTCACTGAGCCACTCTGCACTGCCAACAGGTAATGATCCCGGGTCCTTGGAGGAATGGAGGCTCCCGGCTGCTGGCTGGCCTTGCCCCTGTGGGAGGCAGGCGATGGCCCTGAGGTCACGGGGCTTTCGTGGCCTGGCCTCCCTGTGCACCCCTGTGCCCACAGCTGCCGTCCTGGGGTCCGTGGCCGTGGCAGGACCGCCTCCGTGGCAGTGGTGGCAGTGGGCAGAGTGTCTGCTCATCCCTGCTCATCAGTGACATTTCTCGACGAACTTCCGACTTCCTCCTGATTTGAGTCAGGGTTGCAGCATCCGCCAGGGAGGGGAAACCTCCCCGTAGGCGGCCAGGAGTCTCCCTCGGCTGAGCTCCGCTTGCGTGCCACTGCCAGCCCCAGGCTGGCTCCCCCCAAATCTGTGGGGAAATCACCAAGCGCCTGAGATTACACAGCCCTGGGGATCCTCACACGACTCCTGAGCTAGGCGCTTGCAGCAGGTCAGAGACAGGGAGGCCCAGCCCCTTGCCAGCTGAGTAGGTTCCCTGGCCTCAGTTTACCTCATCAGGAAATAGGGTCAATAATGGTTTTTTCCTCACAGCTCTTGAGAGCAGTAGGTGGTGTAAGGTGTGAGGTGTTTGGCCACGGGTACGCACTACATATTACAACCGGATTGTTCTTGTGTCCTGTGTGTCTCTCGGAGAGGCTGGGAGGGAAGCCTCAGCAGCTCTTAGAACCCTGGGAATTCTAGATTCTTCCCTGGGAGTGAGGGGTGGAGACCTACCTGCTGGCCTGGCGTGGCCTAGGTGGAGCTTTGTGCCACCCAAGGGGGTGGGGCAGGGGGCAAAGGTGTGGGCGGGAGCTGTCTGGAGCTCCGTGGCAGGCTCTGCTCTCCACGGGGTCTGCCTGTTGGCCCAACCCTTTGGAACACTCTGGGGAAGGAGTCGACCAGATCGTTTGTTCGTTCTTTCATTCATTCATTCACTTGTTCATTCGTTCATTTGTTTGTTCATTTGTTCATTCATTCATTCCCTCTTTCATTCAATAGGACCCTCCTGAGGGCCAATTTCATGGGAGGCATGGTGACATAAAGGCAAGGAGACCTGGCCTTCGTCCTGGGGCTGCTCACAGGACCACAGGGACACTCACCCCTACACAGAGGACTGTTAGTGACCCTCACGGGGACCATCACCTCGGGTGATGCAGATGGATCAGGGGAGGTAGCACCGAGGAAGGGGACCTTTGAAGGACCCAGGGTGGGGGTCAGGTGGAGCCAGGTGAGCAAAGAGTGAGGAAGGGCCTGGCTGGAAGCTCCTGGGTGCACCAGGTGCTCTGGCAGGTGATGCTGGCAGGTGGCTGGGAGTGGGGGAGATGAAGGAGAGGCTCAGGAGGTGAGTGACAGCCGAGTCCTTCACTATCTGCTTGACCTTGGACAGACCCTCTAGCTTCTCTTAGCCTCCTTGTCCTTATCTGCAAAATGGGCATAATTATAACACCCTCCCAGGACGGTGACGAGTCAGCACCTTAGCACAGCAGCGACCACATCTGCGGTCCTTCCTCCACTCCCCCAGCCCCACTCCAACCCCACCAAGCTCAGGGTTCAGCTCCAGGAAAATTCTGGGGTCAGGGAGGTTCTGCCCAGGCTCTCTGCCCCCTTGCATCACGTGCCCAGGGCAGGTGTAGACCAATGACTCCATTCACGCTATGGTGTGGGTGACAGAAACTGCATCCAAATGAATATTTGTTTCTGATTGTGGCACCAGCAACACAACCCAGAAGAAACTCAGATTTCAAGAGCAGAAGCTGGGTGGGTTGACCTGGTCCCGGGGGCGCATTCCTGGGCCTCCTCCAGGCTGCCACTCACTCTGCCCACCCCGGGCTGGCCCTGCCGTCTCTGAGGCGGTTCCCACTGCAGTGCGATGTAGATGGGGCTTTGGCGGGGGCCGGGGGAAGCCTGCGAATGGCCTAAAGGCTGTGCTCTGTTCGTCGTGCTCTCCAGAAGATCCCGTCTGCTGAGGGAAGGAAGGTTGGGTTTGGCGTTGAGGCACATAACCAAGTTTGGAGGTCTCGGCTGTGGAGACGCAGCCTCAGGGTGGGCAGACTCGGAGTATCAGCGGGGCATAGACACTGCAGGAATCACAACCGAATGAGGCAGGTAGCGGGGAGAGAGGTGGCTTGTGAGGCCAGGGCTCCAGGGTTGCACCACTCAGCGGGTTTACAGATGACAGAGTGGAGGTCTGCATCAGACAGAGCCAGGAGGTGAACTGAGGCCTCCCTTTCTCTGCATGGGGCATTTTTTCCCCCAACTTCATAAAATATTAGAAAAACATTAATATATTGAAAGAAAATTCCATTTCACCAGTAAGACACTGCCATGTATCTGAATTCCCTTGACAACATTCTGGATAAATGGGTCTCCTGTCTTTGCCTGCATACTTCTGGTGACGGAGAGCTCACTACATCACCAGGTTGCTCTTTGTGCTCTGGACACTCCAATTGTAAGATTGTAAGACTGGCTTTAAAAGGGGCCACCTGTAGCCCATTCCTGCTATTGCCCCTTGAAGTCATAAAGTGGGGTGTATCTTGAGCATGGGGAGATGCCTATTAAGCGCCTTTTCCCATGGGTTATGTGCAGTTCTAGTCCTTTCTGCCCACTCTGCTGTGCCGTGGCTCCCTAACTCCTCCACATAGCCCCTTCCTCCAGGGTACCTGCTGGAATCAGGTCCTAGAATGTCAGGGCAGCGCACGATCATGTTCCTCTTCTAGATTTTCTAGTGTGGCCTTGGTTCACCTCATGTCTTGTTTTCTTTCCCACAAGGACGCTTAGGAATTCCCGTTTTTGTTTAAGCTGTGACTACATTCATGCTTTGTGTAGAAACATTTCTAGTATTTCTACCACACACTTCTGATTTTAGCCCTGACTGAAATGCCTATTATATATTATTAATATCATGAAGCTGCAGTAAGGGGTTAGGATTGATCGATAAATAGCTGTGTCTTCTCTGTGGTTTGAGAACAAGGAGTGTAGACTGGCCTTTCAAAGGACATGCAGGGCCCAGGCATGGGATATATTTTGTGGACAAGACGCTTGTACCTGCCCTTGATTTACAACCAAGCTCTCCTCACTTACCTGCTAGTTCTACCTTATTAATTGGGCTGTTGAGCTGTAATTTCTTTGTCTGCGTGATTGATGATATTCTAAGAGGGACACATTAAATTCTCCAACTACAATTATATTTTCTTTCTTTTTTTTTTTTTTTTTTTTTCATTTCTGGCAGGTTCCCATTCTTTGCAATGCTCTTTGGAACGTAAAATTGAGTGTTTTATGGTTCATTTATTTATTGTAACTTTTGGCATTATGGAGTCTCCATGTTACTCTTCCAATTCCCTTTACTAAACACACTCACACACACATAAATAGAAAAACCCAAAAACTCCTTGGTTGGATTCCCTTTTCTAGTATTCTGTGCTTGAGAAAAACACAGATTGTCCTATCGTTTTATACTGTCTGTACCTTCTTGTTTTTTCTCGGTTTCTCATCAGCAAAAGATTATTGGATTTTTAAAGGGCTGCTCCTTTTTATAGGGGTGTTCGTATCGCAATTGTTGTGTGTCTGTGAGCCCCTCCAGGGAGTGGCCCTGTGCTATCTATATTGAGACCCTGCAGTTTTTTCATTTTCGGTTTCTCTCGTGAATTTTCCCTACCTTTGGTTTCTTTAAAATAGACAAGATAATTGAACCTAAACATCCAATTTAGGAAACATTACAGTTTGAATTTCTACGGTTGTTTCTATTCACAGCTCACCACATTTGGGGGCAATTATGTTTTAACCATCTTCCCTGGCTTGAACCCACTCTCCCTTGTTGAGCTGGCATTTTGAGCCTCTTCCATGTTGTCATTTACTCCTTGTGTTTATTTTTATCCAGACTGGGTCCTTGTTGCTGCTTCCTCACCCCTTAGGCGGGACCTGCTTTCTCACCTATCATTTCCAAATCCCTCCATCACTTTACACTTTATTCCCGGCTCCCTCAGATGCTACATCTTCAAATGCTCATCTTTGATCCCCCAAGATTTGTGCCTCATTGGCCGAGTATGCCTTAGTTCAAAGCATTTCTTTTCATTTTGTGTCAACCCCCTGCCCCGCCATGCCCCAAACACATACCCAGGCTTCTCTCATCTAATACGTAAGAGAAAGTCAAAAGCTACTCTTATTTTTCTCTTTTTTCCCAGTATTAAATATAATTTTTAAAATGTTAAGTTGTTTTTGCCTTGTCATTAATTATATAAGTGCACCAAAAAAGAAAAGATAAATATAAAAGATTTTTAAAAAATCACCCATCTTCTAACTGCTAGAATGCAACTATTGACATATGGAATTTTTTTTTCTAGGTTTTTCTTTCCCCTATGCGTGGGCTTTTTTAATCATACTTGAAATCGTTCTGTACATATAATTCAAGAGTTTGTGGTTTTTTTTTTCACTTAACATAGTCAGCGTAACCATAATCTTTAATGAACGAAAAAATTTTCCATTGAGTAGATTTACCATAGTGAAAATAACCTCACTTAAATGTGTCTGTGTGTATTTTTTTGCTATAAAAATGCCAAAATGAACATGTTTCTATACACAATTTTTCCTTCTTTGAATAATTTATTTAAAGTAAGTTCTCAGAATCACTAGATGAAAGAGTAATAGAATTTTTTGGTTCGTGATGTAAGTTCTCAAATTCCAAAGGTTGTGCATTATTTTGTACGTTCACCAGCAGGTCAGATGACTATCAAGCTGAACCTTTGTCAGCTTCTTTGATTATTTCAATAAGCAAAATTTTATCTCTTTATAATTCTTCTTCTAGGAACTGTTAGTGTCCTTAGACTGTTTTTCTGTTGTTGGACCGGGTATTATACATTTTTATAAACTTCTCAGAGAGGAAGAAAATCATTTGTCTATCATATTGATTGCATTTTGTTTGCTACAGTACATCATTTGATGTTAAAATTCTTTTCCATTTTTGTGCAGTTAAACCTGTCCTGTTTATTTTCTTTTTGTCTTGCTTTTTAATCAGTCTAAATTGAGAAAGAATTTTTCCTTCCAGTGGATTTCATGGGTTACCTATTAAATTTTCACCTAGTTTTTCTATGGTTTGCTTTTTAAATTTTAATTTCTTAATGAATTTGGAATTTCTTTTTTGCTCTTTGGTGTGAGATGAGGATCTAAGTTGAATTTTACCCCCAAATTGTTAACTGTTAGTCTTGCCATCATTTATTGACTAAATCTTCTCTTTGTATTATTGATTTGGTGGAATGTGTCCTTTCTTCTCGCCATTTCTGTTAAATATCTTATGCATTGTGGGGGACTTCTGAGTGTCAGCAGATGTCTGATTTCAACAAGAATGCCTTTGTTATCTTACCATGGAATGCAACATCAGGCATAGACGTGAACAGCTTGTCTTTATCACTTTTAGGAAGTACCTTTCTATTGCTTCACTTAAATGACTTTTATAAAAAACTATCTATTAATACAATCAGACAGCGTCTCCATTTTGCTTTAATAAAGGGATGTACAGTCTAAATAGATTTCCCAACATTGAAACAGTCTTGCATTCCTGTGGTAAATCTGGTTTGGTCATGGTGAACTGTACTTGTAATATGCTGAATTCTACCTGGTGGTGTTTACATAGAGTGTTTGCATCTGTATTCATGAGTGTACCGGAGCCATAAGTTTCCTCTTACGTGCTACATTTGCCGAGTTTTTGGTATTTGGGTAAGTTAACGTAATAATAGAGATTAATTAATATTCTCTTATGTTTTCAAATAGTTTATAGAGTATGGGAATTATCTGTCCCTTAAAAGTTGGAATAAGCTCGAGCCTGTTTTAAGGGTAATTCTTTGATAACATCCTCAGTTCCTTTCATGGTAACTAAGCTAATCAACACTTCTACTCCTTGTATCAACTCTTGTATCAATTGTAGCAAATTATGCTTTGCCTGAAAAGCATCAGCTCTATCAAGGTGTTTAGATGAATTAGCACACCAGTGATAAGGCAGTTTCTTCATATATTTGCTCTCCTCTCCATCTAACCTTAATATCTTCTTACCTCTTTCTAATTATGCTCATCTGAGTCTTTTTTTCTTAATAGTTTTCAGAGACATGTGTCTTGTTTTGTTTACTGTTTATCTCCCGCAAAGAACCAGCTATCGAATTTACAGGTTTTGGTATTTTCCTTTTTTCTAATTCATTGATTTCTGCTTTTATCTTTATACATTTCTTTTTCCTGATTTTCATAAGACTTTTTTGTTCTTTATTCCTAAATGCTCAAGTAGAGTGCTTAGTTCATTTATTTAGTTCCCTTTTGTATTAAATTAAAGCAGTTAGGGCTAGTATTTACCTCTGGGGATACTTTTGACTGCATTCTGTAACGTGTTCTGTGGTTTTTCTTTTGACAACCATTCTAAAAAGTCCTTATCTTTCTTGATTACATCCCATGCATTTTGTTTTGTAGTGCTCACTTTATTTCTTTTTAAATAGCCAATTGTATTTTTTTAAAATTTTTATTAAAAAAAAAAAAAAAGATACTTGGATTACATAAATGTTACACAAAAAATATAAGGATTCCCATACGCCCCACCTTTCACACCTCCCACACCCTCCCACATAAACATCCTTCATTAGTGTGGCACATTAATTACAATTGATAAACACATCCTGAGGCTTTGCCATTAAACGTGGACCATAGTTCACACTGTAGACCACACTCTCTCCCACACAGTTCTGCATGTTATATGATGATGTAAAATGGCCTATATCTGTCGTTGTAATGTCACTCAGGACAATTCCAAGTCCAGGAAAAGCCCCTGTATTACAACTACTTTTTCCTCTCCCTGCCCCCAGAGCCTCCAGTGGCCACTGGCTCCACATCAATGTTGTAATTTCTTCCACTGCTTGAATCATAATATGTCTATAGAAGAATACCAGTAAGTCCACTCTAGTCCATAGCTCTTCCCCCGAATTGTATTTTTTATTTCCTAGGTTTTTGTGTGTTATGGTTAGAGAATACAACCAATATAATTTCTGCTTTTTTAGTTTATGGAAGGTTTTGTTCTTGCTTGATAGATAATTCATTTTGGCAGCTGTTTATTGGACAGTTGAGGAAAAAAATGGATCACTTACTTGTTTAAAACCAAACCAAATGCTATTAATTAAGCTCTATTAAGTATATTATTTATATAATTCTGGGTTCTAATTTATATTTTCCTACTCAATCTATCTTAACCTATAGTATGTTAAAATCTGCTACTACAATTTGTCTTTGCCAATGTCTGTTTCAATTTTAACCATTTTATTTCATGTATTTTTACATTATATCATTTAGTGCATAAAGATTACTCTATTTGGCTTCACAATTGAATTTTTCTTTTATTAATATAAGATGACCTGCTTAACTCTGATGAGTGGTTTTGTTCTCCACTTCTGTAATGTGAATATTGCCATTCTGGCTTTCTGTTTATTTATATTTGTCTGCTGCATCATCATGTGACTTTTATTGTTAACATTTCTGTGCCACTGAACAGGGGCTCTTAACCTCTTCTGTTCCACCGACCCCTCTGCCAGTCAGGTGAAAACCACAGACCCCTCACAAAGTCCACACTATACTGTGTGTTACTTAATAAATATATCACACCTTTATAAACCCCTGCTTTATAAACAGCAAACCATTGTATTTTATTTCTTAACTGAACTAAGAATCTTTGCTTGTTAGTAAAGGGAAGTTTGAATTTTTCATCTCCATTGTTTTCATTTTGATGCTTAGTTTCTTTTTACTCCTTTGCTATATGGTCTGGCTTTTTTGCTTGTTTGTTTTTATCTCCGTCAGTAATTTTGAAGATAGACATCCTGTTTTTAATAGTCAGTGGTTACTTTAAAGTTTTAAAAAACTCTTACACTTACATTTCTCTAACTACCAAAACAAACAAAAAAACACGGAACAATAACTTTTGATTCCCCATAATTGAATATGAGTAACGGAGGCATTTACTTCTCTCCATATGCTGTTACTCTATGCCCCGACCCCGCTGAACATTCTTCCTTCTCTAATTTACCTGAGGTATTAGCTCCTGTCTTTTTTTTCCCCTCCTAGGAGGTACCAGAGATTGAACCCAGGACCTCATACATGCAAAGCAGGCACTTAACCACTGAGCTACACCCTCTCTGCTCCTGTCTTCTGTTTTTTTTTTTTCTTTAAGTTTTATTTTTTTTTAAATTTATTACTCCCTCCCATGGCTCCCTTGTCTGTTTGCTCATTGTTTTTGCTCATTGTTTATGCTTGTTGTTTGTTTGTTGTCTTCTAGCTGTCTGTTTGTCTGTTTTTTAGTAGGCACCGGAACCGAATCCGAGACCTCTTGTGGGAGGTTGGCTTTCAACTGCTTGAGCCACATCTGCTCCTTGCTTGCTTTTTTTGCTTTTTTTGTTTTTGCTTGCTGTTTGGTCGTTGTTTCTCCTTGTTTGTTTGTCTTCTTTAGGAGGCCCTGGGAACTGAACCCAGGTCCTCCCATGTGGAAGGCAAGTGCCCAACCGCTCAAGCCACATCTGCTCCTCCTGTCTTCTTTTAAGGACACGGATGATCTCTTTTACTTTCTTTTTTTCTTTTAATTTTTAATATGTAATGATATTCCTTAATATTTAAGTTTCTTTTAAGTCTCTTCTCTGTTTCCTGCTTTCAATGTTCAATCCCAAGGTTTTCCACCTTGATCTCTTCATTTTTGCATTTTTCAATGTTATTATGTCTTAGAGGCCAAAAACTCTACGGCTTTTTTCCCCAGGAGACCACATGCACCTGAGAGTGGCTTTCTATGGTCTTCACATCCCAGCAACAGCCTGGTGGGATACGGACTCCTTGCGACCAAATTCTCTCCCTGAAACCTCTTTGGGTGTTAATGATTTTTTTCAGAGACGTCTCAGAGGAACTTGGTATGTTCATTCAGGGATGTTTGTAAGGCTCTATATTAATGGCATTTAAGGCTCTAAGTGGTATATCTGGGAGTGGCTCTCTTTCACCAAACAAGGTGTCTCCTCTGATTCTCTTTTTCATCTTCTCTGTTGTTCTCATTTTCTTTATTGTTCAATTCCCAAGCACACACACCTGCTGCTGGTGATGAACAAGCCATCTTTGGGCCCTTCAGCCCTACTCACAGACCCTATTTGCTTGACCCATGACCTTTCCCCCTTCAGTTCCGTGTCTGTCATGGTCTGAGACTCCTGGAACTAGGTGATTGGGAATGGTGATTGGGAATGCCTCTTCTGCTGCCTGGGACACTGACCAGAAGCCTCTTGGTGGCCATGCAGGCTCCCTCTCCGGCCGCCCTTCAAAAGAGCCTGCTGCCCGAGTAGCGTTGACTGCCCCAGCCCTGCCCCTCTGGAGCCAATGGGTGGGCATGGCAGGGGTGCTGATCCCGGGCGATTCCCGCTCAACCCGGGCCTCCTCCAGGAGCACAAGAGCAACCTTTCCTCAGGAGCTCCTCTCCGGCCTGGCCAAGGCCTGCTCGGGGCCGTGCTGCCGCTGAAGCTCTTCCTCCCGCTTCTCCTTCCCGAGGTCTTCCCTGCCTCCTGCTCCCCACTTCATCCGTCACGGGCATCTCCCCAAGCACATCTTTTGAAAGCGTGATGCTGCCTTAGCATCTGCTCCTCAGTGGACCTGGCCTGACTCAGCCTCCTAGGCACCCGCCTTGCAGTAGGACCCACTGATGAGGATGGTTCCCCGGGCTGGCCCAGGCCACTACCGGGCACCGGTCAAGGGCGGCGAGAGTGCTGCCTGCCCACTGCAAGCAGACTGCTTCTCACGAGCCGCTCCCCCTCCAGAAGGATGATTGCCTCGATGCTTGCTGCAGTCTCAAGTGTGTTTACACCTTTTTTCTTATCCCAGTGAAATTCCTCAATTAAAAAAAAAGTAAAAAAAAAAAAAAATTATATATATAATTTCCTAGGACTTCCAGAGAGAACCCAAGCGGTTACTTTTTCAGTCTCTGCTCACTGAGCTATCAGGTGGGAGCATTTTCAACCATATTGGGGCTGAGTCCGGTTTGGCCTTTCAGCATCACTGATTTTTTTCTTGGCCATCTTAGATCTACTCAGCGAACCGGCTAGATGTTGAGTTCATCTGTGGAGTTTGCCTGAGGGTGAGTCAGCCCCAAGCGGATGCCTCAAGTTCCTTTTCTGCAGGCGGGCTGGATCTCTTTAAATGTAAACTTCTATGAGCTCTTATCTCTGTGGTTCTTGGTTTTCTGCTGTTTCTGCCCTTAAAGGCAACTTCTCTAAGCCGATTTATCCTTCCTCTTTGGTGTTGCAGCACTTTCCACTTAGACCTGGATTGGGTTTCTGACTGCTTTTCTCATCATTTTTGAGATTTATCTCGCTGGTTTCAGTTATTCTAGCTATTTTTTGAGATAGGCCTGTGGCCACCTTGGCGTGTCTCGGAGGAGGAGGCATGGGCCAGCTCGTGCTTCTTCCAGGCATCCTAGCGCGGAAGCAGGTACACCTGAAGCCCTGGTCCAGGCCTGCACGAGCTCTGCACCGCACGGCACCAGGCCGCACCATTCACACAGACCACAGGGGTCCAAAGCTCTAAACACGAGGAAAGACGTTTTCCCAGATCTCGTAAGACATAAAATAAAAGCTAACACACAGGAAGGCACAAGATCTTTATTTTGGAAAGCCAAATCAAATAATGCATGTCAAACATTTAGCACATGGTGCTCATACCCATATACTGTATATACATATACATGTGTATTTATATTTCTTTTTTTGTTAGGGGTTGGAGAGGGCATGAGTACTATTGGATGGCATTCCAGATGGGATCTTCAAAATGCCCAGTCCTTTCTTCCCACAGCCCCCCTCAGGAGTTGTAGTAATGAGAAACAATGGCAGAATGGGAACGAATTCCCTTGGTGAAACCCTAAGAAACATCGATGTTCACCAGTAGGCTGTTGATTGAATGAATTATGGTACATCTGTCCAATAGAATGCAGCGCTCACTTGTTTGGTTTTTTTTTTTTTTTTTTTTTTTTTTAGATTTTATTTATCTATTCATTTATCCCCCCCTTGCTGCTTGCACTCGCTGGGTCAGCCAACCATGCCATGCGGGAGGGCCCGCCCTCACCAGGAGGCCCCGGGAACCGAACCCGGGGCCTCCCATATGGTAAACGGGAGCCCTACTGATTGAGCCACAGCCGCTTCCCTGTTTTTTTTTTAATGTTGGCATTTAGAACTATACTTTTCCCTCTCATCACTGCCTGTGCTCCATCACATAAGCCTTGGTATTTTGCATTGCTGTGTTTTCCCTTTTTTTTTTTTTATGCCCCCACCCCCCCGAGATGGTTCCCTCATCTGCCTGTTTGTTGTCTCCTTGTCTTCTTTAGGAGACACCAGGAACCAAATCCAGGACCTCCCATATGGGAGGTGGGTGCCCAGTTGCTTGAGAAACATCTGCTCCCATATATGTTGAGGAGGAATAATTTCCAAGAAATATTTTTAAGTGAATAAGCAAGGGACAGAGCAGTAGGTATAATATTTAACACATTTTAAAGAAGACATATATCATACATCGTATGGATGTATATATGCTTACTTTCCTTTGTTTGTTTGTACTGTTTAAATATCTTACTGAGTGTGTGGAGTACCTTTCAATTAATAAGAACCCAAACTGATAACATTAGCTTTTTTAAAAAAAAAAAAGGAAAATTAGCTGCATTGGTCACCAGTGCAAGATTTTCCAGTAAAAGGCAATGTTGGAGTCTCCTCACTGCCATGTCTTGATCTTGGGATTAAGCCTTGGCTAGCCAAGAAATCACAGAGAGTGGGAGAGGCACAGCAAGCAGGGGCTGCAGAGCAGGCTGTAGCAGAACTTTCTCACTGGCTGCCTGTGCCGAGAAGGTGGTCAAGGAAGAGGCTGAGTGTGAATGCACATGACCTTTCAAGCACGGTGACTTGACCACTGGTGAACTGGGCCCATTGGGACTAATCACAGCAGCAACGTCCCCTGGGGCAGAGAAGTGTGGGTGAAAAAGCAGAGGTGGGCAGAAGTGGATGAATGGGCAGAAAGCGGGCACTGGGTCATAGTTTTGGAGTAGAATGGTGATGGTTTGGATACTTGCATGAGCTACCCTCTAACCACCCACTCGGCAGCTTTTCTGGAGAGCGGTTTGAATTCTTCCTGCAGTGTTAATTCTGGGCATTTGGGTTGAACATCCCCTGACTTGATGTTCTCCAGGTCCACCTACCTTGATACAGACCCCCACAGTATCACACCCTCCATCCCCAATTGGCCAGCCCCATAAGCAGAGCAAGACCTGGCCAGGCCCACCTCTGGCCGAGACCTTGGCCTGATCAGAAGCCCTGACTTGTGACCACCTCCTCACCTGCCACCTGCCGACCATACCCACAGCCTTATTCCTATTGTCCCAAGTGTCTGTCTGTATAAAGGCCCTTCTCTGCCCTGTGGAGACCGCAGATCCCACTTCATTATATCTGGGAATGTCCTCCCTTCCATGTTTCTCCATTCTCTGTCTGGTTTTCTCTTCAGGGTAGCCAGAGTGTACGGCATCTCCCAACTTCAAATCCCACAGAAAAGAGTTCCCCAACTCCCTGCCTAGAAACCCCAGCCAGGGTTTTATTGCTTTTCCTTGCCATTAGGTGGGTCAAACGTCCATCCTTGAACCAATGGATGAACAATCACTGTGTCCAGGAAGTGTGGCTCTGATTGCCTAGGCCTCGGCCACATGACCACCTGAGTCAGAGGGGGCATTGACTCTGTCCAACATCATCAGGGAATGAGGGAGAGCAGAGGAGGCAATGTATAAAGAGGAGCTAGGTCCTGGGAACAGCATTTGAATCTCTGATCAAGCTGCACCTGAAGTCAGCCCTACCTTAGTTTTCATGTTTTTAGTAATGTGAAAAGTGTGTATGTGTATGAGTGTGTATGTTTGTATAATGTCTAGAAAGTACACACAGAAAGGTAACAGTGGCTATATCTGGGTAGCATGCCTAGAGGCAATTGTCATTTTTCCCCCTTTCTCTCTCTCTCTCTCTCTCTCTCTCTGTGTTTTAGGAGGTACCAGGGATTGAATCCAGGACCTTGTACCTGGGAAGCAGGCACTCAAACTACAGAGCTACACCCACTTCCCACCTGTGTTTTCTAATTGTTCCTCCATGCTCATGAACTGCTGTGTGATAAAGGGGAAGTGTTCACTATTCTTAACAAAGTCATTTGAATACTTCATTTCAGGAGAGTGAGAAGAACCTCATCTAATGTGTTGTTGATGTTGTAGGAGAGAACATGAGACAGCAAAACGTGAGCACGAACTGTTCCTTCCAGGATGTGGATGAGCTGGTGAAGACCCTGCAGCTGGTCGTCCACATCCCCACCTTCTTCCTGGGCTTACTCCTCAACCTGCTGGCCATCCGAGGCTTCAGCACCTTCTTGAAGAAGAGGTGGTCCATTTACACTGCCACCTCCATCTACATGATCAACCTGGCAGTCTTTGACCTGCTGCTGGTGCTCTCCCTGCCGTTCAAGCTACTCCTGTCCAAGTGGGATGGTTCATCTTCTCTGTGCACGCTGGTGGAGTGCCTCTACTTCATCAGCATGTACGGCAGCATCTTCACGATCTGCTTCATCAGCCTGGACCGGTTCTTGGCCATCCAGTACCCCATCCTGGTCAGCCACCTGCGGTCCCCCAGGAAGATCTTTGTGATGTGCTGCGCCATCTGGGCCTTGGTTTGGGCCGGGAGCATCCCGATCTACAGCTTCCATGGGAAAGTGAAAGAGTCCACATGCTTCCACAACATGTCTGACGGCACCTGGAGTGCCAAGGTCTTCCTCCCCTTCGAGGTGTTTGGATTCCTGCTTCCCATGGGCGTCATCGGTTTCTGCTCCTCCAGGAGCATTTACATTCTCCTGGGCCGGCGGAACCACACCCAGGACTGGGTCCAGCAGAAAGCTTGCATCTGGACTATCGCGGCCAGCCTGGCTGTCTTTGTGGTCTCCTTTCTACCAGTCCACCTGAGTTTCTTCCTGCAGTTCCTGGTGAGGAATGGCTTCATCACGGAGTGCAGAGCTAAGCAGAACATCAGCTTGTTCTTGCAGTTGTCCCTGTGCTTCTCCAACATCAACTGCTGCCTGGATGTTTTCTGCTACTATTTTGTCATCAAAGAATTCCGCATGGACTTCATAGCACACCGGCCTTCCTGGGTCCAGCTGATCCTCCAGGACACCATGACCACCAGGGACTAAGGGAAAGGATGCCCTTCTCAGAGGAAGGAAACCCCATCCCCAAATGTCATGAGCAGGTGTCCTGCTCTGAGGTTTCTGATGTGGTGGGATGATATGTGGAGTATTCACTGGTGTACTTCCCCTTTTGATGCTCATTGAATACCATCTTTGCTCATTGCGCCCCAAAGACCTTGCCCCCAAATCCAGACAGCTCGGCATAAATCACCCAGTGTCTGGGGATCTCTGAAGAGCCTGAGAAACAGGTGAATTCTTGATTTCTAGGTCCAAAAGGTACGAGGCAGAAGAGCTGAGAAAGAGAATGAGACCATCTGAACAAGGCTGATGCCCAACTCTCCCTTGTTCTTCCGTTAGACTAGAAAATTCTGGAAAGGAAAAGAAAAAAGAGAGAGAAATTAGGAGAGAGAATAAGAGTTAGCCATGGTGCCCTTCCCCTGCCCATGAGAAGGATGCAGAGGGATGGAGGCAGGTTGGTGTGAAGCAGGCCATTGTGAAACTGGGCACTGTGTGGACGCCATGGGGACAGAATGGAGAAGTGTTAGCAGCACACAAGAGCCACAAGGGAGCAGGATACACCCGGGGAAGGAAGCCAGACTAGGATGGAGACAGGCCAAGGGCTTCCCCAATGTCATCAGGATATTTCTTGCATGGAGTTTTAGTGCTAGCCCAGGTTGGGGGGTGGGAGGAAAGAGGTCGTGAGGGAAGACCCTGAGAGAGGGAAAATTCCTGAATGCATCCAGCTTTCTGTCTTGAACTAATGGAGAGGTTGGTAATTTGGACTTAGTTTCCTTGAGAACGATAAGAATGAACCAGACGATTCAGTTCAGCCCGAAAAGAGCAAAGAAGATCTGTTTGTCTTGCTCACCTGAGCTCTGGCCTCCTGAAGCCATGCCCATGGAGCTGTCCCTCTCCAAGGTTGGAGGGAGGGAATGAGTCAGCCAGGAATCGTGTCCTCTGCTTAAGAGAGAGCGGCCGGGTTCTGGGCAGTAGTTGGATGGAAACTGTAGACGGCTGACTCTGCCTGGATTGGGCTTCCTGAAGGTTCGGGGAAGCAGGACCACGCTGTGTCAGCAAAGGGCCTCAGACAACTCAGCGCTTCCAAAGAGTTCAAGGATGATAAGGAGACATGGGGGTGGGGGTGGGGTGGCTTTGCAAGGTGAAGTGGTGGGAAGAGAAGTAACAGATGAGGCTGAGGGGATCACGGCCAAGGTCTTCAAGAGGAAAAGCAACCCCTGCTCTACCTGCAGGATAGGAGGTTGTGCCTGCTAAGGCCTGGGGCTGGGAGGGCTGGGGGGAGGCAGGAGGGTGATTTACATAAAGCCCAGGACCTTGGGCAGAGGAGGCTGAATGATTGGTTGCCCAAAGCTTGAAGCCATGGGGCTCTGGGAGGCAAGAGTGGAATGGGGTGGAGGTGGGGCAGAAAGGGCAGAGGGCAGAGATGCTTCCTGCCTGGGAATCTCATTTCCCCCAGTGGACTGAGAGCGATTAGAGGGTAGGATCCCTACCTTCCCCTCTGGAGCCTCTAGGTGCTGGAGCGCAGCAGGAGGAGGAAGTGTCAACCAAGACGGGGAATGGAGGAGAGGAAAGCAAGTGTAACTGACCTGGCCCTCAGCCCGGGCCTCGAGGAACTGGGCAGCCATGGGGCAGGGGCTCTGGGGACCCAGGGGCAAGGCAGAGTCCTGCCCAGCTGCCCCCCACCCTGGACACTCCCCCTGGCCTTCGGGCTGCACCGTCCCACTGTCCTGGCAGAGATGCCACCTGTGCTGCTGATGGACACCCAGGCCTGGACATGTAGTGGGACATTTCAGCTGGGATTGGAGTCAGGGCCCACCCCCGCTCCAGTTTCTCTGCTTTTGGAGCTTTGAGCTCTCCTGGTGGAGATGGGTGACACCCTTCCTGTCGCACGTATGCCCATCAACGTACTCAGGGCCAGAGGGGCTTCCTAAGTGGAAGGGGCAGGCGGGGAGCTGGCCACCCATCACCCACAGCAATGTTCACACGTAAGGTCAGCCTGGCTCCACCTCAGCCAGGGGACAGGGGTTCTAGGGCCTTGAGAGTCAGCCTAAGTTAAGGCTAAGTTAGCCTGGTCACCTAAGACCAGGGGCCGGTGTCACTGCACCATGTGGACCATGGGAAATGACAGACTGATCCAACACATGGAGTGGAGAAGGGGACCCACCCTGGCCTGTGGATCCCAGAGGACTCCCAGGGTCAGTGGAAGCAGGCGTGGCTGCAGCAAGCGAGGGGCAGATCGGCTGGAGGGGCCCCCTTGGGGCCCAGGTAACCACACTGCTGAGTCCAGGCTATGGTCAGCATTGGGTCCAGCAGGCACGGAAGGGGACGAGTGCTGTCTGGGGGTGCAGGTGGGAGATGATGACCCAAATGCTGCTCTCCCAACAAGTGGCAGCCCGGCCTTATCTGAGGAACAGGCTGAAGTTCCCGCAACTAAAGCGAGTAGGGGCTTGAATACATTATTTAGGCAGAAACATGAACTTATTTCTACTCCTAGTCTGGAAAAACCTGAGATACCCCTATCACATGTACATTTGTGAAACTGGCACAATTAATTGTAATAAGCTATTTGATTAATCTGATTTACCAAATAAATAGATTCATACAATGTGACCTTCTCTTGGGCTGCACTTACTGGTTCCAGGGAAGAGCTGCACCCTTGAGGGCCCAACATGAATCTGAGGCCACAGGGAGTTAGCCCTGAGGCCTGTCTAGAAGCATGTCAGGTCCTGGCCCAAGAGGCCAGGAACCAGAACCCTGCAGGGTCCCCACATCCAAACGGGTGGGAACTGGGCTGCACAAACCCTCATGCACCAACTCCACCCACCCTGCTTCGCCATCTTGTCCCTTCACCAGTGCGTCTGCCAGAGCTGCTTCCAAAGACCCTGGTGCTTCTATGTCCACTGTTATGGCCCAGTACAAGGGACCTGCTGACCACTGTTCTCTGGAGGTCATCCACCTAGTGACTTGTCCCTGTCCTGACCACCTATGAAGCAAGTTCAACTCACCCAGGTTAGACCTGAATTCTTGGCTCCTTACCCATGGATCCTGCCAACCAGTCAAGAACTTCCAGAGGGTGTGAAATGCTAGGTCAGGCCTGGGGCCTCCCCTTTCTCCTGAGTTTCCCACAATCCTGGGCTCAACCCAGTCTCACCCTGGGTGCCGTGGGCTGGCCATGGACGGACATCCTTGTGCATTAGCAGCCATATGCTACTGACCAGGAGCCACCTCCCATTGGAGCCATGTCCCCTTGGGGACAAGATTAGACCTGCCCTTGGGATATTGGCCCTTGGAGAGGATTTGACTTGGGAAAGGCCAGCCCATGAGGGCTTTTGCCAACTATATTCCTCTTTAATCATGGAGACTTTATGGAGATGAAAGCCATTATATTAATGCTCTGTGGCTTCTGTGGGATGCTAATGACATCGGGAATGTAAGCTAGCACATTGAAGCAAGTTGCCGTAAATAAACAGTAACTGCAGAGATGCATGAAATAACTGAGGCCTGGCAGGCAATTGTGAGACAGTAGAAGTTAAAAAGGGTTTGTTAATAGATCAGCAAGGAAAGAAATCGTGAGGAGCAACCCATGTGGGTGTGAAGAGAGGTCAGGATGATGGCAGTGTCCCCGGGAGGACCTCGTGGACATGCCAATGCCAGGCTTTGGGATCCATCCTGGGGGCAGAGACCCCAGACCTCCAGGGGCCATCCTCAGGACAGAGACCCCAGACTTCCATGGTCTATCCTCAGGACAGAGACTCCAGACCTCCAGGTTCCATCCTTGGGACAGAGACCCCAGACCTCCAGGGGCCATCCTCAGGACAGAGACCCCAGATCTCCAGGGTCCATCCTTGGGACAGAAGGCCCTATACTTGTAGGGGTCCATCTTTGGGACAAAAGGCACATTCCACAGCCAAGAAAAGGTAGACCAAGGCCATGGAGAGAACCTCTCTGCTGAGGAGGACAGGGCCTGAAAGACCCATAAAAGGGGTCTTTCTTGAGAGGAGGTTTCCCCTAAAACTACTGCTGCAGCTACCACTGGCTTGTCTCCAACCAAAGCTGGCTTCTCTGGTGAGCCCAGGACACAGAGCAGGTAACGGGCATCTGATGGGGTGGTTGTGGTTTGAGTTGTGTGCCCCAAAGAGATATGCTCAAGTCCTAACCCCTGGTACCTGGGAATGCGACCTCACTCGGAAACAGCGGCTCTGCAGAGGTGACTAGTGAAGATGACATCAGACTGGACCAAAGTGGGCCCTGATCCAATGAGACTGGTGCCCTTTTAAGAAGTGGGAAATTTGGACCCTGACCCAGACCCACAGACACAGAGGTGGCGATGGAGACACACGGGGAAGAGATGGGAAGGGGGTGCTGCCAACCAGGAAAGCCTGGGTCACCAGGAGTGGGAAGAAGCAAAGGATTCTCCCCTAGGGCCCGCGCAGGGAGCCTGGCTGGCACCCAGAGCTGGGAGAGAATAGAAGGGGTGTTTGTTTTATTTTATTTTATTTTATTTTTTTTACTAGGAGGTCCTGGGGATCGAACCTCAGTCCCTCCATATGGTAGATGGACGCCGAACCTCTCGAGCCACATCCGTTTCCCGGGGTGTTTGTTTTTTGAAGCCACGTGACTAATGGGACCACCTTATAGTGGCCCAGGGAGCGAGTGCAGAGTGGGCAAAGCAGGCCAAGGGCAGACTCCAGGAGCTAGGCGGGGAAGGACAAAACAGACTGCCCCCTGCCCCGTTTCTGGCCAGTGTGTCCATCCCAGTCCGGGGCCCTGCAGGACATGTCTTCCCACGAGGTGGGAGGGGAGCACGTGGCGCCTTGACCGTGAGCCACCGCTGAAACGTGGCCCACTGGCTTTGCAGCCTCGGGGAGGAGAGGGTCAGAAGAACTGTTACTTCAAAGCTGTAAGTCGGTTCTGCTTAGCGGAGGGGCCCCGAACCGAGGTCACGATGAGGACTCGGGCGGCATCTTTATGGGGCGTCACTTGAGCAAAAGGGACGAAGACATTCCGTGTGGGGGGAGACCGTGGGGACGGCAGCTCGGCAGGGCACAGTACAGGTCTGCACAGAATCGTTTCTTCTCGAAGGACGCAGCGACTGAACCGTCCTCGTGCGCGTGCACTCCTGCTTCAAGCTGGGCCTTGCAGATGGTGGGGTGGATACCACAGAGGATTTAGGAGCGATGCACAGGCCTGGGCTTCCCCTCGAGCCCAGGAGCTTCTGACCCAGGAATCGGCCCAGACCTGGCTACACCCATATCATCCGAACAGCTGATTCTCATAGGTGGTGCCTTCTGAAGCGGGAGTGGATGTGGCTCAAGCCACATGGGAGGTCCCAGGTTCAATCCCCCATGCCTCCTAAAAAACAAAAAACAAACAATAAGCAAACAAATGAAAAAACCAACTCAGGGGAGCCAGCATGGCTCAGTGGTTGAGCACCGGCTACCTACATACAAGGTCCTGAGTTCAATCCCCGGCACTGGTACCTCAAAAAAAGGCTGAACAGCCCTGACTTGGGGAAAATACTGATGTCCAGCCACCTGGTGATGGTCCTCAGAGGCCCAGGGCCAAACCACAGCTCTGTGAGAGGACAACGAGTTTCCCTGAAGGCTTCAAGGCCAGTTGGCATGGGATGGCAAAGGAAGGCTCCAGAAGACTGCCCTGTCGGTAGGGTATGTTTGTGGGAGTGGAACACAGCTCCTCTTCCCGGGGGTCCAAAAAGACCCAGATATAGAGCGGGGCTCCCTTCAGGGACCTTGAGGATGATCCGCTTGGAGCTGGGCTCTGGGTTCTGGGAGCGGCCACATCCAGGAGCGGATAAAGGGCTCTTTGCTGTGCTTGCCTTCCCATTTCCCTAAAGCTCCGGTACAGGCTTGTTAAAGTGGCAGCTGGGTCTCACCTTTCACGTTGGGGAACCAGGTGTGTGTTGCAGAGCAGAGCATGTAAAACCAGATGGAGCAAATGGGAAACCAGGAGGCCATGGGGAGCTGGCCAGCCTCTCCTGGGGGACCCAAACCAGAAATACTCCGGGAGGGGAATCTGGCTGAAAAATAGATGTCCCACATTAATGGAGGATGGGGGAGCAAGTTATCATTCTTTGAGAAGTAAAGAAAATTTGACTCGGTAGGCTGGGGCATTTAAGTCACGTGGATAAAATAGGAATGAAACTCGATGGGTAATAAAGCTGTAACTCTTGATATTTCCTTTTTGGAATTTCACACTGCAAAAGACATCCACATAGAGGAGGTATAGATTTCCCTCTCCGACGTGGAGTAATGGGGGTGTCATGTTTTTTTTTTTCCCTCTTCTGCTGTGAGCCCGTCGAAATTACTGTAAGATGTCCAGATGCATCATCACTGGGACCTCCAGCCCCACCCCCCACCCCCCAGGGTCCTGCACAAGATCCACGATGTCCAGATTATTTGCAGGGGCCCCTGGGTTTTAGCTCACACTGGCCCCAGCCACAGCACCCACTGAGCCAGCCCGTGGTCCCCTGAAGGGAGGCAGCCCTGGGGCTTCCGTGTCCTGCTTGGACCGGAGGCTCATTCCTGCAGTCCCGAGCTCACAGGTTAATGTCCGCTCCTCTTGCAAGCCTGAGTTCCCCCTGGTAGAAGCCCAGAGCTTGTCATGGTCTTCTAGGGTATCATAAGAACCCGCTCCTTCCCAGGCTGGGGTGCTGGCCTTTAACCCTGCCTCAGGTCTGGCCATCCTTTCCCCCCGCCCCCCAGCAATCCCGCATGGCTTCCCTCCGTTTCAGGCAGGGCAAGGAGAGAGATGCTAAAACCCCAAGTTTTCTTATCGAGGGTCCCTGCAGGACAGTCCTTCATTGAAGGGGCACCGGGGCATGAGTCCAGGGCCCACCCAGAGTGTAGTCACGCTGCTGGGCCAGGCTGGGCCCTGGGAGGTGTGACTGTGCGGGGGCGAGGTGACAGACCCTAGGAAGCGGGGGGCTCAGTCTGGGACCGTGTGAGATGCCTCCAAGGGCAGAATGAGCTGGCCCTGTTCTGGGGGGAAGCAACAATGGGCCTCCGGGCCGAGCGAGTCCCTGGGTGCAGAGGAAGCTGGGGACCCTGATGCCCAGGTGGGAGGCCTTGAAAAAGTCCAGTCCAGGTCTCTGCCTCCAAGTGCCTGTTGTGGGGTGAACTGTGCCCTTCACACAGACATGTTCAGGTCCTAAGCCCTCATCCCATGAATGCAGCCTCTTGGAAGTAGGATCTTTGAAGGTGTGATTGGCTAAGATGAGCCCAAATTGGATCAGGGTTGGGCCCAGCACTACTGGTGTCCTTATAAAAAGAGGGGAATTTGGACGCAGAGACACAGACAGACATGGGAGAAGGCCACGTGGACACGGAGACAGAGGCTGGTGCAACGCTGCCAGGTGCCAAGGAAGCCAAGGACGGCCGGTGGCTGCCGGAAGCTGGGAAGAGGTGAGGAGGGATTCTTCCCTATGGATTTACCTCGATTTCAGACTTGTAACCTCCAGAGCCCCGGGAGAGCACAGTTCAGCTGGCTTAAGCCACCACACGTGCTGTTTTGTTACTTCAGTCCAGGGAACGCAAGACACTGCCTAGGAGCCGTTCCAAGGGGGCGGGGTGAGGTCAGGGGAGGGCCCCGGGAACGTCCAGCAGTTTCTGGGGCCTCTGGCAGGGGCTCCAGGTTCCCCGGCTTCCGATATCTCCTGCCTCCGCCCCAGCAGTTACAGAGAGCCCCAGGGCCAGTGCAGGGGCCTGGTAGGGGGAAGAGGCCTGCCCGGCTGACGGGGGCAGGTGGACACTGGGCTTTCTCAGCACCCCAACCCGGGGCCGGTCGCCGGAGGCACAGAGGACCGGCCGAGAAAGCCTTGGTACCGCTGTACTCATTTACAGAGCGGCGCCCATTCCAGCGGCCAAATGCCCAGGTCCCCTCCCTCTGTTGGAGTACCTGGGACTTGATTGTTAGTGAGCGGGAGAAGAATTTCTTATCCAAAATTCCTCTTAAGAAAGTATTTGTTTGGGAAAGTCCTTGGGATTGAAAGTGGGAAGAACTGTTTTGAGAGGGTAAGGGGGAAAATGTGTTACTTCACACAGGGAGGAAGGAGGAAGGGAGAACAGGGAAGGCCAGGGAGCCAGAAGGAACCAGAAAGAACCAGAAGGATGGCAGGGGGTGCCCCGTGGCCTGGAAAATCTCTGGTAGACAGAGTGGAGCCTGGCAGGGCCAGGGGAGAGCTGAGGGGTTGCGGAAACACAGGAGAGGCAGCCCCTCCCCTGGGAAAGGGGGCGGCAGGAGGATGGCAGCCCTGGAAGGTGGGGTTAACCTGGGGAGGTTCCGGTCAGGTTTATCCAGGTTTATCCAGGGGCAGGGGCTAAGGAGACCCTTTAGGGTTGAAGGTCACTTGCCAATGGCATCAGAGCAGCAGAGGACACATTGTCCAGACTGTGGCCACCCCGGGGGCACGAGGACACGCGCAAGGGAGGATCGCCTCAGCCTCGGGGGCAGGCAGCTGGGGGCAAGGTCACGGCTGAATCCTGGCCTCTGTGTGCACCTGGCCTGTAGCCCCATCAGCGAGTGGCACCTCATCTTTAAGTGGAAATAGCAGCCCTGCCCACGATACAATGCCACACGGGCAATGCCTGGACACGATGAGAGCTCAATAAATATTGGCCATTGAAATTGTAGTGAGCTCCTTTTTATTTCATTTCATTTTTTTAACAGCTGCTCTCAGGGTAGACCACGGGGTTTTAATTGTTTTCATGCCATAAATTCCTTTGGTGAGACATATGGACCTTCCCCAGAATAATGGTTTTAAACTCATAAACTAAAATACATAGGATTACAATGGAAACCAGATATACTGAAAAGCAGTTGTCAAAATTAAATTGCCACATTTGGATATGGCAATATATGTGCTTCTTTATTTATGTATTATGTAATATAATGTCTAGTAATCAGTCTAATAACTACCCTAATTTCAAAATAGTGATGAACTGAAATAATATTTTGAAATATCTGCAATCACGTGGTATGATATGAAAATATCTGTGGTTTCTACTGGTCACAAAGTCACAGGTACTATTTATAAATGTGCCCACATGCATGAGGGAAGGAAATGCTAGATTTCCATGAGCAGTTAGTGGAAATAAAAATGAAATCGTTTCCCTCAGTCAGTTCCGGAATCCCCTAAATTCTGCTTGTGATCCCAGGTTGAGAACTCCTGATTAAGGCAGAGATAAACAGGTACCTTGGAACAGGTATACTTCCTCTGGAGAAGGCTCACTTGTATGTCCCCTTGGTTATGCAAGTGTGGGCCACCAGGGTCCCATCCTCTTCCTCTTGGGATTTGGGCTAGCCTGGAACTTTTGTTTATGGGCCTAAGCAAAAGCTGGTCCACCCCTGCTGGGACACAGCGCCGTGGGGCGAGGGGCCCAACTCTACTCGGAGCCCGGGGGCTCATCGAAAGCCAAGACCCCTCATCTCTGAGATGCAAAGTCAGGAACACCTCTCAAGGTGTGCTAGAGTGGTCCATGGAGCAGCGGCAGGGAAGAGGGAGGGCAGAGGCCAACAGGGAGCGAGGCTGATGCTGGGCTTCCCTTAAAAGTCAGCCATCCTGGCCCCGGGGCTGTGCTTGGGAAATGGTGGCTGAGTGTGGAATGGGGAGTAAAAAGAGCTGTGTGCAGGGCAGCACTGTGGCCCGGGAGAGAACCCAGCACCTGTGTGTGACACACCGAGCTCCAACAGTGATACCGTGTGGTAACAAGACTTTGTCTAGGTTCTTGACCAAGCAACAAGAAATGAATTTCAAGAGCATGCTGGGTTAGTTAGGCCAGTAATTTATTAAAGGAATGGTGAGAAGAGACATGGGAGAAAAATAACTGATCATAGATGCCAGGTAGAGAGGAAGGGGCTGAAGAGTGATAAAGAGGGCTAACTTATAGATTACGTTTCCCCATTGTAGATTATAAATGCCCACGTTTACTTGTGTAGTGATCCAGGCAGGGCCAAGGAAGGCCAGAATAGGGCACAAACAGGCACCAGGACAGGACGAAGGCAAGAGAGAGCAAAAGGCCTTTGTGCTTGCTTTTTAAGCCATTAATTATTTTGCCCCTTTGCTAATGGCATGGGAGGAGTCACAGCTGTTTGCTGTTTCGATTGATTACCCCACCCATGAATCCCCAATGATAAGGTCCCTGGAGAATATCCGGGGCTTCTCCTGGCTTCGGGAGGAAATCTCATTCTGGATGGGATTTCTTGCGAGGGTCTTCCAGCAGCCATCTTGGGGGTATTGATGTCCACGTGGACTTCTTGCCAAGTTCCAGATCAGTCTATTGATTCCCTATTTTACTAGCCTGCTTCATTCCCCCCTCAGAGAGTTTACACCTTTATTCTTAAAGGGGTGCTGAAGGCAGATGGTCTTTCTTCCATAACTACTTCCTGCTGGTTAGGGGCAGTAGACCCTACCTGACAAGGTGTAAAACCCTCTGGCTGTTCATCTTGGTTGGAGGAAGACGGATCTGGCATCCTGGGCGAAGCTGGATGAAGTCCCCATATGGCTAACAAGATGTTGATTCTGGAAGAAATAAACTTGATTAGAATTTGGAGGATATATGGTCCCACTAAGAGGATCCTGGATCACAAAAGTAGAAAAGGCCGGGTGCTTGTAGCTGCATCTTCCCGAAGTTGGTGGCTTTTATTTTGCAGGTTTTGAAAGCCGTGTAGGACTATTTCAGAGTGATTTACATAGAGATGGCATTCTTCCTTAAGGAAAGGACACGTTCCTCCCTGGGCTACTGTCAGCATGTCAAGTGCCCTGCGATTTTGCAGCATCACAGCAGCAAGAGAGTCTGCTTGCTGTTGTAGAGCTTCCAAGGCACGGCTGGTTTCGTTTATGCTCTTAGCTCAATGGAGTGACTGAAATAGATTACGGGGTTTGGTATAAATTGCCAAGCCCAGGTTTCGATGGAGGTTATGCCTAAGGCAGCTAAGAGGGGGATGAGAAGAGACATTGCCTTTTCAATTATGGTACTGGAAGAAACAAATGAAAACAGACAAGATCTCTTAAAGGGTATTGGGTTAGAGACACAGACGCTACTTAGCTTTGTCTCCTGAAGAGGTATTTCAGGCTGTCCAATGACTGGCACTCTTACGTCCCATCACGTATGTCTGGTGAGCTGGCGCGTTCCTGGGCAGCTAGCTTCACTCGGGATTAGTGCATCAAGCTGGGAATTCTTCTAACTTTAATAGCTGTGGGAGTGATCAGGACTAGAGAGTAAAGTTCCTTCCATTTTGGCTCTAATTGAGAGAGAGGCTTGTTTTCTTGCCAAGTTTTCAACAGAACCTGGTTTCCAGGTCCTGGGTGAGGAAAAGTTGTCCATGGATCTCAAAGGAGCCAAGCTGAAGTCGGTGCTAGCCACATCATTTGCTGTTCCTTTCTGGTGGGGAATGCTCAGCCCTGGCAGGATGGCATGTGGGTTTCCCAGTCCTCCCCAGGGTGTGAGTGACACAGGTTTTGGAACAAGGCCTAAGAGGGATACCTGGGTTAAGCACGTTCATTAACTACTTAGAAAATGCAGTTCACCAGGACTTTTAACATGTTTAATGTCTTTCTGCATATGGTCTAGAATAGAAAAGATATCACCCTACTCATGAGCAGGTGACCCCCAATTCTGATTTCCTAGGCATAAGCAAACGGACAAAGTTAAACACAGATTTCAAAGTTGAAGACAAAGTTAAGCACAGATTAAAACAAGAGAGAATTTTATACCCTTAGCATTTCTAGGAACTTTTTGATCTTAATTGATGGCACATGAGGTTTCTCATTTTTCAGGAGAGGTTTAGTAACGGTGATCCCTATTCACACCTTTGCCAGGCACAACTGAGTTTAAGACTCTTCTATGGGGAGTCTGCTGGTGGTCTAGAGACCATGCCCATTATTCTAGGGAGAATGAAGAAGGGCTTTTGAGTTGACTGACCTGGCGTTCCAAAGTCAAGTCTGACTAAAACGTTTACCACTCTAAATAATTTGGAGCGATGCTGGTTTCAGATTTCCAAGAATTTAATCCAGAGCCTTGCCAACGGGAGTTCCTGTGGCCGATCTAGGTCTTGGGGGATGCCTGAAACCCCAAAGTTCAGACCAAAGTGCCCAAGACAGATTGGTGGGAGACATTAGGAGCAGTTACCCAAATCGAAGCATCTGAGTGAGATCTCAGGGGACATTTGGCTGCCCTCTGAAAGGAAGGGCCCAAGGAATGGGGGCTGTTCAGGGTTTAGTGCTCTGGTTCTCGGCACCCCTACATTCCAGGGTCCGAGACTGCACTGTTACCCAAACAGAAGCTCCGGGCGCTAAGTCTCAGGAAACATTTGGCTGCTCTCTGAATCAAAGCGCCCAAGGCTTGCTAGGTCTTGGGGTACATTCAGAGTTACTTCTCTGGTTCCTGCCACCCCGGAATCACAGAGATCCTGCCTCTGGGTGTTTCCAGGTAGATTCAGGACTTGGAAGACAGACCGAATAGATGAATATATCGGATGCCTTCCAAGCCAAATATTGCTCCTTCCTAGAGAAATGGCAGAAAAAACCTTCTTCTTCCTATTCTTACAGAGGTCTTAAAAGCCATCCTAGTTTTATGACTTTACTGTCTAGGAGTGTCCCAGTTATACTGGCCATCAAAAGGCCATTAAGGAATTAGAGATCAATTGTTCTAGCTAACAGACCTTGGGGCCCTGAGGCAATAACTTCCTCACTAGCAAATGCATTTTCAGTTTTACAATTTTTAAGACATTCCAAAGCATTTTAACACAAACCTGTAATGCGAAATTCAGTAGTAGGAAATACGAAAGTAAAACGTGGGTAAAAGTTAATTATGCAAGGGTGTCCTGGCCTGTGACCCCCTGGGGAACGGAACTCCCACAGCATCCATCTTTGGCCCTGCCCGATGAAACCCCCACCCCATCCCAGACCAGGTAGCTGGGATGCAAAGACGTGGACCAGCTGGAAGCCCCCGGCTGAATCTTTGCTACTGCCACCCCACGGAGGAGAGAGGATGGGGAGAAGGCAATGGCAGCCAGGCCTGAGGGCAAAGTCTGCAGCTGCTAAAAAGGCTTGAAAAAGCAGCTTCTCAGCACCCAGAGCTCAGCCAGGGAACCTCTGTCTTGGCGAGGCCCTGCTTTGGGCCCCTGCCTTTTGCCCCTGCCCTCCTGACTGGGGTCAGGCCAAACAAACCTGGGCACATGGCACAGACACAGACAGTTCCTCCACCCCGGCCACTTCCCTCCTGGGATTATGTCCTGTGGTGGCTCATAGGCAAACCCGTTTAAAATGGATACCCAAAAGAAGGCATCAAACAGGCTACAGGCCATAGTTTCACTCACCAATAAACTCCTGGCTGGCTTGCCAAAATATGTAACTGGATTTTGTCTAGGTTCTTGACTAAGTTACAAGAAATGAATTTCAAGAGCACGCTGGGTTAGTTAGGCCAGTAATTTATTAAAGGAATGGTGAGAAGAGAAATGGGAGAAAATAACAGATCATAGATTCCAGGTAGAGAGGAAGGGGCTGAAGAGTGATAAAGAGGGCTGATTTATAGAATACAATTTCCCATTGTAGATTATAAATGCCCAGGTTTACTTGTGTAGTGATCTAGGTGGGGACAAAAAAGGTCAGAATAGGGCACAAATAAGCACCAAGACAGGGCAAAGGCAAGAGAGAGCAAAAGGCCTTTGTGCTTGCTTTTTAAACCATTAATTATTCCACCCCTTTGTTAATGGCATGGGAGGAGTCGCAGCTGTTTGCTGTTTTGATTGATTACCACATGCATCAATCCTCCTGGGGGGCCCAATGATAAGGTCCTTGGAGAATATCCCGGCCATCTCCTGGCTTCAGGAGGAAATCTTGTTCTGAATGGGATTTCTTGTGAGGATCTTCCAGCAGCCATCTTGGGGATATTGATGTCCACATGAATTTCTTGCCAGATTCCAGATCCATCTATTGATTCTCTATTTTACTAGCCTGCTTCAATGTGACAACAGGAAGCGGCAGGAGCAGTGGGCTGGCAGGAGCCTGCTTCTCCTGGCTCTCCTTTTTCTCTTTCCTCCTTCTGGTGTGAGCAAGCACAGCAGACCTTCCCTTTGGACTAAGGAAGATCCTGGGGATTTTGGATAATGGGGGGGGCAATGGTCCTGCCAAAAAGATGCATAGGGGCTAAAGCAAAGAACCAAAGCAGTAAAAGAAATGTGAACAACATGTGCCCTAAGTTGGTGAAGCAGGTGAAGTGGGTCATACGGGTGACATTCTCACTCTTAGCATTATTCACGACACTTTATCACTTACTGTCTCCTCCCACGAGCTGATGTAGTAAGTTCCGCTCTCTGAGGTGACCTTATTTAACCTTGTGTGAAAGTTCTTGGAGGCACCTTATCGTCACCCCATAAGGCATCTCCGGGGTCCAATCACTCCCAGCAGATCCAGCCTTTGGCAGGATTGTGAATTCAGAGTTTTCCACATCCTAATTCCCTCCATCTTCCCTCCCCTCATCTCTTTCCCCCACTGCACCCCACCCCCCAATCTTCTCTATTCATGATCTTAGGACATAGTTACTCTGGTGTAACTGTTTGGGCAATTTACATTTAATCCAGGAGCAACCCTAAAATTCAAAGAAGGAATCAAGAGAGCAAAGGGGAAACACTTTTAGAAATATCCTCGATGCTCTGAAATCTTATAACAAGCACCCAGGTGAGGCTCTGCCCAGGCTCTGTTTGCTCCAACCTTGGCCCCAGCTGGCACCCCCCACCCCCCAGGTGAGTGTAGTGGCTATGGACTTCCTCGGTCACAAGCTTTTCATGACACAACAACTGGTGGAGCGTCTCCCACCTCTTAGAGGTAGGGTTTCAGGGACTAAGCGCCCAAGCAGCATGCCTCTGGGAACAATAGCCTTGCCTTTCCTTCACTGCCTCAAAGGTCTGCATTTCTGCACAGTGAAAAATCGGTAGAAGAGTGTCACCTGGTATATGGCCACATTAAAGAGACTTGAGTTGTATTTCCTGAGGTCTAGGGGAGTGGAAGGAGCTGGGAGTTTTGAGCCAGAGAAATTTGGGTTTGATTTCTGGTTCCCCCACTAGTGAGTAGTGTCAAACTCCTCGTTGGTAAAATGAATGAGTGATGTAGAGCTTGAGAACTGTAGTCAGGATGGCCAATGTCTGTGCATTGTCCAGGGACAGGGACTGGCACAAGGTAGGAAGACAGTCAAGGGTAAATGCAATAATGAACATACTGAGTGCTCACTTCAGCAGCACATATACTAAAATTAGAACAATACAGAGAAGATTAGCATGGCCCATGTGCCAGGATGACACGCAAATTCATGAAGCGTTCCATATTTTTATTCTGTATGTAGCTTTACTGTGACCTAAAACATCTTTGAAGACAATATAAAAAAATGAAAAAAAAAAAAAGTAAGACACTGGGGAAGAAATGGAAGAAAATGCCACTGTACATATAGGACAACTGATATTACAAAAATGAAAGGCAAAACATCAAAAAAATTATTTTTTATTTTTAAAATATTTTTCATTGTTTAAATACTCCAATTTTTAAACTTTATTTTAGTTTTAGTGTCTCTAAATTATTATGTATTTTATTTCTTATGTTTAAACCTATATTATTTCACTTTCTTATTAATCAAATTTGGCAATATTCTTGGCTTCATTTTAGAAGAAGTTTTGGACTACAGAAGGGTTACAGCTATGGCAGGGGAGGATCGATGGGGTGGGGTGTCAGTGATGGGGGATACATGGGAGGAGATTCACCTGGGCATACATATAAGGTATATAAATATGTTCAAATGTTCATGGGGCATTGCCACAGTGGATAGAGAATCACACAACAACTGAAAGACTGTTGAATTCCCATCCCTGGGGAACTCTGCCACATTCTCTAATGGAACAGCAACAATTCCCCAAGTACAAGGGCAATGACTAGTGAAAAAAGATGGTCAATTGATGGGCCCTTGATATTGACAACTATACTTATGAGCCTTTTGCTCTTGAATTTGCAACTTTGCCTAGTGTTGTAGAGTACCTAAGAGTCACCTCCTGAAAGCCTCCTTGTTGCTCATATTTGGCCTTTCTCTAAACCAAACTTAGCATATAAATGCATTACCTTCCCCCCAGTGAGGGACATGACTCCCAGGGATGAGCCTCCCTGGCACCAAGGGATTGCTACCAAACACCAGCTGGTGATACAACTGGAAAAAGACCTTGAATAAAAGGGTAGAAAGGTAAAGACAAATGAGTGTATATGGCTAAGGGACTTCAAAGTGCGTTGGGGGGTTCATCAGAGAGGTAACGCTTATGCATGTCTTAACAGGATCTCATAGACAGCCAAGGTAGATACTACCCCAAATAGTGGGGCTCCTGAGGGCTCCAGAGACACCCAAGTCCTACAGTCATGGCAGATAGTTCTGGAGTTTGGTGCCTTGCCAGTGGGCCCTACTTTGGAGTTTGTACTTCTGAGTGTGACAGAGTTGGACTCAGATGTGACTTCTCTACACATGCCTCTTCTGTCCCTTTTATTTGAACCTATAATTGGTGCTGGAGTTGGTAGGTGTACATCCAAGAGACTTTAATCTCTGGACTTTCCATGTGCCAGCTGGGCCCTGAGCCTCAGCAGAGTTGCTACACCTACTCTCCAGTTCAGGGGACTAACCCAGGACAACTAACAAAGAGGTGAGACTGGACAACCACCACACCAAGGAACCAAGAGAGTCTACAACTGCAAGTAAGAGAGTCCCATCCATTGGCTGTATGGGATTGAAGCCCCCTTTCAATTAGAGGTGGAGTGGGCATCACCATTCCAGAATCCTCAGGACTGTGGAATAAAATATGGACTAGAGTAGACTTACTGGTATTCTACTATAAACTTATTGTGATTCTAGCAATGGGAGAAATTATATCATTGATGTGGGGACAGTGGCCACTGGATGTGCTGTAGTCAGGGAGAGGGAAAAAGAGTTGCAATATGGGGGCATTTTCAGGACTTAGAATTTTCCTGAATGACATTGCAATGACAGATATAGGCTATTATATATCCTGCCATAACCTACAGAATTGAGTGGGAGAGATTGTAAACTACAATGTAAACTATAATCCATGTTTAGTGGCAATGCTCCAAAAAGTGTTCTTCAATTGCAATGCATATACCACACTAATGAAAGAAATTGTTAATATGGGGGAAAGTGGGAGGTGTGGGGAGTGGAGCATATGGGAATCCCTTATATTTTTTATGTAACATTTTATGTAATCTAAGTATCTTTTTAAAATAAATAAAAAATATATTAAACAAAACAAAACATGTCGAGTATAATGTAGATGTTAGCTGGGTCCATCTTGTACACAGGTTATGGTGATTTTGCACTCAACCTGGTTCTGCCTCATTCTAGTGGGTTTTTCTGTACTGTGGAGGCTAGAGAGATTTTTAAAAAATGGCATTTCCCAGACTCCTTTGCAGCTAGGGCTCCAGGGGTATTTAGGTTCAGCCCATCAGATGCCTGTGTAGGAGATGGGGAAGACGGGAAAGAGGCCCAGGCTACCCTTCTGCTAGTTCTGCTGGTGAGCGAGGTCATGGCACCTTTTGGGTTTCTGCAGCAGCATTGGCAGAAAGAGGTCTCAGGTCCAGCCCCAGCTTCATGGGTGTCAGGGAGCCAGCAGGGCACATCCATTCTCTTAGTGTAGATTGAAGTAGGCTCAGTGTGGCTTCCTGATGGTGGCACAGGTAGGGGCAGTGTGATTCTGGAGCTGCTGCAGAAGGCAGAGAAGCTCCCTGGGCTTAGGCAGTCATTTCAAGAAGCTCATCTTACAGTCTGGTTTCTGGTTCTTTAGCCCTTTCTAAGCCACTTAATAACAAGTAATAAATCTTTACTCCCTTCAGCTAGATACTGGAGAGTATGGTTCCCTGCAGTTGAACTCGGGCCAATACACCTTCTCCCTCAAAAACTAGATAAGACTGGTGCAAAAATCCAAGCGACTTGCTATAGGAAGTTCAACGTCCCACTCCAGCATTTCTGCAAATTCTCAGGGCCTTGCAACTGTCTCTTTCATCTCCTTCCTGGCATCAACCCAGACTCTGAATGCAGCCCCTCCTCTGGTTTCTGCCTTTAAGTGGGGCAATGGTTCATAGCAGATTTTTTCCAGGATGTTAAGGGGTCACGTAAAATGAATAAAAGCCTTTCTTGTTCTTTACAAGACTTTCTTTGCTGTCCCCTTGCCTCCTCTGTCCTCTCTCCCTCTTCCTATAAATTGCTGCTCAGCTTTTATGTGTAATGATTCTACCAACTTACCTGCTACTTTCCACTGCATCCTCAATCTTATCAATTTTTCCTAAACAAAGGTCATACCCCCAGGGAGATTCTGATGTTGTCAGTTGTCAAATATATGCATGCAGAGATATACACATACATGCAGGTACACACTTGCCTACTTACATACATGTAATCAGGCATATACACATACACAACATACATATACACACAATGTACATATATGCCCATAAAACATGTATACGCACACAACATGCATATATACATACCACATACCTATACCTATAACATACATACACATGCAACATGCATATGCACATACCGCATGTATATACACATATAACATGATGTATGCATGTAACACACATATACACACAACACATGTATATACACACATGCATGAGCACACACACATACCGTAACGAATGAGATTAACGTAGCACTGGAGAATCAAGGCTGTTCCCTGACACGATTGCCACTTTTATTTAAGTTGGTCTCTCCAGCTTCCCTTAGAATTATTAGAAACTATCAATAATTCATGTTTCTGAAATCCACATGTTTGCTTAAGCTCCGGGGGCTTTTCACATTTATTAGCAGGCTCCACTCTTCATTTGTATTTTCATGGAATCGGGGTGCAGTGCGGGATTGAAGCAAGTAAATATTTAAGCTTCACAGGAATATACCACACACACACACACACACACACTCTTATGGTCTCTTGAACATATAGTATGTTTTAGATGTAGATTTTAAAATTTATTTGACAATATGTCAAATATTGGTTTCTATATTGATGCATATGGATCCAACTACCCAGTATGTCTTCTTCTGGATACACTATTATTTATGTAACTGTCCCTCTACTGACCAGCATATAGGATATGTAGGTTGTTTCAATGCTTTATTAAAACAATGTTGCAAAGAATGTCCTTGTATGTGCTTTGGGGGCTGAATTTTTAGAATCAGAAATGCTGCAAAGTCTTGTGTAAATTTCAATAGATGCTGTCAAATTACCTTCTAAAAAGACGATTGCCACTCTTCAGTGTAGGAGAGTGCCATTTTTCCACACCCCTGTGTGTCCTGACTCTTATCAATCTTTTTAATTTCTGCCATTCTGTGAGGAGACAATGGGGTCTTACTGTTTTTGCACTTCGCATTCCCCTAATCACTAGAGAACTGTAATATCTTTTCCTTTGTTTATTGGTCTTTGGTATGTTGTTTTCCTTGTGAATTATCTGTTAATATCCGTTGCCTGTTTTCAATTGTTTTTTATATGTAGGAATTCTTAAATAATAAGGATATTAACCCTTTGTCTATTGTACGTGTTTCAATATTATCTTCTGGTTGGGTCTTTATCTTTGTTTATACTGTCTTCTGCTGTTCCTAGTTTTTCCCCAGTGATTATGTATTACCTTGATAATCAGAAAAAATGAATAAAGAGTAATATAAAAAGGATTACTACAAATTGTAACGAGAAGCAGTGAAATATATGTGTCCCAGCTCCTGGAGAGTGATAATTACTCTAGTGGAAAAAACAATGTTCTTGGAAACACTTTGGGTTATATCCTCTTTGCTGTTTGAAAAAGAAGCTACTGCTCTGAATACACAAACTTTTTCGTGGCCCTGGATTGAAGGAGCAATATTCCATTTGGGTCTTGACTGAATAACAAAAAAGGCATCCTTTGCAAGGCCACTGAAGGGCTTTTTATAGGAATGTTTCTCCTTTGGGTCTAGCTGAAGGTGTAACAGTACTTCTTACCTCAGAAAGGCCGCCCCTTTGGGCTGGTGCAGATCACATTGGGTTACCATTCCGGAAGCAAACATTTTCATTTAGATCAGGAGGCCAAGGTCCACAGGCTGAAGAGAGCTGCTCAAGGTTATACAGTGTGTTTACAGCAGATAGGCCTGGCTCTCCTACTGCCCCCTTTTCCAGAAGATTCTTTGACACTGAGAAGAGAATGTTGGTTACTTTTTCTTTGTGACCAGCTACTCCAAAATGTAGCCACTTAAAACAACCCGTTATTTTGCTCGTGATTTTGTGGGTCAGGGATTCCGAAGGGCTCCGCTGAGCTGTTCCTGCTTGGGGACTCTCATGCAACTGCAATCAGGTGCTGGCTGGGGCGGTGGCCATCTGAAGGTTCTACCCGGCTGGACTTCCAAGATGGCGCACTCCCGTGGCTCGTTGATGCTGTCACAGGAGCGCCCTCGTGTGGCCTCTCCAGCATGGTAGTCTCAGGAGAGTACCACTTCTGCCATGCAACTGGATTCGGCCAGTCAAGCGTCCTGAGAGAATCAGGTGGAAGCTGCATGGCCTTTCCTGTGCAGTGTCATTTCTGCCATATTCTGTTGATGAGGAGTGAGACACTAGGTCAGCCCAGCTTCAAGCTTGCATTTCATTACTGCATGCCTGCATCCAGGCATGCCTAAAGCTGCATGGTCAATTACATGTGTCAACACATTTTTTTCAAGCTAGTTTGAATTGTATTTCTGTCACTTGCAACTCAACAGCCCTGACAAATAAAATGTATGTTAGATATTTCCTCGCCTCTGGCTAGTCCCCACCCCTCTGTCCCCCAATCTGGGCTACCCTTGGGCTACCCTCTCTAGCTTTACCCTTCTCTCTTCTCCTTCCATCTTCCCCAAGTTCAAGGCAGGAAAAAAGGAAACATGTGGGCCCATAGTTGCCGAGGCACAAGGAAAGGTTTCTGGCACTATGAGTTTAGTCCTGGGGCAAACCTGCAGCTTCTGGGAGACTGAGCAGTTAATATACTGCCTGGGTGCCTCCCCTGTCCTTGCCTCAAACCAAGGGGCAATGGGAGCTCTGCACCCCACAGCACCTGCTGATCACAGAGGGTTGGGGTCTTGCCCCAAGCCCCTCATCCCCGACCATCTGCAAGGCGCGTTGATCATCAAGAGAAGAGTAATAATGCTGGGGCGATGGGTGTGTCCCACATCATCAGTTACAGGGGACACAAGTAAGGTCACATTTTCCTTAAGGCTCAAATAACTCTAAGCCCCCCAAAGTTATAAGAAGGGGCACTTGTGACTTGGATAAACTCTCTAGTGACAGTGCCATCCAGGGATTCAGAAAAGTGCTACATCTCTCATTTTAGGCAGAAAGGGAAGTGATATGTCCTGGAAACCGCGGGTGGGTCAGGGGCTCCAGGGATAATGAAGACTCTGACTCCAAAGATGCTGGTAAAAAGTCAAGACAAAAAGGTTACATGGGGGGAGGTGAAGTTGTCGGCTGCCGCCCTGGCCGGGTGTACTTTTTGGACCATGTGCTGCTATGTATACCTGAAGTACTTGAAATGCAAATTTGGGGAGATTTTGCCATCTAAATGCTTAGCTGGATTAAGCGCCTAATTAGGATGGTTTTTCAACAAGTTGGAGTAAGCATGCAATCGGTACTTTGGTCTGGAAAGCCATATGGTTCATCTCGAAGTATCGTAAGGAAAATTGGTACTAATTTATCTCTGATTCATTGTCCAAGAGTTGTTTCAGCTTACCAGCCATGCAGCAGAATGGAGTCCCAACCACCAAGGAGAGGATGCAGTGGCATCTTTTGCTGATGTTGAATGGGTAGCCAAAGAAGATGGCAAGTGTTCAACAAGACTAAGCCCAGAGGTCAGGTCAGGGCAACAGCTTCAGGAGGCCTTTCCTTTCTTTGCGAAACCCCCAAGCAGGCAGCTTTCCTTACCAAACCTGTCTCAAGAAGAGCCTCAACTGAGGACTACAACACTGGCAAATGAGGAAGCACTGCAGAAGATCAGTGCTCTTGAAAATGAACTTGCCAGTCTCAGAGCTCAAATTGCCAAAATTGTGACCCTGCAAGAGCAGCAGAATCTCATTGCAGGTGACTTAGATTCAACCACATGTTATCTCAGCACCACCCTCTGTCCCACCTCTTCCACCTCTGCCACCACCACCTCCCCTCCCTCCAGCAGGGCTCCACCAAAGTACATCTGCTATTGATCTGATTAGAGAGCAGAGAGAGAGAAAAGCCAATGCTGGAAAGACTTTGGTTAAGAAGAGTCCAAAGAAACGTGACATGCCAAATATGCTAGAAGTCCTTAAAGATATGAACAGTGTAAAACTTCGTTCTGTTAAAAGGTCAGAGCAAGATCTAAAGCCCAAACCTGAGGACCCTACTGACCCTGCTGCCCTCATTGCAGAGGCTCTGAAAAAGAAATTGGCTCATCGGTATCGAAGCCAAAGTGAAGTTGAAAAAGTAATTCCAAAGTCAGCTTCCAAGACCACCTCAGAAACAGTGTTGTCTGGGCCACACATGTTGAAGTCTACAGGAAAAACGAAGTCTTTAATTGACAATGTTTCAAATTTCTAAATAGACAATGAATTGAAAACGATGATCCTGGTTCAGCTGTTGGTTTGTAAGGCTAAATTTGGCCAGTAGAAATCAACTCTACTGAGTAAATATCCAACTACTCAGTGGCCTTCTTTTAAAATTACTTAGAGGATTAAGCAATAGCAAAAGGCTGAAGTTAACGAGCTATCCAGCATTTTGATATTTTTGATGAGTAGCTAGGATGTTCAGGTTTCCAGTCAGGCAAACGATTGTATGGATTTGAGAACTTAGGATATCTGTGGATGTTATTGTGGGTTTTTCCATTCCTAAACGCGAATTTACCTGTGCAAATGTTTTATACGCATATACTTGGATATAAAACAAGTTATATAAAAACCAGTACTGATGGCAGTGAAGGTACTGTTGTCCTCATTCGTTTTCAATGATAATTTACTACACAAGGACAGAACAGCTGGTATGATATAAGTTGATGCAGTGAAAATATTTGAGGTTGGACTCTTCTCGCCCTGAACAGAACGTCCATCTTACACTTCTCTCACATTTTTGTGGAGGTGGTGTTTGAGCAAGAACAGGATGATGCTCAGTGGCTGAAATTCTAGAAAGGTTTTAAAGGGAAGTAGCGGACCATGAAGGCTGTTTTCACCTCAGTGTCACCCAGTGCTGAGGAAGAAAATGTAGTTGTCAGGTAGTGGGAATGAACTCATTCGATTAAATCCCTTTCAAAATAAAAACCAAAAGGTACCATCTTTTATTTCTGTTTACTAAATGGCATGGTAAAATGATTTGTTGCTAAGTTAACAATACTTGGGAAGCGGCTGTGGCTCAATCAGTGGGGCTCCCGTTTACCATATGAGAGGCCCCGGGTTCGGTTCCCGGGGCCTCCTGGTGAAGGCAAGCCCGCCCGCACGGCGTGGTTAGCTGACCCAGCGAGCACAAGCAGCAAGGGGGGGATAAATGAATAAATAAATAAAATCTTTAAAAAAAAAAAAAAAAAAAAAAAAAAACAATACTTGTGGAAATGTTGGCATGATGGGAGTTTTAAATTTTAATATTGGTTAAAATATTAGCTTTATAATGAAACATTGAATAGGTGAGAGTTTCCTATAAGTTATCACTGGTCCAAATGCTGCTGTGTTACATTGTGTAGCATAACCTTAGGCGCTCTTGGAAAGTGGAGAGCTGCCTTTCTTACATTTTATTGAAAATATGCATAGTGTTCTAAATATTAAAAATTAGTTGTAATTACGTGGATTGTTTATTCAGCTTAAATGTGAACTGTGGTTGGTTTTACATAGTTTTAAAAATCTGCCTTTAAGTAGAAACTCAGAAAGTTCACCTGTCAAACATATTTTGGCCTCCTAAGAAATTAATATTTGTATCAGTATTGAATTTTGGCCAATATTCCAACATAAGGAAGTTACTGTTTTGAAATAAAGCAAATTGTTTTATTTTCCTGGAAAAAACAGAAAAACAAAAAAACGGTTACATGGGGAACGGCTGTAGCTCAGTGGTTGAGCGCCTGCTTCCCAGGTACGAAGTCCTGGGTTCAATCCCCAGTACCTCCAAAAAAAAAAAAAAAAGTTCCATGAATATCATTCAGCCATAAAAAGGAATGGAGTTCTGATGCTACAGCATGGATGTACTGTGAAGGCACCGTCTTGGGTGAGTTAAGTCAGACACAAAAAGACAGATATTGTAGGAAACTTGCTCATATGAACTACCAAGAAGGAGCAAGCTTCCTAGAGACAGATGTTGGTTCATAGATAACCAGTGCCAGGGCAGGAAGAAGGAGTTATAGCTCAATGAGTAGGTAGTTTCTGTTTGAGACGTTGAAAGAGTAGGGGTAATGGATATCGGTGACAGTAGCACAATATTGTGAATATAATTGTACACTGGAATGTGGCTAAAATGGGAAATTTTGTGCTGTTTATGTATTACTACATTAAAAAGTTTTTTTAAAAAGTTCCAGGAAATGTGAAATTGGAAAGGAACAACCCTTCTAAATTAAAAATTAATTGACTAGTTACATCTTATGGGATCAAAATATGTCTTTGAAAATTGATGACAGAGCGGATGTGTCTCAAGTGGCTGAGCGCCTGCTTCTCACATGGAAGATCCCATGTTTGGTTCCTAGTGCCTCCTAAAAACAAAAGAACAAACAACAAAAGAACAAAAACCACTCAGGGGGAGCCGACGTGGCTCAGTGGTTGAGTGCTGGCTTCCCACATACGAGGTCCTGAGTTCAATCCCCAGCCCTGGTACCTTAAAAAAAAAAAAAAAAGAAAGAAAAATTAGTGAGCACACCGTGTGAGACACTTAGCAGTGGAAGGCGTACCCCTAATAGTTTACTTATTCAAGTTGGGTCCTCTCATTTGGTAAAAGAGTTCTTTTGTGTGTACAACTTCTTAATAGCTGGGTCAATTAATGCCCAGGTTTCCTGCCACAGGTGAGCCATCCAAGGGTGCAGGGGTGAGGCGAGCCCTGGGACCCTGTCCAGGTTCTCTCTCCCGGGAGGGGAGCAGTGGGAGGTGGGAGCTCCGTCCCTGGAGGCGGTGCCCTGCAGAGGGGGCCCAGCCTCCCCCGTTGCTCAGCAACCCCTTCTCTGCTGCAAGCTGCTCTGCATCCCTGCTGTGAGCCCCTTTTGTACTTGAATTAGCTTGAGATGGTTTCTCTTGCAGGCAAAAAAAAACCCTGTTAACGAAATTTCCTGCTCCAGAACCAGAAAGGCTGGTGGGGGGGGGGGGGAAGCGGGGGTGGGGGGAGGTGGGACAGGGCGTGAGGGGGGCCTGGCATGGGGGTGGGGCTTGTCGGTTCTCTCTCTCTGTGGCAGCCAGTTCAGCTCCCACAAGCCTCAGAGCTACAGGTGTTAAGACAGGGAGTCACTTATTCTCTTTTGACTACTCAGCGTTTATTCCAGTTTTTTTGATGATTGCACCTTGATTTCCTTGGAAAACACTGAGTAAGATCTTTTCTTGGATGAAAATGTAAGATAAATGCAAAGAGCCACCCTCTCTGGGGTGGTTTAGCCAGAGAAGCCAGTAATCTTTAGGCGCCAGGGGATGGGGGTAGATTCTGTGGGGAGGGGGAGGCAGAGGCCTGTGGGGGGGACTTGGGTGAGTGGGTGGGCTGGCCTCTGAGGGCCCTGCCGACTGACACCAGGGTGAGCTGAGGCTGTCGTGGAGGGCATGAGAAGAGCAGGGCAGCAGCTCCAGTTGCTGGATGGTGGGTGCCTGCCTGGCAGAAGGTTCCATCTACACCACTGAGGCAGGTCAGGAAAGGGAACTGGGGAAGGGGGCGCGGGGGGAGAGGGGTGGGCAGTGAGCACAACATCTCAGGGGCAGCAAAAGCCCTGTAGGCAGCCAGGCCTGAGCTATTACGTGTGACACTCAGAAAACAAGTGATAACATCTTATTCTGCCCAACCAGAGGGGACAGAACACACTTCCTTACCAACGGAAGTCACAAGGCAGGAAGATCCTCCCATTTCACCCCGATTAAACCCCAGCGCCAAGTCCGGGGGCTCCTCTTCACTACTAAGATCACCCACACTCACGTCTCGTCTCGGGTGTGTACTTTCACTTTTTCACTTTGCAATAAATTCTCTGCTTGCTTCCTTAATTTGTGGCACGTCCTTGAATTCTTTCTCGCGACTTAGCCAAGAACCTGAAGCCACACCTGGTAACACCATGCCTGCACGGAGCGCACCTGGCAGTTGCCACTTCAAGGTCAAAGAGGTGACAGGAATGTCCCCTGCCCCACATCCGTCCTCCGGGCTCAGCTGGAACACGTCCCTCTAGGAAGCTTTCCCTGACCCCCACGTCCTCTGTGTTCCCACAGCACTCTGGTTCCCCACGCAGAACTGGGGCGAGTGAGGGTCATTTGGTTGCAGGGAACTGACTCAGGCTTGCTGTAGAGACAGGAAGCAGACTGGCCGTTGGTAGGACCCAAGTGGGAACGGGGATTAACTGTAAACGGGCAAAAGGGATCTTTCTAAATCTGGATGGCGATGATGGTTGCATGTTTACTAAAAAATTATTGACTTGTTAAGGAAGGAAGGAAGGAAGGAAGGAAGGGAGGGAGGGAGGGAGGGAGGGAGGAAGGAAGGGAAAAAGCAAAGCAAAGCAGGTTTATTAGAAGAATGGACATGGAAATAAAGGAGACCAGAATCTCAGCTCTCATTGCAAGACCTGCCCCGAGCCCCAGGCCCAAGGGTCCTGGAACAGGGCCCGGGCCTTGGAAGGGCTGGAGGATCCCAGGCGCGTCTGCTCTGCCCGCCAGGCCTCTCAGCTCTGACTCCCGCCGCCAGCTGCTGCCTCCCCCACTGGTCAGCTAATTGCCACCGTCCTGCTGCCAGTCTGGAGGATCAGCTGCCTGTACCGAGCTGAATCATGTCCCCCAATTCATGACCACCCAGAAACTCAGGGTGTGACCTTATTTGGATAGAGGGTCTTTGCTGGTGTAATTAGTTAGGATGAGGTCATACTGGGTGGGGGTGGGCCCTTAATCCAACAACTAGTGTCCTTATAAGAGGAAAGGACCAGAGAGACACAGGGAAGAAGGCCAAGCGAGGGTGGAGGCAGAGGTTGGAGCTGGGCTTCCACAAGCCACGGAGCGCCAAGGCTTGCCAGGAGCCACCAAAGGCTGAATAGACAAGGAAGGGGCTTCCTGAGAGCCTTTGGAGGGAGCGGGGTCCTGTGGACTTCTGGCTTCCAAGACCACGAGACACTGTCTCTTGTTTTAAGCCACCCAGATTGTGGTCATTTGTTACTGCAGGCGACCGTAGGAGTGTAACTGGGCAGGTGTTCACTTCTGCTCCCGTCAACAAGGTGGGAAATGGGGCCCGGAGTGCATTGCCTCGCTGCCCACTGGACCTCCTGGGGCCGCTCCCTTCAGCAGTGGCCTGGCAGGCCTTGAGGCCTTACTGGTTTTCTCTCTCTAGCTGTAAGCCCGGGTGGCTGCCAGCTTTTATAAATAAGATTTTAGGGAAGCGGCTGTGGCTCAATCAGTAGGGCTCCCATTTACCATATGGGAGGCCCGGGTTCGGTTCCCGGGGCCTCCTGGTGAGGGCAGGCCCACCCGCACGGCGTGGTTAGCTGACCCGGCGAGCACAGGCAGCAAGGGAGGGATAAATGAATAAATAAATAAAATCTTTAAAAAAAAAAAAAAGATTTTATTGGAACACAGTCATGCCCACTTACGACATGCTCCTTTACAGAAAAGGTTTCCCAAATAAACAGCAAGCTTTTTTTCCTTCCTTCCTTCCTTCCTTCCTTCCTTCCTTCCTTCCTTCCTTCCTTCCTTCCTTCCTTCCTTCCTTCCTTCCTTCCTTCCTTCCTCCCTCCCTCCCTCCCTCCCTCCCTCCCTCCCTCCCTCCTTCCTTCCTTCCTTCCCTCCTTCCCTCCCTCCCTCCCTCCTTCCCTCCCTCTCTCTCTCTTTCTTTTTTTGAGTAATTTGTCTGCCATTCTTGGTTTAGTGAGACTTCTTAAAAAATAATTTTTTATTAGAGAAATTGTATGTTTATGGCAAAATCATGTTCCCAAATACCACCTTCCCCTCCGCCCCCCAATTTTTCCCTAGTATTAACACTTTGCATTAGTGTGGGATCTTTTTTACAATGGATGAAATAATATTATTATAATTATACTATTAACTATAGTCCATAGTTTATTAGTGCTCACTATTTGTGTTATACAATCTTATGATTGTTTTAGAAAAAATTTATTTTAGTAACATTTAGACAATCTTAATTTCCCCTTTTTAACTTTATTCAAATATATAATTCAGTGATGTTAATTACCTTCACAATGTTGTGTTACCATCACCACCATCCATTACCAAAACTCTTCCATTACTTCAAACAGAAATTTCACACCAATTAAGCCTTGATTCCCCACTCCCTACCCTCACTTGGCCCCGGGGTAACCTGTATTCTAGTTTCTAACTCTATGAATTTGCTTATTCTAATTATTTCATATTAGTGAGATCATACAATATTTTCACTTTTGCACCGGGCTTACTTCACTCATGTCTTCAAAGATCATGTGTGTTGCTGCACGTATCAGAACTTCATTCCTCTTAATGGCTGAATAATATTCCATTTTATGTATAGGTCACATTTTGTTTATCCTTTAATCTGTTGATAGACTCTAGGGTTGCTTCTGTCTTCTGGCAATAGTGAATAATGCTGTTATGAATATTGGTGTGCAAATATGTTTGTGTCCCTGTTTTCAATTATTTGGGGTATATACATAGAAATGGGATTGCCAGTTGTATGGTAATTCTGTACTTAACTTTGTGAGGATCTGCGAAATTGTTTTCCATAGTGGCTGCACCATTTTACATCCCCACCAACAATGAAGGGGTATTCTTGTTTCTCCACATCCTCTCCAACACGTGTGATTTTCCATTTTTAAAATAGTAGTCCCTCTAGTGGCTGTGAAATGGTATCTCATTGTGGTTCTGAATTGCACTTCCCTAATGGCTAATGATGTTAAGCAGCTTTTCTTATTGGCCATTTGTGTATCTTTTTTGGAGAAATGTCTATTCAAGTATTTTGTCCATTTTATAATTGGGTTGTCTTTTTGTCACTGTGTTGTAGGATTTTTAAAATATATTCTGGGTAATCTAAGCACCTCTTGAAATATATGTATATATATATATATATAAATAACATTTTTGTAAGCAAATACACATATATATGCATATATATTTATATATCATTTTGCAAATGTTTGTATGTATTGTGAGAATTTTGATTTTTACCCATAATAAAATATATATATATATATTCTGGATATTAAACCCTTGTCAGATATATCTCTTCCAAATATTTTCTGCCATTCTGTAGATTGTCTTTTACATTCATGAAGAAGTCTTTTGATGTGTAAAAATTTTTACTTTTGATGAGGTTCCACTTACCTATTTTTTCTTTGGTTGCGTGTACTTTGGTGTAAAGACTAAGAAACCATGGCTTGACACAATGTCCTGAAGATGCTTCCCTGCGTTTTCTTTTAGGAATTTTATAGTTTTGCTTCTTCTGTTTAGGTCTTTGATCAATTCTGAGTTAATTTTTGTGTAGGGCATGAAGGAATGATCCACCTTTATACTTTTGCATATGGATATCCAGTTTTCCTAGCATTGTTTGTTGCAAAGAGACTATTCTTTGCCCATTAAGTGGACTTGGCACCCTTGTCAAAAACCAGTTGGTCATAGGGAGTAGCAGCTGGTTTATAAATGGGATTGTGGCTGAAAAGGGTAGTCTAGGGATGTAGATGTCAGTTGAAAGAAAGCTAGAGAATAATCTAGGGACTGAATAACACAGTGAGCTCAGAGGTGTATGAGAATTGTGGTTAAGAGTACAAATGCAGGGAGGCGGCTGTGGCTCAATCAGTAGGGCTCCCGTTTACCATATGGGAGGCTCCGGGTTCGGTTCCCGGGGCCTCCTGGTGAAGGCAAGCCTGCCCGCACGGCATGGTTAGCTGACCAAGAGCACAAGCAGCAAGGGGGGATACATGAATAAATAAATAAAATCTTTAAAAAAAAAAAAAAAAAAAGAGTACAAATGCAAGAATGTCCTTCTGTGAACTAGAATGGATGTATGTCACTATTGCAGGGTGATGGGAATGTAGAGAAGCATGGGAAAATACAATTAATGTAACTTAAGGACTATAGTTAACAGCAATGCTGTAATATTCTTGCATCACTGCCAAAGGTGTACTGTGTTATTAATACGGGGGTAAAATAAATAAATAAATCAATAAAATTTAAAAAACAAAAGCAAACATATGGTCCAAATGTATGCTATGGACCATAGTTAGTGGTAATAGTCTGATGATATTATCTCATATTCTGTAACAAATTTTCCACTATGGTGTGGTGTGTTGGTGAAGGGTTATTTTATGGGAATTCTTCACATGGGCACGATTGTTTTGTAAGTTCACAATGTCTGTACTAAAAATATATTAAAAACAAAACAGTTGGTCATAATGTGAGGGTTTATTTCTGAACTCTCAAGTCAATTCCATATGTCAATTCCAGACAATTATATATGTCTGTCCTTGTGTCCCTGTGTCAGTATCATGCTATTTTGATTACTGTGGCTTTGTATTAACTTCTAAGATTGGGAAGTGTAAGTCTTCCAACTTTGTTCTTTTCCAAGATGGCTTTGACTATTTGGGACCCCTTACCCTTCCATATAAATTGGATGATTGATTTTTCCATTTCTGCAAAGAAGGCTGTTGGAATTTTGATTGGGATTGCACTGAATCTGTAAATCGCTATGGATAGAATTGACATATTAATGATATTTAGTCTTCAAATCCATGAATACAGAATGTCCTTCCTATTTATTTAGGTTTTCATTGATTTCTTTAGGAATATTTTGTAATTTTCTGTGTACAAGTCCTTTATGGCCTTGGTTAAATTTATTTCTAGATATTTGATTCTTTTAGTTGCATTTTAAATGGAATTTTTTTCTTGGTTTCCTTTTCAGAGTGTTCATTACTAGTGCACGGAAACACCACTGATTTTTGCACGTTAATCTCCACTTTGCTGAATTCCTTTATTAGCTCTAGAACCTTTGTTGTGAATTTTTCAGGATTTTCTATATGTAAGATCATATTATCTGCAAATAGAGAAAATTTTACTTCTTCTTTTCCAATTTGGATGCCTTTTTTTTTCTTGCCTAATTGCTCTGGCAAAAACTTCCAGTACAATGTTGAATAACAGTGGTGACATTGGGCATCCATGTCTTATTCCAGAGTTTAGAAGGAAAAGCTTTCAGTCTTTCATCACTGAGCATGATGTTAACTGTGGACTTTTCAAACATGCCATACATCATGTTAACTAAAGTTTACCCCTAAGTGTTTTTTATCAAGAAGGGGTGCTGGATCTTGTCAAATGCCTTTTCTGCCTGAACTGAGATGATCAGGTGTTGTTTTTTTTTTCCTTCTTTCTATTATTGTGGTATATTACATTAATTGATTTTCTTATGTTGAACCACCCTTACATATCTGGGATAAATTCCACTTGATTATGATGTATAAGTCTTTTAATGAGTTGTTGGATTCAGTTTGCTAGTGTTTTGTTGAAGATTTTTACATCCATGCTCATAAGGGATATTGGTCTGTAATTTTCTTTTCTTGTGGTTTCTTTATCTGGCTTTGGTATGAGGGTGATGTTGGCATCATAGATGGGTTAGAGTTTAATATTTGGGAAGAGTTTGTGCAGGATTGGTGTTGATTGGTGTGTTACTCAGAGTTGTTCCATCTCATCCGAGTAATTTAATTTGTTGGAGTACAGTTGTCCATAATATCCTTACAATCCTTTTTATTTCTGTGGGATTGGTATTAAAGTGCCCCCTTTCATTTCTGATTTTAATTATTTGTGGCCTCACTCTCTCTCTCTCATCAGTCTAGCTAAAAATCTGTTGATTTTATTACTCTTTTCCAAGACCAAACTTTTGGTTTCATTTATTCCATTGGTTTTTTAAATTCTCTGTTTCATTTATCTCCACTCTAATCTTTATTACATCCTTCCTTCTCATTTGGGTTTAGTTTGCTCTTCTTTTTCTAGCTCTTCCAGTTGTGAGATTAGGCCTCTGATTTGAGATCTTCTTTTAGAAGCATTTAGAACAGTTCCCTCTCGGCTCTGCTTTTTCTGCATCCCATAAGTTTTGGTGTGTTGTGTTTTCATTCGCATTTGCCTCAAGATATTTCCTAATTTGCCATGTGATTTCTTCTTTGACCCACTGGTTGTTTTAGAGTACATTGTTCAATATCCACTTCTGAGAATTTTCAAAAATTCTTCCTGTAATTGATTTCTAGCTTCATTCCACTGTGATTAGAAAAGACAACGTTTTAAAATGGATTGAGATGTGCTTTGTGTCCTAACATACGCTCTATTCCACTAAGCCATGAGCTCGGGGTGGGAGGCCTATTCTTGTTCCCATTCTGTGCCCTGTCTATGGCCCAGTGCCCGGCTCCCTGCAGGCCTCAGCCCTGCCCCAGGTCTCCATGTCGTCCACCCAGGGAGAGGGGCTGAGAGTTAGGGCCGCCGTCAAGACATCAGGCCCGTGAAGTTCCTGCAGCCCGGTGTCCTGCTCATGTCTGACAGGGCCGAGCACATACTAGGACTCCAAAATATTTGTGGGATGAATGACCAAAGTCACCTGCTCACTAGTTTCCCTTTTTGTTCCATCCCTCCTGCTGCTTGGGCAAGTCAACTTCTGCAGAGGAACTTCTCTTAACAGCTTGGAAACCGTGACAACACTTCTCTGTGTGGGGACGGGGAATGCAGGTGGTGGTGTTTCCTGACAGCTGTGGCCTCCTGAGGCCACCGGTCCTTGCCAGCATGGCCTGTGGGGCATCTTCCCCTGAGGTACCCCCATCGCCCAGCGGGTCATGGGGCAACATGGCGGCTGCCCAGGTTGCTGGTATAACTCAGCCCCCCTGAGCTGAACATTCACTTCCAGCCCTCTGGGCCGGCCAAGCAGGGCCGCTGAAGGGACTTGGCACCAGGCACCGAAATTCTGTTCTTTCCATCCTGTGTTTGCCCCATTTCTGGTAAATGTGAGTTTTATTACCAGTAACAACAACAGGCAACGACAAAAAGACAAAGTAGGAAAAGATCCAACTGGAAACTTTCCTAGCCTCAGAGGCACAGTCTCTGCTCAGCAAGCCTGGCCCAGGGAGCCTTGGTGGCAGTGATCTCCTTGGTAACTGTGGACCAGAACCTGGAGCTGGGGCTCTGCAGGGGCCTCTGGAGCCAGCGGGCAGGCTGTGTGGGGCAGCTCTGCTCTGAGGGGTCACCCAGGGGCATGGCAGGCCTGGGAGGAGGGCACTGACTGGGGTGGACAGCGGGGCTAGGAGGCCTGGCACAAGGGGGCTCCTGAGACAGGATGCTGCCCATGCCCAAGGCCCCCATTCACCAGGGCCCTGCCAGCAGCCTAGGCCTGCCCTACGCCCACGGGCTGGGCATTTCTGAACACCTGGACCGTCGGGGTTGTCCATCTCTTTTGAGACCTGAAGAAATTGCTTTTGCTCCCCAGACCGGTTAGAGGTGCCTCATTTTCCAAATTAAGTAGGCCTCCATTAGGTTTTGCTTCCAACCAACCACCCGGATCCAGAGAGGTGTGGGCACTCCCTGGTCCCCTCCCTGCCAACTGTCAGCTCCACCCAAGTCCTGCAGGAACCCCACAGCCAGGACCTGCTCTGGGCAGCTTGCAGAGCTGGGCTCTCCAAGGCCTGCGGAAGCTTTCCTTTCGTAGCCCACTGCAGCTGCCTCCCAGCCTGGGGAAGAGGGGAGTTTCTCTTCCTAAAGGCCTAGATCTCACAGCTTCTCCCTTCTCTCTCCTGCTTCACCTTTCCCCTACCCAGAGGGGAGACCTCTGAAGATTCCCAGGCGGTTATTACAGGTTTACAGCAACAAATCGCTACCAATTAGTGGGAGTCGGTGGGGAGGAGAAGGCAATATCTGCATTGTCACCGAGCTGACTCAGCTGACAGCACATAGGGCAGAGACAAACCATCCCCACTGAGTCCTACCTGGATTGTAAGAGTTTGAACACACGATTGTTAGGTTAAGCCACCAGTTTTGGGGTCATTTGTCTGCAGGAGCAGATAATCAAAACAATCACACAGTAAGGGGAGAAATGGGATTTGAACCCAGGTCCACCATCCCCCAGGGCTGAGCTACCACTGCTGATGTGTAGGTCCCTCCTCCTTCAACCTAAGTTCCGACCCCTCGCCCTGTCGGGGCTGCACCACCTTCCTTTCCTGCCCAGGACTTGGCACCAGGCACCGAAATTCTGTCCCAGGAACCCTGAACCTCGGGTTCATTCCTCCTCGCCCTCCTCCCCGAGTCCCAGCTGCCAGGGCGATAGGGGCAGCCCCTCCTGTGCTATCGGCCAGTCCTGGGGTGCCCCCAGGGGAGCCTGAGAGGCCTAAACAGTGCACAGACCTACCTGAGGATTTCTCACCTTTTCCCTTCCCCTGCCCCTCCCCCTCCCAGTCTAAATAAAGAAGGGAGAGAGGCGAGCAAGACAGCCAGAGCTTGGCGAGGTCACCGAGGTGGGCCCTGGGTCCTCCTACTCCACCCCCACCACCTAAGACTTGAACCCCTTGGGGTCTGAGAGAAAAAGGGCATCGTGCCCACTTGAAATACATTCCAAAATAAAGGGGACCCCAAACCAGTCGGGCAACTCTTGCCCATTCCCCACTTCCGGATTCCCTACCTGAAGACTAATTGGAGAGGACATTTCCAAGAGAGAATAGAGTCCCAGGTACCACCCGCTGCCCTACAAATGGCGAATGGCGAGGGCGGGGCTTCCATGAGACCGTGAGGGGCTTGACGCGTATCTCCTACCATTGGGAGGGGATGACCCCGGGAACTGGGGGTGTGACAAGCTCCTCAGGAAGCTAATGGTTTGAGGCTGAGGCTGGAGCTGGGTGCTGGGACCAGAGAGCAAGGACAGACGGCTGTGCCAGGAGAGGCCCACACGCCTGGAGCCTGCAGAATCCAAGGATGTGTGGGTTACTTCCATCTGGTCCAAGAAGACTGAAGCTGCCCGGGGTGGGGAGGGGGCAGCGTTCATCTGCATTGAGGGGCAGCAAGAGGTTGGGGAGGGTTAAAGACTCCCCTGGAGCACCTACCCCAGGGAGAGGAAGCAGGTAGCAGCCAACACAAGGGCTAGTGAGACCTTTCCTGCCCCTCCCCACCCACCCCTGCCGCGACCATGTGTTGCACCTCACATGCCCGAGGTAGCCTAGTGGGGTGGAAGGGCAGAGGCACAAGGCCGGGGAATAGAGTAGAAGCTGGCCCGGCTCGCCCTTGCAGAGATGGTGGAGGGGAGCAGCTCTCATTTCAAATGAATTTTGGCATGTCAACGGTTTTTCATAACTAGACATTTTAACGACTGAAGTCAGATATTTTGTGGCCAAAAGTGACCCAGGGAATTTTTATGATCTTGGATTGACCAGAAAGGCCAGGGAACTTAGAGATTCATCCACGGTTGGATGGTGGGAGTGGGGCAATCAGCCTCACAGAGCAGGTTTGAAAAGGAAGCGCTCGAGAAAGAATTAAGTTATTTTCCGATTATACCATGCAAAGTTTTTTTGCTCAATAAAACTGTTACGCAATCAACGGGAAAAATTCTGGCTAATTTAGACAGAAAGGAATTTATTGACAGGACACTGGGTGAGTTGTAGAAACAGGTTCTGCATTTGGGAGGCCAAAAAGGGAATCACAATCCTATATTGGCCCAGAATCACGGAGACAGGACGCTGCCACCTCCCTGTGCCTGCAGGAGCCGGGTGTCGCTGCCAGTGCCTGTCCCCCACTGACGGCTTCACCTTGCACCCTCAGTTACTTGCTTCCAGGCACCTCCTGGGGGGAACATACCTGACTGGCTGAGCCTGGGTCACATGCCTGACTCCAGCACAAGGGGCTCTGGGAAAGCCAGACTCCGCTCTTATCAGCCCTTATAATAGGAGGTGGCTGCTATCTCCTGTCCTAGCTCCTTTGGTGGGGAAGACCCAGATACTGGAAGACGATTCAGATGCTGGACCCTGGGACCCAAAAGTCAATATCTACTAAAAGGGCAAACTTTTAACTAATTGAGCTAAAAACTGAAGTCATGACCAAGTTTATCCAGAAATTAATGTTACATTTTCTGCTGCCAGACTAAATGGGGATTTGAAAAAGTGTTTGTTATAGAATATAGATTATAGAAAAATATGCTTTTTGCATACCTGGTTGTGGCTATGAAATTTACACTTGCCCGGGAGATAATGCTGGAAATGAACAAAATGAATGAAAGCTCCCCAAAGGGTGTTTGAACATAGTGGGCACTTGCTCCGTAAGGGCAGGACAAGGATGGTGGTTAAAGTCATCGTCTCTCTCCCCATCCCCCCATTATCCCACTGCCGCCCCCCATTCCTTTCTCATCAGTTCTTCTCCTGGGCCAGACAGGATGAGTTAGCGGCCAGTGACAGGGGTTTGTCCCATCTGCTCCTCTCTGCCCTCCGTGCACAGGCAGCTGGAGCGGGCTCGGCACACAGCAAGGATGGGGCGACACCATGATGGGCAGCAGGGTTGGGGCATCACTGATTTTCCGGACCAACCCTCCTAAGGCAGCACCCATCTCTGTACCCCCAATCCCTGGAGGCAAAGCCTCCCTTGCTGTTTCAAGGGAGGTCAGCACCCAAGCCTTGAGACTGAGGAGAGGGGACTTCTGTTGCCCATGGCCCTCCCGCCACTCCCTGCCGTCCTCCCCAGACTTCAAAGCAAAGCCTTGCTGCCCTCCTCTGCCTCCTTCAGCCCCGCCAGGACCCCATGCTGCCGCCTGAAGACCACGTGCTGATAGAGCGGAAAAGACCTTCTGTCCACTCTGTAGAGGAGCAGGCTGGAGCCCAGAGCCTGTGCTGCCCCCCACAGCCACACCGCCGCCCCGGCGGTCAAAGGCAGAGTCCAGACTCCCCCAACCTCCAGGCGCGGACCCCGCTTCTCACTCTGGGAATGCTGCACACTGCCTCGAGGGGTCTGCCTCCGACGTGCTGGGCAGATGCCGTGGTGCCCAGGGCCCCACTGGGCCACAGCGGGGCGCCCAGAGGCCATTCCCCCATTCACCCCCTAAGCAAATGTCAAACTCCAACCCGGAGGTTCCTGATGCCAGTGGGTGGTAACTCCCTCAGGCAGAGGGCTGAGAATGGTTTCCATGGAGACCACCCAGGCTCTGGTTTCCACGGCAACAGTTGCACGTGGTCACAGAGCTTCTTATTTAGGTTAACATTTCTAACCGCTATTCTTCAGGCCAAACCTGTGCCTAATACAGGGCTTGCTTGCTGGGATAGGTGAACAGACCTCAAGGGCAGAGGGAAAGTGGGTGAAAGAGAGGACAGCTCCTTAGCCAGCAGGCTCTCCTCACACCCAGGTGCAGGACACACACACACACACACACACTTAAATTATAAAAAGAATACATCTTTATGACATGGAAAGAGGAAAGTCTTACAGCTCCCATCATCCCCACTCTCCAGAGGTAGCCGATGCTACAAGGCTTTCCAGAAATAGTCCATGCACATCCATATAGCTATTCTTTTTAAAATCACATATGGGATTGAGTTATATATGAAAATCATGTTCTTAAAGCTAATCCATTCCTGTGGGTATAAACCTATTGTAAGCAGAGCCTTTTGATTTGGTTCCTTCAGTTAAGGCGTGGCCCAGGGTAGGTCTTATCCTTTTACTGGAGTCCTTTATAAACAAGATGAATAGAGAGAGAAAGAGAGAAAACCACGGAAGCAAGAAGCTGAAAGAAAGGAAACCCAGAAGAGAAGGGAGAGACTAGCAGATGACACCATGTGCCTTGCCACGTGGCAGAGGAGTCCAGGATCACGGCCAGCCTGTCTTTGAGAAGCAGTGCCTTGATATTGCCTTGATTTGGACAGTTTCATGGCCTCACGTTTGTGAGCTAATAAATTCCCATTGTTAAGAGTCAACCCATTTTATGGTATCTGCTTTTAGCAGCTTAGAAAACTAAAACAATATATATTCTTGCGCTGCCATCTCCTTAACCCTAATTGTAGATCTTGGGGAACTTTACACATCAGCACACATAAATATACCTCATTTTTGGTAATAGCGACAAAATATTGCGCTTTTATTTTTTAACCAAGTCCCCAGTTGACGTTGAGGACTGTTTGTTCTCAACTTCTTGTTTTTACAATAGTAAACATCTTTGTGCATATATTTTTGTCTACTTGCTTGAGTAGATGCATAGGATAAATTCCTAGCAGTAAAACTGCTGGGTCAAAGATATTTCATTTTAAAATTTTAAAATTTGATACCATCAAAACAATTTACTCCTCTTACTGGTACAAGAGGGATGGTAGATGCTTAAGAAGACTGGTATTATTAAACTTGTTTTAAAAACTCACAAAACCAATCTCCCCAACTCATTCTATGAGGCCAGTATAACTTTTACACAAAAGCCAGATAAGAACAGTATGAGAAAAAGAAAGTATAGGCCAGTCGTACTAGTAAACATACATCTAAAACTCATAACTTTTCATGGACAAATATATCTTCCTGGTTTTGATGTATATTTTCCCCCTCTGACTAAACATCTTGTAGATCCATTTTTACTCTTACTTTGAACTGCTATTGGGCTGTTAGTTTTCCATAATTCATAAGACCTTTGTATAGTAAGGAAAACAGTCCTTTTTATGTCCCATGTTTCAAAAATCTCTCCTCATTTGACATTTATAAACCTTTGCATTTATGGTGTTTTGGTTTTTTTCTGTACATAAATTCTAATTTTTCATAGTCCAAGTTGTCCTTGGTAGGTATCATGCTTAGACAGCATCCAAGGTTATCTTTAAAATCACCTCTTCGAATACTTTTATGGCTTCCATAAAGCCTTTGACCCTTCCACAATTAACTTTGCTGCAGCAAAGTAGGGCCTGGCTTAATTTTTTGTCAACTGGCTAGCCAGTTGTCCCAGTTCCATTAAAAAACAACCCTCACTTGACCCACTGATTGGAAATGCCACTGTAATCATGAATTAAGTTCCCTCGTCTCTAAGTCAGCTTCTGGGCTCTCTATCGTGTCCCATCCATCTCTTCCTTTGTGACACCAAACTCCTTATTGTAGTTTAAATCTGGAAGGTCTGTTCTTTCCTCTTTTCACAATTTCCTGGCTAGCCTCCCACTTTTACTTTCTCCAAAGAACTGACTTTGTCAAGTTAAAAAATAAATCCTGTTGGTAATTTAATTCCAATTGCATTGCCTCTAGATTGGCTGCTATAACGAAAACTGACGTCTTTGCAAGATTGTGTTTGGATCTAAAAGCAAGGAGTGCCTTTGCACAAGGCTTGCCCTTTTGCTGCCCCTCACAGGGTACTGAGACGTGGATGCCCCTGGGGCGTGGGAGAACGTAGGCTCGCCCAGGGCAGGAGATGGCTGTGGGGTCCACCTCCGCCGCAGCTCCGCCCTGTGACTCTCATGCTAAATGTCAGTTCCGATCCACCATGAAGGGTTACTAATTGCCCAGTCACTGCGGAGAACACGACACTGTCCTTGTGCTTAAGGACGGCAAGAATGATGTCATCTGCTGCTTAAACTGCACGGTGTGGTTTATGGGCACTTGGAGGCAGCACGACCTTGGGCAAGTGGCTTAAATGCTCTGAGCCCTTCCTTTCTGCACCTGTCACCTGTGAACCTTACCTGGCCACACAGCAGGGAGGCCTGCTGGAGACAGTGAAGGGGCACAGCCTTCATCCTTGGCCAAACCAGGGAACAAGCCCACCTGTGAGGGGCCAGGTGCCAAGGTCTGCCAGCTCCTCCCCTGCCTGCCGCCCCCACCCCGACCCCCTCCACCACTTGCTCCCAGGCGCACCTCCCAGCCAGCCCGCATCCCCGCCCTGCCTCCACTCCCACCTCCATCACACCCAAGTGAAGTCAGAAGTAAAAGAATTTTATTGTTCTACAGTCACTTCTGAAAAGAGATCTAAGTGAGAAAATATACAAAGCGTTTTAAGAGTGTCATCTCCAGGGAGCACCTGGGCATGCCTGGAGGTAGGTGGCCAAGCCCTGCTCGTCAAGGCTGGGGCAGACACGGTGAACACATCATCAGTAAAACCATGCAAAAGTGAGAAGGAAAAGCAAAGTGTCGCATCCCCCCAAAGTGGAGGGGCATGAAAATTCAGAACAAAGAGGCAGCTGGGGTTACACCCACCAAGTGACTCTCCCTCTGCCCATTTTCTCTTTCCAGACTGCCCTACACCTGGAGAAAACAATGAACTCCACTGCTTCACCCGAACCCGAGGCTCATTTCTACACCAGGCTCGGCACTCAGGGTTGCCGTGGACAGGACCGAGGAGCCCCTCCTCTGTCCCATTCCTCTGCGGTACCCCCTGCTGTGGGCATCCCACTTGTGCTCCTGGGGGCCAGGGCTGGGGCCCTGGCTCTCTTCTTTGGTTCCACTTAGACAATGATTGTGCTTGATGAGCTCATCCCACTCCCCAAACTCTGGGTTCCTGCTGGGGGGGCTGAAGGCACTGTCAGGACTCCTGGGAGACCCCAGGACTGCCATCTTCCCTTGTGCTCTGGGGAGTCCATCCCTGGGCAATGCTCCCCCATCTTCAGTCCAAGCCCCAGGCTACCCAGGTCGCTTATTTCTGACCTCACACCCTCTCCTGCCCCGACCTGTCCCCTCACATGCCTGGCTCCTCCGTCCAGTCCTGTGGGCCCAGGGCCACACAGACCAGATTTGAAGATGGTGGATCCCCAAAACCATCCTGGGGAGCCCTTCCCCTCCCCCACCCCAAGGTCAGCAGAGGTGGGACCTCGAGGCCATGCTGTGGTACAGGGCGGCAGGGTGGGGGAGGAGCGGTGAGACGACACATATATATGGAAAGGTCCAAAGTACAAGCTAAGCTGGGGGTAGGAGGCTCAGAGAGAAGAGAAAGGAAGAGGGTGGGGGTCCCGGAGGGAGCCTCATGCCACCCCGCAGATGAGCGTCTCCACCACGAAGGTGTTCTCGAAGTGGCGGATGGCGTGGCACTTCTGGGCCCCACGCTTGTTGATACCTGGGAGAGGAAAGAGAAAGGGTCAGGGCTCCGAACTGGCTGGGCCCTGCAGAACCCCAGGCTCGGAGCCCGAGCTGGAACCCAGGACATAAGGGAGAAGGGCCCGGAAGCAGCCGCAGGAATCCCCAGATTCACAGGGAGGCAGCATGGTGCTGCCCTCAGACTGCCCAGCTCCACCACCTCCGCGCTGTGTGACCTTAGGGGTGTCACATAATCTCTCTGTGCCTCGGTTTCCTCCCCTGACAAAGGGGAAATGATGACAATAGCTTCCACTCTTCAGAAGGACATAGAAAGTGTGAAACAGCACCGGGCACACAGTCAGCTTTTGCACTCACGCCTCCGGGTGGCTCGGCGCCGCAGCCGGTAGGTGTCCTTCCCAGTGCACAGGTGGTAGATGAAGGAGCCGAGCGCCTCCTTGTCGCCGACGCGCTCCGAGACCACCACCTCCTCCTGGATGATGTACGTCTGCAGGAGGTAGGCCCCCCTCTGCGAAGGGAGCGGCCGCAGTGCAGTCAGCGCCAAGGGCCCCCTCTGCTCGGCACCCGCCCACCACCCCTTCCCCTCCTTGTCATCCTTCTGCCCACACCGGGGCCCCTCTTCTCCCAGCGACCACCTCCCCATTCAAAGGCCTCCCCGGTGGGTCCTTCCGACACCCCTGGGCTCCTCCTGTCCGTGGGTGGAGGACTGCACACGTGAGAGCCTTGGGGAAACGCTCCTGGGGCAGGACAGATCTCCCTGCGCCCGGCACTGCCAACACCGGACATGGCCTTGAACGCTACGGAAGCCCATCACGGGATCTTCCTGCGGGAGGAGGCAGTGGCGTTGGGAAGGAGAGAAGCGGAGGCTTCGGCTCAGGGATGTGGGAGAAGGAGGTTTGTGGGGGGGGCAGACTGGGGTGCTGGGCCGGCTGACGTCAACGTCCCTGGGGTCGGCGCCTGTCCTCCGTGGCCCCCGCCGTCCCCCGCTCACCTTCACGTTCATGAGGAGCTCCCAGAAGTTGCGAGGGGGCAGCACGATGGTGGTGTTGAGCTCGATGATGTAGCACTTGTCCAGGGAGATGTCGTGGTAGGCAGTCAGGCCCTGTGCAGCGGGGAGGGGCACTCAGCCTCGGGCTCAGGCTCTGTCCCCGAGGGTCTGACCCAGGCGGGTCAGCAGAGGCCTGGACCCCACTGCCCCATCCCCGGGGGCTGGGTCCTTCGGGAGCCATGCACCCCAAATTCCTCAACAGCCGTTGGCCTGCTCCTCTCCTGGCCTCAGGCTGTGGAAGGTTCCAGTTGAGAGATGCCAACTGTTAAACCCCTGGCCAATTGTGTTAAGGGGGCCCTTCTCACAGGCTTGCAAAGTGGAGATTTGGGGAATGCTGCATGGTCCCGATTACGCCTTCCAGCCAGCCCTGTGGACCTCAGCTAGAGAGGCTCCTCCCCACACCCTCTGTGGGTTTTTGCAAAAACATCCAGGTCATGGAGAAAAGGGTGAGTACTGAAAAAGCCCCAAGAAGCTTTGGAAAGCAAGTCGAGGGATAGAGAGCTGTGGAGCCTGCATTTTGCTGGCCTCGGACCCAGCTGCTGGCAAGAGAAGTGGAAAGGGTGGGACACGAGGGAACCTTCCAGAGTGCTGGTAATGATCCAGATCTTGGTCTGGGTGGCAGTTATGCAAACATGCACACGTGTAAACACCTACTGAGCTGTACGCTGAACACGTGTGCACTTGGTGGCACGTGGGCTACATCTCAATAAAGTGCACAAACAAAAACTAGGAACACCGGCCTCACCAAGGAATCGGCACCTGAAGCTCCCGGTTGGTCCAGGGGAAAATCAGCCATGGCTGATTCACATTCAGTAATAACTGAGTTACTTATAAAATCAAGGTCTTTAAAACCCCGATAAAGCCCGTTTGTAGTACGCAGTATCTGCGCAGATGATGGGCAAGTACACACGGTCATGCTCTTTCCACCTGGGGTCTCCTTGCTCATGACTTGGTGGCGGGGGGCTCCAGGCTCCCTGGACGCCCGCCCAGGGCCCTGTCCCTGCCAGCTGGGTCCTGGCTGCCACCCGAGACGGGCCTCACCCGCTGGAAGTCGTGGATGATGTCCGCGGGGTCTCCACTGCCAAACTGGGGCATGGGGACGTTGATGCGCTCGTAGTTCTCCTCGAGGTAGATCTTCACGTCCTCCTCCAGCTCCATCCGGGTGTGGGCCTGGGAGGACAGAGAGTCCTCGTAGAGGACGCCGCAGTGGAAGAAGTTGTCTCGGGCCATCTGAGCAGGGTGGGGGAGAGAGCAGCAGGTCACACTGTGAACTTGGCACTGCTGCGGCCGCCACCCTCTCATGCCTCAAAGGCCTGGGGAAGCAGGAAGGGTGGGGACAGGTGGCAAAACTGAGAAACCTGGGGAGTCGGAGCAGAGAAAGAGGAGGTGGGAGGCAGGAAGCGGGCAGGAGGCAGGGTGAGCCAGGGCTGCCAGTTTCTAGGCCGACAACTGCTCTGGGCCTCGGTTTCCCCATGTGTAAAGCAAGGTGATCCCAAAGGCCCTTTCCAGGCTCCAAGTCTGTGAGTCGGTGACTGTGAAAGGTGGTGGCGGGCAGGGGGCAGGACTGACCACCCCTGAGCCTGCACAGAGGAGCTGCCCCCCGAGGAAGGGCTTCTAGGGTGGGAGGGCCCTCTGGGCTGGGCCTTGTTCCTGAACCGCCCTCCCCTGCCGCCTTTCCTACCAACTGCTGTTCTGGACCCTGCAGAGATTGGGGCGCAGGAGAGGAGCTGCAAGGCAACACGGCCAGCTTCCACGCTGCCACCACCACTAACTTAACATCTGACCTCGACAAGTCCCGTCACCTTCCCTGGACCCCCATGCCTCAGGAGAAGCCTCGGCCAGCATGGCGCTCACTGTCCCCGGCCCACCGGTCAGCCCAAACACTTCCTCGAGGGGGGACGTCAGGCAGACGCAGCAGCCGTGGGCCAAGGGAGCTGCCGGCGGCCCCACCTGCCCACCCTAACTTCTCCAGAGCTCCAGCCACGCTCGGGGCTGGCTGCTGCCATCAGCAGAAACCCCCTCTGCTCTCTTTCAGTGTGAGCTCTCCCAGGAGGATGAAGCACTGAGGACCCCGTGCAGCTCTTGAGGGCTGCAAGGGGCCCCAGCGAGGCCTGGAGCCAGGACTGGGCTTGCTGGGGCTGCCAGAGGCTGCTGGAGCCTGGGTGCCCAGCATAGTGCGCTGAGCACAGACCCGGGACTGGTGCTGGCAACACAGGAGACCAGGAGGAGCCCACGCAGGTCCCAGGCCGGGGAAAGGGCCCTGGAGAAGCCGCCCCGCTAAAGGGGCAGTCGGCAGGCGCGTGGGAGCTGGGGTTTCAAGGAGAAAGCCTTGCAGAATACAAACTCCAGTCATTTCCATTGTGGAAAAACTGGGTGACAACCAAGTTCAAGTTGAGGGTAGGGGAAGGCCACTTGGGTTCTAAATGACTGGGCAGTCCCAGCCTTTTTGTCACTCTGAGGCTCCCCCCAAATTTTTACCACCACCAAGGAAAGCCAGTCAAGCCGTTTACCCCTTTACGCTAATTTAACTACTTCAGGCCTGGGGGGTGGGGGTGGGGTAGCCTCCTGGCTCCACCCCAGGAAGACTGCCTGCAGGACAAGCTCTCCCAGACTCACTGCGCAGATGACAAGTGGTGGCTTGTTGGCAGAGGCCACCCCCCCCTACTGTCCACCCTCCGCTCCTTACGAGGGCAGCGGTAGAGCTTTCTACGAATCCACCTTGCACCTTTCCCGTGTGTAATCACCTGCCTGTGCAGGGCCTGGGCTCTGGGCCGTTTCAGAGCTGTAGGTGGCAGTGGATCTGTTTCTGGGGCTTGTGCCCCAGCGTGGCGCTCGGGCAGGGCCGTGGGCCACACAGACCCGATTCCCGCCCTGCTCCTCCATCACTGCCTGTGGGTCCCCAGGAAAGCACCCTTTTAGTCCCAGTTGAATCTGAAGAAGTGGGTTGTGACGCTCTCTGGCATTCGTGAGAGCCAGACTTCAGGGGCTCACCCTGTCTCCCAAACCCCAAGTCTCCCCTGGACCAAAGCCAGGCTGCTCAGGAGGGGGCAGGGGCCTGGTCCCTTGGGCTTGCCCTGGGCACCGACTCGCACCCAAGGGGCATGTCGGGGCTTTCCTGCCACCGCCTCCCTCAGCTCCTCCCCACTCCCCTCCAAACCCTCCCCCAAGGCCCCGCTACACCCTCACCTGGGCCAGGAAGAAGTATCTGTAGATGTAGACGGAGGCGAAGGCCAGGCCCACCAGCAGCACCACCATGCCCATCGACAGGTAGCACACCCCGCCCACGGAGCCCCCCTTCTTGGAGCGGGGGTGGGGGGGCCGCTCCTCCTGTGGACAGCAGTGCAAGGTCAGTCAGGTACCAGGAGGGCACCCTGTACCCCCAGAAGCCTCCCACTCCCTTTCCTGAACGAGGTCACAGCCAGACGGCCAGGGCCCCAGGGGAGCCGTGGGGAGGGGCAGGACAGCACCCAGGAGGCAGCGCGTCACCTAAAAGGAAAGGGAAACCTCTCCAGGGACACCCGGCCTCCTCCCACCTGCAGAGAAACCAAGGCACACCCTGGAGCCATGTGAAATGATCTGCTGGGACAAGACATGCATCTTCAATCACCTGTGCTATTAGTCCCCTTCATTATTCCAGCTTGTCCCAAGGGACCACAGTATATTCTTTCAAATATAAAATGTGAGAAAGGACATACACAGCCTTAGTGATTGCACCAGACCCAGGGATTTACAGGGCCTGGGATGCATTGGGCAGAGTTGGGAGCCACTGCCCTGGGCAACAGGGAGCCAAGGAAGGCTTTTGAGCTGGGGTGTGACCAGAGTACACAGGATGAACTGGAATGGGGGTGGTGGGAGACAGGGAAACCCTTGTGCAGGCTGCTGAACTCCACCAAAGAGGCCATAGCAGGGAAAGCCCATTGACTGACTGGGCCAGGGGCTCCAGGAAAGCCAGAGGGCTCGAGGGCCACCTTGGGCAAGCTCAGCCTGCTGGCACTGTGTCAGCACTCGCATAAGCCCTGGCCAGCTACGCTCCAGCAGGCTGTGGGAAGTGGAGTCCATGGGGTGGAGCTGGAGGCTGGCAGCAGCCAGGGAGCTCTCGCCAGGAGTGAAACGTGGCTGTGGTGGCAGCAGCCACCATCAGGGCAGCCGGCACAGAGGGTCCTGGAAAAAAAACCTGCTCTGTGGAGCCAGGAGACTTGGGCTCAGGATGGCAACTACCAAGGCTGCAGGGAAAAGCAAGCCAAGCTGATCTGGCTCCAGGCCTGGTGGATGGAAGGTGTGAGAGCATGTGACTTGACTCAACTGCCTTCACTTAGGAGCACTGGACTGAGAGTCCAGAGATTCAGGCTCTTAAGCAGCCAGTTAGCTATCATCTGTCATCTTTGTGCTTGCCTGTTCTCCTTACCACCACACCCTAACCCAGGCCCTCGTTCACCCTCAGAGGTGGCTGCAGGAGCCTCAACCTGTCTCTGGCTCCACATCCACCATTCAATCCATCCTCCATGGGGTTGAAGGTGCTCAAATACAGCAAAGGTGAGGTTAAAAGTCAGTCCCCAAGAACCAGCCTCCATGGCCTCAAGGAGCTGAGGGGGGAGAGGCTTCAAGCCTGGGAGCCTGGAGTTTCTCACACTGGCTCTGCTAGACTCTCTGCTTGGCCTCTATGGGCCTCAGTTTCCCCATCTGAAAAATGAGGTCAGATTCAATTACCTCACAGGCCATCTCCAGTCAGGTGCTCTTGAACTGTGTGACGCTTCCCTTCTCCCTTCACCTTGGGGTGGGGGTGACAGGAAGGCTGGAGGCCGTTCAGGTAGTTACCCAGGACACACTCTTATTCCTAAGGCGGCACAGGGCCCAGGCTGGTGGAGTGGGACATGGGGTCTGCGCATTCAAGTCCCACCCATTCCCTCCTGCCGAGAGCGGGCTGAGGCGGGGGGGGGGGGGGGTTCCGGACCTCAGGAGCAGAGGTGAGCCCATCACAGCCCAGGAAAAGGACAGAAAACGGCTGCAGGGCCTCCCCTCACTGGGCACATCCATGGCCCAGGCTGCCACCGCCGCACCCCAGGATCGAGAAACGGACACCAAGGCCCGGCCTGCCCTCCAGGTAGCCCCCCTGGCCAGGGCGGGAGGTTAAAACCCACTGCCCCTCACTGGCTGAGCCCACCTGCAGGCTGGGGCCCCTCCTTCACGCAGACCCCCACCCCCTGCATCTCCTCAGCACCCTGGGGGGCCGGGCCCCACGGACACAGAGAGGGCACCCTGGGCAGCTCACCTGCCATGGCCCAGCCCTCAGGGACAGCTGCCCGGAGCTGGGTGCGGGATGGGGATGGGGCCTTGGGAGAGGTTGGACCCAGAGGACAGGCCAACAGGCCAGGGCCTGGGGGTGGCGGAGGCCAGGGCCCTGGGGACGGGGGACGCCAGGGCAGAGACTTCAGTTAGAGGGTCACGCGGGGATGGCGGCCTGGACCCGGGGGGGGGGTCAGAGGCCCTGGGGTGGGGGAGGCTGAGATCCACCGTGGGCAGCATTTCCTGTAAAATGTGGACAGCTCTCCAGCACAGGCGTTTTGCTGGGATTAGAGATAAAGGCCCAGAGGCCCCCGTGAAGCCCAAGTGCCGGTTTAAAAAGGCAGAGAGCGGAGACTTCCCTTTTCAGGGCCGCCCTGTGGAGGGCTGGGGCTGCGCTGTGGCCACGCCTTTGTTCTTGTGTTCTAGAAAACCAGAGAAGCCAGCTGGTGGGAGCTATTAAGGGGGGGGAGAGGGGGCTGCCCCACAGATAAATCCATGCATGAGGTGAGACCTCCTAGCTTTAGAGCCCTCAGCTGGCTGCTGTGGCTGGGTCAGGTGTTTATGTGCAGGGGTGCAGGTGGGGGGGGTCGCCTTGCAGAGGGCGCTCAGGACTGAAGGGTCAGTGAGCTCAGGGCAGTGAGCATGGCTTCAGGGAGGAGGTGGCACTTGAGCTGGCCCCAGCTGAATGAGAGGCGAGGCCAGGTGGAGCCGAGAAGGGCAGAGGAGCCTCCAGCCAGGAAACCTGAGCTCTCCCATGTGTCACTGTGAAGTGGCTGAGGCTTCCTAGTCCCTACCGACACCAACGCCCATACCCCATGGCCCAAAGCCCTGGAAGCATCACGGGTGAGCAGCAGGCTGGAAGTAAAGCCAGGCCCAGAGGCGGCCAGGAGGAAGACAAGGGAACAGTAGGTGTCCTTGCTTCGAGGAAAAAAGCCCCCAGCAGAAGGGAAGGCCCTGAGTCCTAGCCTTTGACTACTGGGCTCAACGCTACACGGTCAAAACTGGGGCTCAAATTCCCTAGCACCTCAGAGTCCACGGTCAGTGTGGGCCCCCACCCGAGCCCCCGGGCCCTCGGGATCCCTGAGGGTGGAGACCCAGGAGGCCCACCTTGCCCAGAAAGACCTCAGAGTAGGTGCTGTCCACCTGAGGCCTCCCCAGCTAGTAGCCCGCCACGCTGGAGAGCCAGGAAACTGTGCTCCCCACGTGCAGCAGCGACAGCAAGGCATTTCGGGGGCTCCCATTCAGAAAAGGGAAAATATGGCTTTCTGTTTCCAAGGCAACTCGGCCCTCTAAACAAGCGCCTGGTGCCACACTGGTGTGGGCACGTGACCACGACGTCCCGGGCCCCTGGGCTGCCCGCTTTGCTGAGGTCTGCAGTGGCACTCATTAAACGACTGTGCAAAACCAGGGCCAGGGGGAAAGCGCCAGCTTGGGCAGACCCCGGGGCTCGCTGGGGAGCTCCCAGCTATCGCCCCCCAGTAACACGTCCAAGCGAACCGCTAGTGGCTTCAACTCCAGCCGCAGCAGGGGGCTGGCAAGGGCAGCTGGGAGGCTGAGGGTGGGGCGGCATCTTTCTCTCCAGGTCCCAGATCGCAGAGGTGTTGGGCACGAGTGTGAGTGTGAGTGTGTGTGAGTGTGTGTGTGTGAGGGAGTTGGGCAAATGTCCATTGCCCCCACCCCAGCCTGCCGAGCTCCAGATTCACAGTCGCATCTGGGTAAATGCTGAAGGGGGAGAGCCCGGGTTCCCTATTTGTGGGATTCGCACCCCTGTCACCCCACCAGAAGCGTCCTGCCCCTCGGTGGCAGGCGGAGGAAGTGCAGGTGGAGCCCCCCAGGACACTGGGCTTCAGGGAGGAGGTGGCACTTGGTGGGCAAGGCGGGTTTTCTCTACAAATCTCCTCTTGGGAGGGACGTGAAGCCAACTTGCCGGCTGGAAAAGCTCTCCTGGGGGAGAACTGGAGGGACTGCGGGGGTAGGGGGAGACGGGGCAGAGGAGGAAGGAGCCAGGATGCGTGGCTGCGATTTTACCTTTTACCTTTTTTTCCCCTCACTAAGAGAAACTCCTCCTGGCTGGCTGGCTGCTAACAGCCTGGAAGCCTGCAAGGCTGGGCCAACAGGAGGGGAACTGGAAAGGGGGAGCAGAAAGCCACCGTGGAGCCTGACAAAATGCCAAAGCCCCCGGGCAGCCCTCGGCACTCCCGAAACCCCCACCCCTATGCGCAAGTCCCCCCAGCCCAGTGCCCTGGGCAAGCAGGTATGGGGCACTGGGATAGTGACCCCCAGCCGTGGTCCTCCCCCAGCCCGGCTGAGGCCCGGCATCCTGGGCCAGGACACACATGGAAAGTGAAACCTGATCCCAGGTATGCGGGCTAGGGGAGGGGGCAACACAGCGGCCATTAATCAGAGGCAAAAGCAGGGGAGCAAATTACAGCGTGGAGAAAATGACGGTGGTTAACATATTTCTCTATTGCAGCCCCCACTCCGTGCATGCCTGTATGTGCACACCTGCCTGTGTGTGTGTGTGTGTGTGTGTGAACAGAGACAGAGCGTGGGTAGAAGGGGCGCCAGGCTGAGAGGGACAGCCATGGCCAGTGGGCCTCCAACGGGGAGAGTGATCGCACTGGCTGCTATGATGGGATGCCTCAGGGGGCTTCGCCCATCAGCACATGCATCTCAGCATCTCAGAGTCAAAACACCATGTTGCTCTGGGGGTGGGGGGCGCAGCTGGAGCCCCAGCTGGGCCCCCACCCCCATCCCTTGCCCCTGTCCTTCCAGCCTCAGGTCTGGGGACAAAATCCTTGTGATTTGGATTTTCACTCAGAAGCAGGGGGAGCCCCATGGTGAGGGTGCTGCCGCTGCCTTCCCTGCCCCCTGGGATTTTATCACAGGTTGGTATTTTATCATAATAGCCAGAGAGGGGCCCGCTGCCAAAAGGCGTTTGCAAACAGGACCTTGGATCCAGTTTAGACACCGAGGAACACTCTGGGTCATCCCCTGTCAGGAAAGACCATCTAATAAGCTCCCCTCTGCATTCCCATCAGCTTGAAACAACGGTCACACTCCTGCCTTGGTAAAAGGCTCGGGGATGCCCTGCCTCTGGCCAGCCTCACCTCCTGGTCTGTCACATGTTAGGGTGCCCCAGTGAAGGCTGATGCTGTGTCCTGAGCCACATCTGTGAAGGGGGTGCAGCCTGTGTACCCCTTGGCCAGGCAAGGCAGCCAGAGGCTCACAGAGGTCAACTGCCTTCCCAGGCTCCAAACCTGGCAGGTGGGTGGCAGACCCAACAGGCAATGTGCAGAGACCCCTTTGCGCCAGTCTCAGGGAAGCGTCAGAGCTCCGTGAAGGCTTGTGGGTAGGCAATTCTGTCCTACAGGTGCTGCGGATTTAATTCCTCCTCAGGAGCACCTCCTTAGGGAGACCCTTGCCTTGGGCCCACGGCTGGAGGCACACAGCAGGCTCAATGCCATCACCAACAGCGCAGAAAGATGTTGATATTTCCATTTCACACGGGGTGAGGGGGAAAGAGGACCCGGCCGAGGTCAGAGTCTGATTAAGAGCCAGAAGCTGGGTGGCAGCACAGGCTGCTGTGGGAACCATGTGCCACCCCTGCAGGATTCCCGGGCTGGCCCTTCTGAAGGAGCTTGAATGGCAGTCTGGCCAGGTCCTACAGCATCCCCTCCACCCCCAACAAATCCTACTGCTCTTCCCACATCAGGGTGCCAGGTCCCATGCCACAGCTGGGGGCCCTGCCTTGGAGGAGCCATTACAGTGGCAAGGGCTCTGCTTTCTGCCCCCCACTTTCAGCTTCCTCTTCCCGCTGAGAAGAGAGGGAAGAGGCTGGTTCTCATCTGCAAGGAAACCAGGCAGTTTGAAGGGCCCTTTGCCAACCTCTAAAGCTGCAGACCACCTTCTTCAGTATGGAGTGCTCCCTCCCCACCTAGGCATCAAAAGAAGATGGAGTGGCTTGGGTGGAGATGTGTGTGCCAGGTAAGCCCCCCCAGGCCGGCCTGGGTGGTTGGTCAAGTCTTGTAAGCTGTGGCCCCGTTGGCTGCTGCAGTGGCCACAAAAGTTGCAGGCCAGCTCGGCGTGAGGATCCGCGGGTTCCGCACTCCGGGTCTTTGCGCAGGACGGACCCCTCCTTGCTCAAGCCTCGACACCATCTCTGAGGACCTTCTCCAGCGCCCAGGCTCTCCTCTGCAGCCCCAGTAGTACACCGGGCAAGGCTGAATCGGAGCCACAAAACTTGCGGAGGGGACAAGACGCTGAGGAAGACTCTGGGGGAGCGAGTGCACAAGGACTTTCCAAGTTCTGCTTCGAAGCAGCGCAGGAGGGAGGGCTTGGTGCGTCCCCGAGACCGTGGGCAGCTTTGCACCCTCACAACGGAGGCTTGGCGGTCCCCGGGCCCCCAGCCAGGCGCTCTGCTCCCTCCGAGCCCCCCGCATACGAACTCCACGCAGCTCAGTTTCCCACCACTGAAATGCCTTCCCTACCCCCCGGCGGGAGGGAAGGGGGTGCGCAGCCGAGGGCGGGGCGCAGGGAGCCCCTCCCCCACAAAGCCCGGCGGAGAGAGCCCCCGGAATGCAGGAAGGCACTGGCGCCGGTGGGGGAGCCCCCAGAGGGAGGACCGAGAGCAGAGGGAGCAGGGAGGCCCAGGAGGCAGGACCCACGTCGCTGATCTAGGGGCTGGGGTGGGATGTGGGCGCCCGGCCTCGAGCCCCGACCCCCAGACGCGCAGCCGAGCTGGGGCTGGTTTATTTCCATCTGCTCAGTTTCAGTCCGCCAATTCCGGTGTCGTCGGGGAGCATATACCCCACCCCCCGACCCCCCGCTGCCCCCCGCTCTGGGACGAAATCAATGACCCTTCTCTCCTCCTAGGCATCCAACCCTCCTCCCATTCCCCACCTGGGGACGCGCCCCGCGGCCCCCGCCCCCTTGATTGGAACCAGGCGCTTGCCCCCCACCAACATTCCTCGAACTTCTGCGGGCCAGCCTCCTCCTTCCATTTTTTGGGCCAGACGCCCAGGGCCTCCTGCACTTTTGGAAAAGACCTGGAGCGCTTTCCCACCTGGGGACCTGCCGCTCGGACCCCTTCCCATTCTTCCGAGTTCTGCTTCGGCCGCCGCTTTCGGACAGGACCCCCGTGCAGCCCGCCCCTCGCCCCCGCTTTGGTTTGGACGACCCCTTGAGGACCCCCACCCCCGCCCCGTTCATGACTCCGGGGCCCCGATGCGCCTCGGGCAGCCCCCAGGGCCAGCGGGGCGCGCCTCCGATCCCTTTTCCCGCCTGAGCCCCGGCCCCTCTCACCCGAGCTGGCGTCAGCAGGATCTCAGCGGCCGCGCCGGGCGCAGGGACCGGGGCCGGGGCCGGCGCCTTGTCGCCCTTGTCGCCCTTGATGCCGGCCACGGCGGGCTGGAAGCTGATCTTCACCATGGCTGCGCTGCGCCGCGCGTCCGCTCCGCGGCCTCCGCCGGTGCAGCCTCTTCTGTCTATGCAGCCGGCGCTGTGCAACCGCCGCCACCGCCGCTCCGCGCGCCGCCGGCACCGGAAGTTTGAATCCCATTCGAGTCCCTTTCCAACCCCACCCCCAGCCCTCCCCGCCCCCAGCCTGAGAATCTGAGCGCCCGCCGCGCCTGCGCCCCTTTCCCGCCTGCGGGGTTCGCAGTGACCCCTGCCGGGCACGCTGCTCCGGACCTGGGGAGGGCTGAGGTTCCCTCAACCATTCACTCACTCACTCACTCACCCACCCACCCATCCATGCATCCATGCATCATCCATGCATCCATGCATCCATGCATCATCCATGCATCCATGCATGCATGCATCCATCCATCCTCAGCCCTGTTCCCCGCCATGTAGCTTCTCACACCCTGCCACAACCAGTAGCAGCTCCGACAACACATAGTCTTTGTTAAAAACAGGTCTGTGAGGCAAAAGCAGGTTCTAGATAAGTTCTCCATCTCCCCATCTCCCTGCCTTCCACTTTGGACGCCCCACCTCCGACCTGTCTGCGACACTTGCCTGCATCGTGCATCCTGCATCCATCCATGCCCGGTTCATTCTCCATCATCGTTCCTTCTTCATTCCGCAGAACCTTCCTGGGGCTCCCCCAGGGTGCTTGCTGAGGAGGCTCAGCCGAGAGAATTGTAAGGCAGCTCCTGCCCTGCCTCCCTTTGTTAGCTCTGGCCTCAGTTACTGAGCGACCTATCCTGTCCTGCCCGTTGCTGGCCCATTCAGGCGGATCAGGGCAAGCATGGTGGAAAGATACCGAAGGCGGCTGTCTGGAGCCTTGGGTTCCAGTCAAGACTCTGCCCTGTGAAGCATCACAAAAAATGGGAGGAGAGGGGGCTTCTGTTGCTGGGGTGGGTTCCTTGGCACCAAGGCACTTGATCTTTCTTTGCTTTCCCGGGTCCAGGCTGGGGACAGGGCCCAGCTCCCCCGTGAAGCTTGTTGTTTGGAGAAGCTGAGCAGGAACTACCCTTAAGCTCCCAGCCCTGGGTTAGATTCCCACCCTCGCCCCCAATATCCATCCCTCCACTCGGCAAGGGTTTCCCAAGCATCCCTGTGTATTGAGGATTGTGTTAAGTTCAATGGCAAAGACACCCAAGACTGCACCCAGCATAAAGGACCTGATACGGTAAACGTTCTACTTGCCTAATTCTTTCACCTACACTATCTCATTTCAGCTTCCTACAGCTCCTGTGTTAGAGATGGGAACGAGCACGCGCAGCCCAGGCTAGCAAGGAGCAGATGTGGGGTGGGTGCCATTTCCTCTCTGGTCGGCAAGACGAGACCGTGTGGCTTGTCGCCTGGGCCGGCACGCTGATCCCCATGTTCTCAGGGAGGGCTTTGCTGACTCTCTGGCCCGGGCTGTCCCTCTGCCCCCCTGCTTGTACCTGTCTTCACCCTTGACCCTCAAGGCCGAGACTATACCTGGCCTGTTCACAGCAGGAACCCACAGCCACATGCCTGGCACGTATTCTAGTGCAGTATTCCCTAAACCTTTTGGTCTCAGGATCCCAAAGAGCTTTTGTTTATGCATTATGTATCTATTGTCAAAAGAAATAAAACAAAATAGAGTTACTAAGGCTAAGAGATTTCAAATGGAATCTGGAGGTCATTTTGGAGATTGTGCTTAAGCAAATCTCAGCCAGGTGTCACAAACTGCCACAGTATGCACCGCCTCGAGCAACGATGTCCCTCAAAGCCCGAAGGGCCTCTGGACACCATAAAACAAGCCAGGAGATAAAGAGCTCAGTTGACTATCTAACCCGAAGAACATTTGGGATACCCCAAACAGCCACCAACCACAAACAACTTGTCTAAGCTTTTTCTTTTAAAACTCTTGCCTGGAAATGCCAAGATGGGACACAATTTGGGTTGCTACCTGAATCTGTGCTCCCCAAATTGCAATTGTAAGATCCCAAATCAATGCTTTGTTGCCTTGCAGTTTAGTTTATTATTTCTCGGTCAACACCAACAACATTTACTCTATTAGAAATTAAAACTGAGAAAAAAATTAAACACAAAAAATACATATATTCCATTAGCTACCAAAGTGACATTGTCACATGTATAACTTCAGAAAACTCCACTGTACTCTAATGAGAGGATGAGAGTAAAAAAAGCAAAGAACACCTTGGTATTTGTTCCAACCCAACTTCTGAAGGCACGACTTGGGGCAGCTACAAGACCAAAGAACACACCTGGCACTGAGTCAGACATAAGCTTTATTTGGACTTACGAACAGGAGAGAGTCTCCGGTGGCAGCAGCAGTCCAGAGAATGAAGGTAGTGCTCGGCAAAGAGGCAGGAAAATGAGGGGTGATATAAGGGGTTTCAGAACAGAGACATTCCATAGGGCATGAGAACAGTTTCTGCTAGGGTCCCTTGACATGCACATATGGGGTCTGGTGATGTCATCGCTAAGAAGCTTTACTGCTCTGAGGAGATTATGGCTTACCGTACCATCTATACATCCATTCCCCTCTGGGGAGGGATGTTAGCCTTTAACTCTGTCTAGGTCATGCAGGGAGTTACATGCTGAGGACTTGCTAGGGGAGAGCCTAGGTCCCCACAATCCACCCCCAGGCAGCAGCTTACGTTCACCATAGGGCAAGCATGGCATCCACATTCCACAACAGTATAACACATGTCAGAAAATAGCTAGTGGACCTATAAAACCATGTCGTCGGGCCAAGACAGGGAATTAAACCCATCGGGACTTCCGGGAAGATGGCGGACTAGTAAGACACGGAAATCTCTTCTCCAGAAAAATAGCTAGAGGACAAGTAGAAACAGCCCTGAAAAAGATCTTCTAGGGTTTAGGTCAGCAGGTGAAGGCTGCACACCACCCAGAGGAGAGAGGGACAGAAGAGGGAAATCGCGACTACAGAACTGTGAGTTGCAAGTAGCAGCTTCTGCTGCTGCCGGCACCCTCCCCCACACTCTTCAGAATTCTCGGGCCCCTGGGCCTGCGACCACAGACAAAGGGGGCTTCAGGGATCTGCCACTCCCGGAAAGGGGAGAGAGAGGGACACAGCCTTAGGCTGACTCAGGTTCGGACCTGAAATTTGGGCTGCGGAGCCCCATGGACTCTTCCACACGGTGGTTTGCCCTGGGAGCCTACAAAGGACTGGAGAAATCCGACCCTCACAATCTCCCTCTCTTCTAGCCTGGACTAATTGTTGAGGACACCACGGGAGAGGGGAGAGAGAGCCTGGGGCTGACCCTGCTTTGGACTCCCAGGTTTGGTCTGCCCTGTCCTGAGAGCCCTTCCAGGCTGGGTGGGGCTGCGCCATTGTTTGCCTCGGAGCCTGCAAGGGGCTAAAGATATACAAACCTCCCAATCTCATCCTCTACTAACAGGGACTGATTGTTGAGGATTCAGAAGGGAGTGGAAATATTTCCTAGCTGGGAAAAGGGGGGCGCTACGAGAGAAGTCTGGAGAACTGTCTCAGAAAGTTTGAATCACAGGGCTCCTAGCCCCCAGACAGGAAGCTCTATCACATTGATCTGGTCTGTGTCACAACAAATAAGCTCTGACCAGGCATTGAATTGAGAGCAGCCAACAAGCGCCATCTCCTGGCAGACCAAGGAAGTACACATAAGAAAATTAATAAGTAAGAGAGGCTTTTCCTGGCCTCTATAGCCTCCCTGCCCAAGGCCTAGGAAACAACTCTACAACCAATTACTGGGTCCAGTGCCCAGTTTTGAGCAACCAGCAGAACAATCCTAACAATCAAGGTTGAGCCAAAAATCAAAGAGCGGTGGTAACTCACAGCCTCCTGCCACTAAAACCCCATAAAAGAGAAAGAGATAAAGCATCTAAGTAAAATACAAACTAACCAGATGCCTAAGCACCAACAAAAAATTACGGGCCATACTAAGAAAATAGAAGACATGGCCCAAAAAAAGGAATACAGCAAAGTCCCAGAAGAGATGCAGAATTTGAGAGAACTAATCAGTGAGATGAGCACACATTTCCAAAATCAAATTAATGAGATGAAAGAGAATATAGTTAAAGAGATCAATGACATCAAGAAGTCATTGCGCGAATGTAAAGAAGAATTTGAAATCATGAACAGAAAAGTAACACAGTTCATGGGAATGAAAGACACAATAGGTGAAGTAAAAAATACATTTGAAGCATACAACAGCAGACTCGAAATGATAGAAGAAAGAATAAGTGATACTGAAGACGAGCAGCTAAAATTGAAGAGAGAAAAGAACAGAGAGAGAAAAGAATGGAAAAAATTGAGCAGGGGCTCAGAGAGTTGAATGACAACACAAAACGCAAGAACATACGTGTCATGGGAGTTCCAGAAGGAGAAGAGAAAGGAAAAGGGGCAGAAAGAGTATTTGAGGAAATAATAGCTGAAAATTTCCCAACTCTCACGAAAGAAATGAACTTTCATGTCCAAGAAGCACACCATACCCCAATAAGAATAAATCCAAATAGACCTATGCCAAGACACATATTATTCAGAATGTCAAATGAAAAAGATAAAGAGAAAATTCTCAGAGCAGCAAGAGACAAGCAAACGATCACGTACAAAGGATGTCCAGTAAGACTTTGTGCAGATTTCTCCTCAGAAACCATGGAGGCGAGAAGACAGTGGTATGATACAATTAGGAAAATGAAAGAGAAAAACTGCCAGCCAAGAATTTTTTACCCAGCAAAACTGTCCTTCAAATATGAAGGTGAATATAAAGTATTCACAAACAAACAGAAACTAAGAGAGTTTGCAAAAAAAGAATCTATCTTTGCAGGAAATATTAAAGGAAGCCTTAGAACCTGAAAGAAAAAGACAGGAGAGAGAGGCTTGGAGGAGATTATAGAAGAAAGAAAAGCAGAAAGGATAACCAAAAGAGTAAAAAGAAAGACAAAAATAAGATGACATATGAAAACCAAAGAATAAAATGGAAGAAATAAATAGTGCATTTTCAGTAATATCATTGAATGTGAATGGATTAAATTCCCCAATCAAAAGATACAGGCTGACAGAATGGATAAAAAAACATGAGCCATCAATATGCTGCTTACAAGAAACTCACCTCAGACACAAAGGATACAAGCCGGCTGAAAGTAAAAGGTTGGAAAAAGATACTCCATGCGAATAGTAAACAGAAAAGAGCAGGGGTAGCTATACTAATATCAGACAAAACAGACTTCAAATGCAAAAAAGTGATAAGAGATGCGGAAGGCCATTATATATTAATAAAAGGGACAATCCTCCAGGAAGATATAACAGTCATAAATATCTACGCACCTAACCAGGGTGCCCAAAAATATATGAGACAAACTCTGGCAAAACTGAAGGGAGAAATAGACATTTCTACAATAATCATCAGAGACTTCAACACCCCTCTCACATCATTAGAGAGAACAACTAGACAGAAGATCAACAAGGAAACAGAGAACTTGAACAATATGATAAACAAGTTAGACCTAACAGACATATACAGAACACTGCATCCAAACTCAGCGGGTTATACATTCTTCTCAAGTGCTCATGGATCTTTCTCCAGGATAGACCACATGTTAGGTCACAATACAGCTCTCAATAAATATAAAAAGACTGAAATTATATAAAGCACCTTCTCAGATCATAATGGAATGAAACCAGAAATCAATAACAGACAGGAAAAAAGGAAATTTGCAAATGTGTGGAGACTGAACAACACACTCCTAAATATTCAGTGGGTCAAAGAAGAAATTGCAAGTGAAATCAGTAAATATATTGAGACAAATGAAAATGAGCACACAACATATCAAAACTTATGGGATACAGCAAAGGCAGTCTTGAGAGGGAAATTTATATCCCTAAATGCCTATATTAAGAAACAAGAAAGAGCTAAACTCAAAGATTTAACTGAACAACTTGAGAAACTAGAAAAAGAACAGCAAACCAATCCCAAAGCAAAAAGAAGGAAAGAAATGATAAAGATTAGAGCAGAAATAAATGAAAATGAGAACAAAAAAGCAATAGAGAAAATCAACAAAACCAAAAGCTAGTTCTTTGAGAAGAGCAATAAAATTGACAAACCCCTCGCTAGACTAACAAAGAAAAAAAGAGAGAAGATGCAAATAAATACAATCAGAAATGAAAGGGGGGAAATTACAAATGACCTCACAGAAATAAAAAGAATCATAAGAGGATATTATGAGAAACTATATGCCAACAAACTAGACAACCTGGATGAAATGGACAAATTTCTAGAAACTCATAACCAACCTACACTGACACAACAAGAAATACAAGATCTTAACAAACCAATCACAATTAAGGAGATTGAATCCGTCATCAAAAATCTCCCAGCAAAGAAAAGTCCAGGACCAGATGGCTTCACAGGTGAGTTCTACCAAGCATTTCTAAAAGAATTAACACCAATCCTGTTTAAACTCTTCCAAAAAATTGAAGAGGAGGGAAAATTACCCAACACATTTTATGAAGCCAACATCACCCTAATACCAAAGCCAGATAAAGATTCCACAAGAAAAGAAAATTACAGACCAATCTCTCTCATGAACATAGATGCAAAAATTCTCAACAAAATACTTGCAAATCGAATCCAACAGCATATCAAAAGACTTATACATCACGACCAAGTGGGATTTATTCCTGGTATGCAAGGCTGGTTCAACATAAGAAAATCAATCAATGTAATACACCACATTAACAAATTGAAGGAAAAAAAACACATGATCATCTCAATAGATGCAGAAAAGGCATTCGACAAAATCCAACATCCTTTTTTGATAAAAATACTTCAAAAGATAGGAATAAAAGGAAAATTCCTCAATATGATAAAAGGCATATATGAAAAACCCACAGCCAACATCATACTCAATGGGGAAAGGTTGAAAGCTTTCCCCCTAAGATCAGGAACAAGACAAGGATGCCCACTGTCACCATTGTTATTCAACATTGTACTAGAAGTTCTAGCTAGGGCAATTAGACAAGACAAAAAAATTAAAGGCGTCCAAATAGGAAAAGAGGAAGTAAAACTCTCACTGTTTGCGGATGACATGATCCTGTATTTAGAAAATCCTGAAGTATCCACAACAAAGCTACTTGAACTAATAAATGAGTTCAGCAAAGTGGCAGGATATAAGATCAACACGCAAAAATCAGTAATGTTTTTGTACACTAGTACTGAACAATCTGAGGAGGAAATCAGGAAGAAAATTCCATTTTCAATAGCAACAAAAAGACTCAAATACCTAGGAGTTAATTTAACCAAGGAAGTACAGGACCTATATGCAGAAAACTACAAAACAATGCTAAAAGAAATTTAAAAAGACCTAAACAAATGGAAAGACCTTCCATGTTCATGGATTGGAAGAATAAATATCGTGAAGATGTCAATCTTGCCCAAACTGATTTATAGATTCAATGCAATACCAATCAAAATCCCAACAGCTTACTTTACAGAATTAGAGAAGGCAAATACCAAATTCATCTGGAAGGGTAAGTGCACCTGAATAGCCAAAAGTATTCTAAAAAAGAAGAGCAATGTGGGAGGAATTTCACTGCCTGACCTTGAAACATATTACAAAACTACAGTGGTCAAAACAGCATGGTACTGACATAAAGATAGACATATCAATCAGTGGAATAGAAGTGAGAATCCAGAAATAAACCCTCACCTATACAGTCAACTGGTTTATGACAAACCTACCATGCCCACGCTGATGGGAAAATATAGTCTCTTCAACAAATGGTGTTGGGAGAACTGGATATCTATAACCAAAAGAATGAAAGAGGACCCCTATCTCACCCCCTATACAAGAATCAACTCAAAATGGATCAAAGATCTAAATATAAAAGCCAGGACCATAAAACTTCTAGAAGAAAATGTAGGGAAACATCTTCAAGACCTTGTAGTAGGTGGTGGTTTCTTGGACCTCACACCCAAAGCACGTGCAACAAAAGAAAAAGTAGATAAATGGGACCTCCTCAAAATTAAACACTTTTGCACCTCACAGGACTTTGTCAGAAGGGTGAAAAGGCAGCCGACTCAATGGGAAAAAATATTTGGAAATCACATATCTGATAAGGGTTTAATATCCAAGATATATAAAGAGATGTTACAACTCAACAATAAAAAGGCAAATGACCCAATTAAAAAATGGGCCAAAGACTTGAATAGACATTTCTCTGAAGAAGAAATACAAATGGCAAAAAAAAACACATGAAGAAATGCTCAACATCACTCATGATTAGGGAAATGCAAATCAAAACTACAATGAGATATCATTTCACACCTATCAGAATGGCCACTATTAAAAAGACAGAGAACTACAAGTGTTGGAGAGGATGCAGAGAGATAGGAACACTTCTTCACTGTTGGTGGGAATGCAGAATGGTACAGCCATTATGGAGGACTGTTTGGCAGTTCCTAAAGAAGTTGAATATAGACTTGCCACGTGACCCTGCAATACCACTACTGGGTATATACCCAGAAGAACTGAGAGCAGTGACACAAACAGACATCTGCACACCGATGTTCATAGCCACATTATTCACCATTGCCAAAAGTTGGAAACAACCCAGGTGTCCATCAACAGATGAATGGATAAACAAACTGTGGTCTATTCACACGATGGAATATTATGCAGCTGTAATAAGAAATGAAGTCATAAAGCATATGGCAACATGGTTGAATCTGGAGGACATTATGTTGAGTGAAGCAACCGAGACACAAAAGGACAAATACTTTATGAATGCATTACTATGAACCAAATATATTGTGAAATATATTGTTTGATTCACACACAAAAAAAAAACAAACAAAAAACCAAAACAACAAAAAAATTTACATGTATCCATTACATTTAATTGAGAAATGTATATATTTATTCATCTGTGTTTACTTTTTAGTTTTTAATTGCTTATATTTTCAATTATTAAATGTACAAAATAAAGTTTAAAAATAAATAAATAAATAAATAAACCCATCGGGTCAGTAGCTAATTTATCAATGTGCTGTATGTGCTTTTGCACATGATTTAGAGCTTGTGAAATATTATGGGAGTGATCAGGAATATACACATTTGAACATTAGTGAGGGTGCATGTCCTTGTGCCTCAGTAAGAATATCTAAAGCCAGCCCATTTTGTAAAACTGTCTTTTGTAGTTGGGTGGTTCCTTCATTTAGGAAGGAAATCGCTACTTTGGAATCACTAAAGGCCTGGGCAGTATGATTGGCTGAAGCAGTTGTGTGTGTTTCAGTGGCAATTGCAGCACCACCTGGCACACAAACGGCCAGTGGGTAGAACCTCCAGGGGGCGCACTTTACCCTATATCCAGCCTTGACCATTTCCCAGTTACGAGGAGTATGGGGTAGTGAGTCATACAGGGTGGCTGGGCCATACAGCTGTCCCCATGTGCATCGTCTGGTCCAGTTATAGGGCAAATGCGGCCACCCGTTTTGCCTGCAAGTCCATTGCCATCCTTTAGGGGATGGGTAGGCCCCAGCAAAGGAGTGGTAAGAGGTCTGCGACTATTATTTTCTAGTTTGATAGTAAAGTTACACAACTCTGGGTAACCACCCCACATCACTGATTTCCTGCTGTTGTTCCGTGCAGACAGGGGCGATGGGATCTAGGGTGACGGAGCCAGCAGTTAGCCATCCTAAACCACATGTACGGGCATACCCTAATATAGACCTGGGCTTACCTGTTCCCTTACAAGGGAAAAAATATAATTACGAGTCTCATTGAAAGACAGCGGCTGAATTTCAGTCTTAAATGAGAAGGTGCTGTTCCAAACTTGTCAATGGGTCGTATTCTGCGGTGCCAGCAAGCTGTTCCACACTGTCCAATCTGCAGGAGTTATGGTCCAAGGAAGGCCAGTAGACCTGAAGATGGCCTGTGCAAACCCAACGTTGGGTCTGATTGTGGGCATGGGTTACTGCTAAAGCCCACTGGAGAAAGGTATTGGCTAGGGGGCTACGGGCGAAAAGAAAGGTGTTTATGGGGATCAATAAGGGGCATATAGTGCTGGTCTAATAGTACTTAATTGTGCACTGCCAGAGTGAGGTTTGTTCCCAGTATCTGCATCCACCCTTGGATGGGGATGGCCGTCTTCAGAATGACCGGGTAATTTTGGGTTAAACCTTCTACTTGCAACAAGGCGTTGTATGCTGCACATAGTGCTTCTCTAAAAGGCTCTATTGTAGTTCAGCCACTTTCCATAATTGTGACCAAAACCCAAGGGGAACTCACTTAGAATTGTACCCAAGGGAACTCACTTAGAGTTGTACCCAAGGGGAGCTCACCTAGAATGCTGCCTTTGCCACAAACCCCGCCCGAAGCCCATATCGGTGCTGGCCACATCCAATTCACAGGGAAAGTCAGGGCCACCCCCCTCAGCGCTTGAGCCTGTACTATTATCCTCTTTACTTCTCCAAAAGCAGCCTGCTGGGGGTCCTGCCATTCCCATGCAGACCTTTTCTGATTAGTAAATACGATGGCTTCAATATATGAGCTAAATGAGCGATGAAGGGTCTCCAGTACCTCAGCAGCCCCAGGAAGGCCATTCATTGCTTTGGAGTTTGTGGTGTGGGGAAGCATTGCACTTTACTGATTACAGCAGAGGGTATGGCTTTTGTCTTACCCCACCAAACAACAGCCACGAATTCGACAGAGCAGCCAGGGCCTTGCAGCTTGTCCCAATTGATTGCCCATCCCTGGCTTTCAAGACAAGATACTATTGTTTCGGATGCTTCTTTTAATTATGAAAGAGAATTACTGGTTAATATAATGAAATAGGGTTACAGCCACAGGTTTCTTCCACATGGCCAGATCCTTGGCCAGGAGAGCATGACACATGGTCAGGTTATACACATGGCCTTGGGGAAGCCCCGTAAAAGTCCATTGTTGACCTTCTCACCTGAAGGCGAATGCAAACTGACTTGACTTCTCTAAGGAGATATAAAGAAAACATTAGCAAGATCTAAAACAAAGTGATAGTGTCATAACCGGGTACTAATTTCTTGTAGTAAACCAGCAATGTTTGGGACCACTGCATACAGTGCTGGTGTTACTTTATTTAATTCACGATAATCTGCTCTCATGCGCCATGTTCCATCAGGCTTTCGTACTGGCCATACAGGACTGGATTATGGGTAGTTATTATCCTTACCCTTTCTAATCCTTAATTAATTGTAGCAGTAATTTCTTTTTCTTTCTTTCTTTCTTTTTTTTTTTAAGATTTATTTATTTACTTTATCCATTTTAAACGCCCCCTTCCCCATTTGCTGTTTTGTGTCCATTCGCTGGGCTATTCTCTGTGTCTGTTTCCTGCCATCTCTTCTCATCCTCCTCCTCCAGTCTTCACCAAGATTCGATCTTGGAGACCTCCAATGTAGGAGAGAGGTGTTCTGCCACCTGCGCCCCCTCGGTTCCTGGTTTTCAGAGCATCTCGTCTTGTCTCTCCCCTGTGTCTCTCTCCTGTTACGTCATCATCTTGCTGCATGGCTCCCGGGGCCTGGCGGCTCACCAGCACGCAGAGCCTGGCAGCCCATGTGCCTTCTATATATATATATTTTTTTATTTTACTAGGAGGTCCCAGGGATTGAACCCAGGTCCCTCCATATGGCAAATGGACACCCAACCATTTGAGCCACACCCGCCCCCAGCAGTAATTTCTTGGTGCCCTCCTGGTAGTTTGTACTGTTTGGTCGCCACAATTCTTTGGGTGAAGGCACCTTCACCTGGGACAATTTAGCTTGTCCCCTTAGCACCGCCTTTATTACTGTGCACTGCAGGTGGAATTCTATGGTAGTCTGTAATGTGACATTCTGCAGAATGCCAGTTCCTAAAATAAATTTCGGTAAAGGAGAAATATACATGGCATATCTTTGGAGAGGTAATTGTCCAATTTGTAAAACTAAATTTTGTTGCTTAGCGTACATTGGTTCCCCCATAGCCATCTATAGCCAGCACTGGCCCACTGAACCGCACGACAGTGCCATGAATTCAAGTGCATTCAGCCTCCGGGTCTACTAAGGCTAATACTCTTTGTTGATTAGTAGGGGGCCAAAATACAGTTAACTCTACATGTGGCCTACAATCCCTGGGGTCTCCAGTTACTGTCTCCTGGGACTTAGGAAGGCAAGACTGGCCTCTGGTGACTCCCTTAAGAAGGCTGGCTGCAAACAGCCACACCAACCCCCTTGTACCATGAGCAATAAGCAGTTGGAAACATAATGGGTAAAATCTTCCCTTCACAATGGCAACTACAAACATAACATTCCTAGGAAGAAATTTTATGACCTATATAAAGAAAGGCATAAAACTTTACTGAGAGCATAAAGCTTAAATAAATGGAGAGACAAAGCATATTCCTGGGGATGGGAAGATTGTGAAAATGTCAATTCTTCCCCAAATTAAAACACATCCAATCAAAATCCCAATAGGTTTCTGCAGACAAATAGAAAAACCATTCTAAAATTTGCCTTGAAAAGCAAATACATTATAATTGGCAAGAACTTTAAAAGAAAAGAGCACTGCTGACTAGATATTTCAGTGTGAAAAAAAAGTAGAAGAAAATATTGGTGATTATGGAGTTTAAATTGGAAACAGATTTTCTAAGTGTACAAGCAAAAAATCATGAAGGAAATTTTGATATATTTTATCAATACTGTGAATGAAATAAAGAGGCAGATGTCAAATTGGAAAAATTCTGAAATCTTCTGATGGGCACAAAGAAGGCTGAGAAAAGTAGGTTTTTTTTTTTTTTTTTTTTTTTTTACTAGGTAGCAATACACTCATTAAATGAGATTATATCATTAAAGAAGGGAGGGACAAAGGATGTTAGGAATCAGTTAACAGTCTCTGCAATAAAATTCCATAGTCAGAAAAATAAGAATTATAATAAAAAATAAAAGTAAATCATTTAAATATAGACACCAAGAATTATAAAGTAGAACCATAAAACTCCTAGAAGAAAATGTAGGGAAACATCTTCAAGATCTTGTAGTAGGTAGTGCTTCCCTGGAACTTACAGCAAAGCACTTGGACCTTAACACCCAATGAAAAGAAATGAAATGACAAGAAAAAAAGAGATAAATGAGACTTCTTCAAAATTAAACACTTTTGTGTTTCAAGTGCTTTTGTTAAGAAGGTGAAAAGGCAGCCTACTCAATGGGAGAAAATTTTCGGGAACCTCATATCTGACAAAGGTTTGATTTCTATGTTATGTAAAGAGATCACACAACTTAACAACAAAAAGACAAACAACCCAATAGAAAAATGGGCAAAAGACTTGAGTAGGGAAGCGGCTGTGGCTCAATCAGTAGGGCTCCCGTTTACCATATGGGAGGCCCCGGGTTCGGTTCCCGGGGCCTCCTGGTGAAGGCAAGCCTGCCCGCATGGCGTGGTTAGCTGACCCAGCGAGCACAAGCAGCAAGGGGGGGATAAATGAATAAATAAATAAAAAATCTTTAAAAAAAAAAAAAAAAGACGAGTAGACATTTTTCCAAAGAGGAAATACAAATGGCCAAAAGACACATGAAAAGATGCTCAACATCGTTAGCTATTATCAAAACTACAATGAGATATCATTTCATGCCTTACAGAATGGCCATTATTGGAAAAAAAAAAACAACAACAAAAGGAAACTGCAAGTGCTGGAAGGATGTGGATAAACAGGAAGACTCTTTCACGGTTGGTGGGAGTGTAAAATGGTGCAGCCTCTGTGGAAGATGGTTTGGTGGTTCCTCAGGAAGCTAAATATAGAACTGCTATGTGATCCAGCAATCTCATTATTAGGAATATATTCATAAGAACTGAAAGCAAGGACATGAACAGATATCTGCACACCGATGCTTATAGCGGCATTATTCACAATTGCTAAAAGATGGAAACAACCTAAATGCCCGTCAACTGATGAACGGATAACAAAATGTGGTGTACACATACGATGGAGAACTATTCAGCTGTAAGAAGAAGTGAAAGGGGAAGCACATGACAACATGCAGTAACCTTGAGGACATTGTGTTGAGTGAAATAAGCCAGACAAAAAAGGACGGATATTGTGTGGTCTCACAGATACAACCTAAATACAAAGTAAACTTATGGAGTTGGACTATAGAGTATTGGTTAGTAGGAGATAGAACGTGGGTTGAGAAGGGGGAGCTGATGCTGAATGTATGTAGACTGTTTAATAAGGTCAATTGTAAATATGTGGTAATGGATGGAGTTGATGGTATCACATTATAATGAGTGTGAAAAACACTGCTGATTTATAAATGCAATTGTGGCTGAAAGGGGTAGTCCAGGGAGGTTAATGTTAACTGAAAGACAGCTAGACGATAATCTAGGGACTGTATAATACAGCGATTTTGGTGGTAGAAGAGGATTGTGGTTAATAATATAAATACAAGAATGTTCTACCACAAGTTGTTAAGAATATGGTGATACATGGGAAGAATACAATTGATGTAACATAGACCATAGTTAGCAGTAGTATTGTAATGTTTTGTAGTAAAGGCAAAGACGGTACTATATCAATACTAAAGGTCAAAAACAACAACAAAAAAGAATATGGGGTTTAGTTTTATGAGATATGAATATGATTAAGCTTTTTTTCCTTCATTTTCTTCATTAACAAGGAGAACTTGGTCATGTCAGTTAACCAATCTGTGCTCATTTATGTATCTTTCTGAACACTGGAGAAACAATTGAGTTTGTTTTTAAGATTAAATGAGATAAATGTGCCCAGAGCCTGGAGAGAATTTTTTAGAGTAATGCTTCCATAATTTTTTTTTTTCCCTTTCTTTCCCTAATTTTTAAAGCTGCCTCTTGTCTGTTATTTATTTTTTTTTTGAAGTTGAAATAAAGTTTACTTTAAGAAAAAAAAAAGCAAATCACTTAAATATAGACACCAAGAACTTAAGGTGGAACCAACAACGCAAACAAAGAAAACAGAAGAGAGGAAATAAATGAATGAGAGTATGGAAACACGGAAGAACTGATAAGTAGGCTGAAGTGGTAATTCTTTCAAATGAAATCAATACAGAGAGACTAATCTCTGGAAAATGTAGGTAATAAGTAAGAGTAAAAATATTAATAAAATGAGAAAGAAGCTATCACTGAAGATATGGTAGACATTAAGAATCATAAGCTGGGAAGCAGCTGTGGCTCAATCAGTGGGGCTCCCGTGTACCATATGGGAGGCCCGGGGTTCGGTTCCCGGGGCCTCCTGGTGAGGGCAGGCCCGCCCGCACGGCGTGGTTGGCTGACCCAGCGAGCACAAGCAGCAAGGGGGGGATAAATGAATAAATAAATAAAATCTTTAAAAAAAAAAAAAAAGAATCATAAGCTATTACTATTTGTAATCATATTTAATAGATATAAATATTCTGAAGCCAATGATTTTACAGAAAATATAAATGGCCAAAATGGACTTAAGAAGAGGTAGAAAATCTGAATGCTCTACAATCAAGGAACCTCCTGAAAAATGTTTTCAAGCAATTATCTCTAAAAGAAATTGTTCTGAACAATTGGTCCACTTAACTGGGTAGTTCTTTCAAAAAGGAACAGCTAATTCTACTGCTGTTTCAATTAATTTCAAGCATAGATTATATATTCTGACACAAAATCTGACAAATGAAAGAGAAAAACAATTTTAGTTATGAATAGAGACACAAAAATTCAACAGTACATTCATTAGGAGAACAGTGAAGTGCCATCAAGTAAAGTTTCTCCTAGGAATAAAGGCATTGATTTCACATTTGAAAATCTAATTGGGGGGTAGGGAAATTACTTTGTGAAATAATGTTTAAAATATTGTAAAAGCAATGTTATTCAAACGTGTAAGGCAAAGAAAAGCATAAAGAAGAAAACCAACTATTACGACAAAACCCATGATAAACCATGTTAATACTTTGGTATTTTTTCCTCCAATATATGTTACTCTACCTATGTGTGTAGATGCTGTGTTTTGCAGAAGTGGGACGACATTCTGTGTGTGTTCTCAAGAGGGGAAATTTTGAACCATTTTGACATTTGACAATATCTGGAGACATTCTTGGCTGTCACAGCTGGGGGATGGGCTGCTGCTGGTCTCTAGTGGGTGGAAACCAGGGGTGCTGTTCAACACCCTACATTGCACAGGGCAGCCCCCACAACAGAGAATTATCCAGCCTCAAAGTACCAAGGCTGAAAAACTCTGCATCCATCCATTCATCTTACTGTCAGGTATTCATTCATTCATTTGTTCATTCATTCCTTCTGCATTTACTTTAAAGACTGTGAGATTTGTCTTAGTGGGCTTCAGGGCTGCCAATGCAATATATCAGATATAGGTTGGCTTTTATAATGGGAAATTTATTAGGGTAAAAGCTTACAGTTCTGAGGCCATGAAATGTCCAAATCAAGGCACCATCAGAGATGCTTTCTCACCAAAATTAGCTACTGTTGATCATGGTGTCCTGCCACATGGCGAGGTAAAATGGCAGGTGATCTCTGCAGAGGTTCCTGCCTTCCCGTCAAGGCTCACCATCTCCTGGAGCTCAGCTGTGGGCAATCAGGCATACAGCCCATCTCTTCAGCCTTGAGCTACTCTGTGGGTCCAGCCTCTTGGGGACTTTGTGCTTCAGCTTTGGCTGCTAGTGATCCTTGAGTCCTCTCCCACACTAGGCTGGGTCAAAATGGCAGCTCTCTTTTTTTTTCTGTTTGTCTCTTCTCTGTGTCTCCATTTATATAAGACTCTAATAAAGTGCAGAGACCCAACTTGAGTCAGGCCTCACTGATAAAGTCCAGTCAAAAACAATCTAATCAAGTGATCTAATCAAGGTCTCTTAACTGAATCTAATGCAATCAAAGGGTTTCACACTCACAGGAATGGACTAGTTAAAAATCATAATCTCCTTTTTTTTTGATTCATGAAATTCAATCTGTCACAAGGTTCTTTCCAGAAAGACTGGAAATGAGGCTTGACCATAGACCCTCCTCCCAGTCTCCAACAATGTCTTATGCCTTCCTATTCTCCTCTTTGTGTCTAAGAAGATAATTCAGTAATTTAAAGGCAGCAAACACCTTCACAACGTACTTTGGTCTTTGGACATGTCCACTGGTACTGGGGGCATGTGGGGACTGGCAATGGGACAAGTGCCCAGAAATATTGTCCACTATCATTATACTTTGATTCTTCTTAATTTCATTCTAAAGATAGCAGTATTAAGAATTCCTAGGTCTGTTCCTTTGTGCTGACAACAATACTTAGAGCAGAAAAATGTCCTTAACTGCAGTCTGAGAGACAGCTCACAGTCTAGAGAGAAACATCTGCCACCCCCAGGCCAAACCCACCGGTACCCACATTCCCTGAACAAGGGCAAATGGCTGGGCCTGCAGATCCTGCTTCTCCCCTCACCCTGATCTCACGAATGAAACAGAACTGCACTGTAAAGTGTGAACATCAAGGAGAGGACAAGGAGACAGGAATGCAGGTTGTCCACTTTTTTCCTGATTGAATTTCAGTTTCTATAAAAAATGCAGACTCTGGACTTGACAAGAGTGCGTAATTTCAGTCTACCCTTCCTCACATGCCTGGCTCCTTCAGCTGTCAGCTTAAAGGGCACCTCCCCAGAGAAGCCCTCCCTGATCACCTAGCCAAGGCTTGTCCCACTCTGCCCTCCATTTTCTTCAAAGCACTTAACATTCTTGGAAATAGTCACATTTATTTATCTGCTTGTTTATCCTTTGTCTACCGTCACTGACCGAATCCCCACAGACTTAGTTCATCAGCAGGTGTTAAATGAATGCATAAATAGTTGTTACATATTTAAAGAGTATGCTTTTAAGTGACTTTTTTACATTCTTGCTTCCAAATTGTCTTTTGCTGAGTCTAAAATACTGCAGAGCTTTGGCTTTCTCTCACGGGAGATGACACAAGCATCTAACAGGGAAAGAAAACCAAGAAAGGTGATGTCAAAAGCAGAACTGAAATTTAGTGAAGGCACCCCTGTCCGCCATCGCCTTCCATTCCAGGGTCCCCACACGAGCTTCTCCCTTTCTGGCATGGTGACCCCAGTTAGAAGGCTGACTACAAAAAGCCGCCTTCACAACAGCAATGCCAAAGAGAGAATTCCTGGGAATATATTTTATGACTTATGTAAAGAAAGGCACAAACCTTTACTGAGACCATAAAGCTTAAATAAATGGAGAGATAAACGATGTTCCTGTATGGGAAGATTGTGAAAATGTCAGTTCGCTCCCAAACTAATCTAGTGAAAATCCCAATAGGTTTTTGCAGACAAAACCATTCTAACATTTGTCTTGAAAAGAAAATACAGTACAATTGCCAAGAACTTTAAAAGAAAAACAAGTAATGACGACTATTTCGATGTTATTTTTTAAAAAAAACAGTGGTAGAAGAAAATATTGGTGAATATATAAGTTTAAAGAGGGGCATAATTTCTAAGTATATGGGCAAGGAAGAAATCAACAAGGAGAAGTTTGATGGGTTTATATATCAAAAGATTCCATAAATAAAATAAAGTGGCGGATGTTAAATTGGAAAAATACAAATGACTTCTGATGGACAGTGCTAGTGTTGTTAATATACAGAGGGCTCTTCTCCATTTTTAATGAAGATAAACACATGGATTAAAAAACTGGGAGATGGGAAGCGGCTGTGGCTCAATCAGTGGGGCTCCCGTTTACCATATGGGAGGCCCCGGGTTCGGTTCCCGGGGCCTCCTGGTGAAGGCAAGCCCGCCTGCACGGCGTGGTTAGCTGACCCAGCGAGCACAAGCAGCAAGGGGGGGATAAATGAATAAATAAATAAAATCTTAAAAAAAAAAAACAAAAAACTGGGAGAGACAACCTATTCAGAAAGAACTATAAATGACCAATAAACACGCAACAATATGTACCAACTTCCCAAGAGTCAGAGAAATACTAATTAAAACAACGTAAGGAATGGGAAAGCGTACAGGGCTCCTATGTGGAATGCTGGAAAGGTTTTGGTAATGGATGGTGGTGATGGTAGCACAACATTGTGGAAACAATTAACAGCACTGAAATATATACCTGAATATGCTAAAAGGGAAGATCTTAGGTAGTATACATGGCCACAGAATAAAAGTTTAAAAAAATCCATGGAACTACACTACACAAACAGGGAGCCCTAAGTTAAACCATGGACTTTAATTAATAGTACGATTGTGAAAATGTGCTAACATCAGTTGTAACCAATGTTCCACACCAATGCAAGGTGTTGGTGGCAGAGTGGTGTCTGGGAATCCTGGGTTTTTGGGGGGCGAGGTGGGGAGAGATACGATTGTTCTGTAAGCCCACAACTTCTCTAATTAAAAAAGAAAAAAAAGCAATAGTGGGAGCAACACCAATCCATCCCCTTTAAGGACAACAGCCTCAGGTGTAAGCTAACGACCCATCTGTGAGGGGCAGGCGTCCTAGTTTTCTGTTACTGCTTAAAGCAACCGCCATTGATTAGCTCTCAGCTCTGTGGGGCAGAGGCCCGGCCCAGTGTGGCTGGGGTCTCTGTTCAGCACCTAGCAAGGCTGAGATTACAGTGTCCGCAGGGCCGTGTTCCTTGGTGGAGGCTCTGGGAAGAATCCTCTTCCAAGCTCCTTCTGTTGGCAAGATCCCATTTCTTTTTAGACCTTGCCCTTGGTTCCCGCCATCCTTAAGCCAGCAAGTGCACCTCAAGTTCTCTTGCTTCAAATCTTTTTGACTCCCTCTTTTGTTTTTAAGGGCTCATGTGATTACATTGGACCCACCCAGATAATCCAAGATAATCTCCTAGTTTTAAGGCCCACTAGTTAGTAAGCTTAATTCCATCTGCAAAATCTCTCGGCCATGTAATGTAGCATCTTCACCAGGATAACACCAGGAAATGAACACTATAGGGACCAAAATGCTGCCTACTGCAGTGGGTCAGTAGTACCATGTTTTGTGTGAAGGACAATAGTTTAAGAATAATTTAAGCCAAAGCCATTTTAGCTAGGAAATAACTCCATATTATGTGAAATTAAAAAAAAAAAAAAAGACATATTCATGAAGTTTTGCCTTATTGAATATCAATCCAGCCAGAAGTTTTTCCATGGGCAAATGAATGACTCAACTACAGTAATTGGTTATAATTTCAGAGCATGGGAGTCAGCAAGAATCTTCTGAAACTTTCTTGAATAACTTACTACCATAGTTAGTTTTGCCAAAAGGAAGCTCAGAGATTCACTGATGTGGACCAACATACTGCCTAGCCATAGACTGCAAGCACCTTCCCTCCTCAGCTACCGCTGCGGCACTTTCCCACTGGCTTTTCATGGATCATTTATGTTATTGTTTTAGTTTGCTAAAAGCTGCTGAAAGCAATTTATCAGAAATGGGTTGGCTTTTACAATGGGGTTTATTGGCTTGCAAGTTTACAGTTCTAAGGCTGGGAAATGTGTCCAAATCAAGGCATCATCAGGCAATGGTCTCTCCCTGAAGACTGGCTATGGGAGATGTGACTCCTCTGTCACATGGGAAGGTACCTGGCAGTGTCTGCTGGCCTCTGCCTTCTCCTCCAGGCTCCATTGCTTTCAGCTTCTTCTGGGTGTTCCGTCTGTGTCTTTCTCTCTCAGCTTTTATGGGTTCCTCTCTGAGCTCCTGTGAGTTTTTTTCTCCATCTTCATCCCACTTATAAAGGACTCCAATAAGAGGATTAAGACCTACCCTGGGCCATTGTGGCAGTTTGATATTATTTATGAATCCCCCTGCAAAAGGAGAAAGAGTATGTTTGTAAATCTGGGTATGATACCCTTTGAATGCATTAGATTCAGCTGACATGTCTTGATTAAATTACCTATTAAGATTAGGGCTTTGATTTGACCACATCAGTAGGGCATGACTCAGGGTCGAGTCCCTGCCCCCTTGGCGGGCTGATATAAATACTCACTCACTCAAGAGAGAGAGAGCTCCATAGACACGGAAGAGGAGAGAAGTTGGTCATTTCGGTCCTGCCATGTGACAGAAAGGAGAAGGCTCAAACAGGTAAAGCCCAGGGAAGAGAGATGAGCCATTTATCTGATAGTTTGCAGCTGAAGAGAAGAGCAGCTGAACAGCTGAGAAGGCTATGAGAAAGCAACCTTGAGTTGGACCCTTTAGGGCCTTGTAACCGTAAGCTTTTACCCCAAATAAATACCCTTTATAAAAGACAGATTTCTGGTGCTTCGTGTCAGCCCCCCTCTGGCTGACTAGTACAGCCATGCCTTACTGAAGTAATCTAGTCAAAAGGCCACCTACGCTAGGTTCACACCCACAGGGATGGATTAGCTCTAAGGATGCAATTTTCTGGGGGTCCATCCAGCATCAAACCATGACAGTTATTTAAAAAATAAACCACAACAACAAATGACAAGATGCTCTCTTATGCTTATCAAATAGGCAAATTTTAAAGAAAGAAAGCTAACACCAGAACTGGTCAAGTGTCCTTCATTTAGCAGGTGTCCATTGAACATCTATGAGTGGGCTCTCTTGGGCATGGAGGCGTGCAGCAGTGAACACACAAAGCCCCTGCTTTCATGTGGCTTAAGATTCTGGGAAAAAGGGAGATGGGGATATGAACAACAACAACAACAACAACAAATCATGTCATAGATTATTTAGTCTCATTTATAAAACAGTAATATAAGAATTATAATCCTATCAAGCTAGCATCTGAGCCATTGTTTACTCACTTAACTAACAGCAACACAAACAAATAAACAAAACCCTAAAAGGAAAAACTGGGGCGGAAAAAATGCCTTGTTGTGGTTTGGGATCTTCAGAAGTAGGCTCTTTGGAAGGCAGGATCATCTCAGGGTCTGACTTCCATTTCAGGTTGCATCTCTACAGTGCTTGGTGTCGAGACATTTCTTGTTGGCAGTAGAGAGTATGCCTTGGGGGAGAAGGGAATTGGGGAGTTTCCATCTCACTTGCCAGAAATGGGTGAAGGACAGGGAGACCTCTTCTCAGGACCCCTTGGTAACACCTTACTGTTGGTGTGTGGCTGGCACAGGAGAACCCAGCCTGGGCCAGTGGCTTCCCGTTTGGGTAGGTGGGCTGAAGCAAAAGAAGGTCCTTAGAGTCTGCGAGCACCAGCTGGCCAAGCTCTGCTTGCTGTGGTGGAGGAGCTACTGCCTCAGGGTGGGAGGATCCTGCCCCAGGGTCCTGACCCTGGTGGGGTGGCATCTGCTTCACACAGGCACCAGACCGGATGTCCAAGCAGTCACAGCCTCACGCCCCTTTCTTGGGAATCTGGTTGTCTGATGGTTCCCTAGTGGTAGGGTGGCCACATTTTGCAAACAAACAAACACATGACCTCTAGTTAATTTTAAATTTCAGATAATGATTATCTATTTCAGATAATGATTATTGGGTATAAGTATGCCCAATTTAACAGGGAGGCCTGTATTTGACAACCCTACCTGATGGTCCTTCTTGACCTCTGCCAAACTCCCCATTTGAAACATTAGGGACATACAGATACAAATTCTTCCTAAATAATTTTTTGTCCAATGTATGAATTTTCTTAAGTTATCAAGATCCCTTTCAGCTAGCCAGAACTCTCTGTTATCATGAGCTTTTCTCTCATGGTAAATGTATTAATCAGCCAAAGGGGTGCTGATGCAAAGTGCCAGAAGTCTGTTGGCTTTTATAAAGAGTATTTATTTCAGGTAGAAGCTTACACTCACAAGGCCATAAAGTGTAAGTTACTTCCCTCACCAAAGTCTGTTGCCACATGTTGGAGCAAGATGGCTGCCCATCTCTGCAAGGGTTTAGCCTTCTTCTTCCTCCTAAGGTTCCGTGGTCCCAGCTTCTTCCATTCTCAGCTGTAGTTTCGAGGACTCGTCTCTCTCCCTAGGGCTCATTTCTCTCTGGGCTCAGAGCTCTGCTCTCTCCACAAGGCCAGCTGTAAACTATCAGGCGAATGGCTCATCTCTCTTCCCGGGGCCTCTGCAGTGTCTAATGAGCCTTCTCTCTTTCCTCACATATCTGCTTCTCCGTGTTCTTCTTCTCTGTGTATTTACTTCCCAGGGCTCCAGCATCAAACTCCAAACTCTTTCCTCTGCTGTGTCGTTTTCTCTGTGAGTCCCTCCCCTCCACCAAGGGGGCGGGGACTCAATGTCCTACTCTCATGGCCTAATCAAAGCCCTAATCATAATTTAATCAAGTAAAAGTGAAACTTCTGAAGTTAATACAATCTAATATGCCCAGAGGAACACACCAGTTTACAAACATAATCCAATATCTATTTTTGGAATTCATCAACAATATCAAACTGCTACAGTAAATAAGCCAACTTTGATAATAGCCAGTGATTCTTTTGAAATTTTCTGACAGAATCCTGGCTTGTACTTCTTGGGTGTCCAGCTCTTCACATGCATGCTGATCTTTTCATACACTTTTAGAAAGATTATATTCCATCTGTACAGGGTAAATTTTCTCCAAATTTGACATTGGTGAATTTTATTTATTTTTCCTGTATTTCTGGAAGGATTAACGTTTCTGCCAGAACTGTTTCCTCTCCCTTTCTGACTGCAGTGAAGCTTTCTCAGTTTGAAAACTTCAAACATAATCTCTAAGTTTATCAATTAGTTCATCTTCTTTAGCTAATTTAATGTACATTTGATATCTTTTTAAATGTTTGAAAATAAGCATTTAATTGACTTGTGTCAATCAGTTTCTTCAAAATACCTTTGATTTGATTCATCTTCTAGGAGGGCTCTGTTTTCTGATGCATCCCTTATATCCAATTCCAGTCTCCACCATCCATGTTGTCTTCTCCAAATAGCATGGCTCGATAGCTCCTCTTTAGCTAGTGTTCACCCAGAGACTTGATCTGACTTTCTTTAGAGTTCCTTGACATTTTATTCTATTTTATAAGCTCACTTACTCTCTCTTTCCAGCCTTTGGTTTCTTGTGAGAGCAGCTTTGTGCATTCCTGAAGATCATCATTATCACCCAAAGCATTTTTTAAATGTCTGTATTAGTCAGCCAAAGGGGTGCAGATGCAAAAAAAAAAACAGAAATCTGTTGGTTTTTATAAAGGGTATTTATTTGGAGTAGAAGCTTACAGTTACCAGGTCATAAAACATAAAGTTACTTCCCTCACCAAAGTCTATTGCCACATGTTGTGCTCTCTCCACAAGGCCAGCTGTAGACTAGCAGGCAAATGGCTCTGTCTCTCCCTGGGGCTTCTGCCATGTCTAAGGAGCTGTCTCTATTCTTCTCTGTTCTTCTCCTGTGTGTTCACTTCCCGGGCTCCAGCTCAAAACTCTCTTGTGTTCTCCTTCTCTGTGTCTTTACTTCCCCAGGCTCCACATCAAAACTGTAGCATCAAAACTCCAACTAACTCCTCAGCTCAACTTGTTCTAAATGTCTAGGTTTCTCTTTGGTAAGTCTTTTTCTGAAAGCCTCTATTTTAAGCCCAAGTAAAGAGTTGGTGATTTCCAGCTCTTTATTAATGGTCTCTAGTTTTTGTATTTCTGATAATTTGTTCTCCAGTCTGGCTTCCATTAAAGTTCATTCAAGCCCTCCACATTTATTTTCCATGAGACTGAGCTTCTAAGAATTTGGTGTCTTTTTTCCAGAAGGGGAGAAATGCCAATGGCCAATTTGTCTCTACTTGCACAAACTAAGCTGTTAGTAATTAAAAATCAATGATAACCATCAACATCACTGTAGGACCAGCATGACACAGAGCACACAGCGACCATCTATCTGGCTACTGCTGAGTCCAAAGGTAAAAACCTTTAATTCTTGCCCTCAAAGAGCAGTTGCAGCCATGAGCTCCAGAATTTCAGCTGACTTGACATTTGTACTTCATCTTCTCTTATTTCCACTTCTTGAAGTAGCTGATCCTTCTGCTCCTTAGGGACTTCCCATGACTTCCTTCTTCAGTCTGGGCCGCTGCAGCACAGCTCAGGTGGTGGGCAGAGAAAGCCACCTCTGTGTGGCAAAGCTGCTGTCCTCACTAGCTTTTGTCTGCTTGTTCTATCAATTACTGAGAAAGGTATGTATCAATGGTCTATTGTTGCATAGAAAACCACCCCGAAACTTTGTGTTTAAAACAATGGCCTCTGTGAGTCCACTGGGAAGTTCTGTTTGTTGTGGTGTCAGTTGGAGTCACTAGTACAGCTGCAAGCAGCTGGAAGCACAGCCAGTGCTGGAGTGTCCAATGTGATCTCACTTACATGTCTGGGACCTTGGCAATTACTGTAGGGTTGAGTGCCTTGGTTCTCCTCCATGTGGCTTCTCTGTCTTCCTGTGGACTCCTAGAATTCAAGGTATTTTACATGGAGGCTGGCTTCCAAGAGGGTGAAAGCAGAATCTCCCAGGCCTCTTATGGGCCAGGCCTGGAAGTGGCACAGCTACACTTGTGCTACATTCTGTTAGTCAGAGTGAGTCACCAGGGCAGTCCAGATGTAAGGGGCAGGGAAGGAACTTCCACGTCTTGTTGGGAAGAGTGGCATGTGATTGGAGGATGGGAGGACTTGGTGACCATTTTTGGAGGCAATCTATCACAAGGCATGTTGACTATCCAACCTTGATTGTGGGTTTGTCTGTTTGGTTCTGTCCATTTTTGTTTTGTGTATTTTGAAACTCTTGTTATTAGGTACAGACACACTTAAAATTCATCTTGATGAATTGACCCATTTATTATTATGAAACGCCCCTTTTTGACTCTTGTAATACTTCTTGCCTTAAAGTCCACTTTATCTGATATTAATTAGTTATACCAGCTTTCTTATAATTAGTGTTTGCATGGCATATTTTTATCATTTTGCTTTTTAAAAAAATTCTTGTGCTTTCTTCATTTTACTTAACTTATCTGTATCTTTATATTTAAAGTGTATCTATTGTAAACAGCATAGAATTGGGTCTTACTTTTTCATCCAATCTGACAATTTCTGCCTTTTATTTGGAGTGTTTACCTTGCTTATATCTAATGTAATTATTGATATGGTTGGGTTTAATTTTATCATCTTGCTATTAGTTTTCTATTTATCCCATTTGTTCTTTGTCCCTTGTTTCTCCTTTCCTGCTTTGTTTTGGATTAATCAGGTATATTGTGGTCTTTTATTTTATCTCCTTTTCTCCTACTGGTTTTTCAGCTCTATATTTTCATTTACTTTTATTTGATTTTTTTTTTCAGTTGCTGCCTCAGGGATTAAAGCATGTAACCTTAATTTATCACAGTCTACCTTAAATTGATATTGTACCCCTTCTGTATAATACAAGAACCTTACCATAATATAATTACTCCTCTCTTATCTTTGATCTATCACTGTCATATATTTTACTTCTTCATATGCTATAAACACCATAATATACTGTTGTTATTTCTACTTTAAACCATCAATTGTCTTTTTAAAAAATTAATACAAAATAGTCTTTTGTATTTTCCAGTATATTTGCTACTTCTGGCACTCTTCATTCCTTCCTGTTAGATCTGAGTTTCCATCTGGTATCATTTCTCTTCATCTTAATGAGCTCCTTTTAGCATTTCTTGTATTATGGGTCTGCAGGCTCTGGATTCTCTCAGCTGTAATTTATCTGAAAATGCTTTTATTTTACCTTCATTTAAAAAAACAAGTATGATAGAAGGAATTACAATATTTTTTCTTTATTTCCAATTATAATGAAATTTAATCACTACTTTGTAGTAGAGAATGTGTTATTACGTTATTACCTTATTTCTCAATGGATGATATTTAATCAATAGGAAAAAATTACAGATATTTTTACTAAAGTATTTCCGAACTTTAAAGCAGATGAATAAGAGCAAAATAGTCTGTCAAAGGTTTTTTGTTGTTGTTATTATTGCTCTTAAATGTACTTCTTTTTTTCAATTCAATGATTTTTAGTAAATTTATAGAGTGGTGCAACGATCACCACAATCCAGTTTTAAAACATTTCTGTCAGCCCAAAATGTCCCCTTATGCTCATTTGCAATTAATCTTTGTGCCCATCCTTAGCTCTAAGCAACCACTAATCTATTTCTGTCTCAAAAATTTAGCACAAGTTTTGGGTTGTGGAGGGGTTCCACCTGAGGTAGGGTTGGATCACTGGTCTGGGTGTCAGTGGTGGGGGGATGTATGTGGAGGGTGCACCTGAGGTATGTCTCTGTGGAATGTGAGTGTGTTCATGTGGTCATGGGGTGTTGTCTCGGTGGGTGGAGACCCACAGAATAACTGATAGAATATTGAATTCCCATCCTGGGAAGTCCTGCTACGTTCTCTCATAGAGTGGTGAGAGAAGCTCTGGAGTTCATGGGCAGTGTCTACCAAAGGAGGGAGGACAAATTCACCAGACCCTTGATATTGATGCTTTTTCTTATGAACCTTGTTCTTGTGAAATTGAAACTTGGCCTGGTAATACATATTGCCTAAGAGTTACCTCCCGAGGGCCTCCTTGTTGCTCAAATGTGGCTACTCTCTAAGCCAAACTCAGCGTATAAATTCACTGCCTTCCCCCTGATGTGGGATGTGACTCCCAGGATGAGACTTCCTGGCACCGAGGGATTAATACCAAGTGCCAACTAATGAAGCATTTGGAGAAAGACCTACCCAAAGGGGGAAATATCAAATGCAAATGGGTTTTAATGGCTAAGAGATTTCAAAGTGAGTTGGGAGGTCATTCCAGAGGTTACACATATGCACATCTCAGGAGGATCTCACCGACTGCCACAGTAAGCAGTGCCTCAAGTAGGGGTGCTCCTGGGAGTTCTAGAGACATCTGACACTATAGGCAGAGCACACAACCCCAGGAAACCGGCACCCCATCAAGTGGGTCTTACCTTGGGATATATGATAACCCATCTCCCCCAATATATCAGCATTAGAGTCATTTATAGTTTTCCTACACATGGTTCTTCTGCCCCATTTATTTGAGCCTATAATTAGGACTATACCCATTAAATATATGTCCCAACGACTTAAATCTTCCTGCTGTTCATATGCCGGGTGAGCCTTGAATCTCAGCAGAGTTGCAGCCAACACCTACTCTCCAGTTCACTGGACTCACTCAGGACAACTAACAAAAGGATGATGATGGACGATGCCCATCCCAAGAAGCAGAGAAAATCTGCAAAAGCAAGTTTAACTGTTTGCATGGTTTATCTTTTTCCATTCTTTTATTTTCAATCTATTTGTGTCTGAATCTAAGGTGTGTCTTGTGTAGATAGTATATAGCTGGATTTTGTTTATTTACCCCATCAGACCATCTTTGCCTTTTGAATGGAGTGCTTAGACCATTAACATTTAATGTAATTATCGACAGGATTGGATTTATATTTGCCATTTTTCTGTTTTCTACATGTCTCCCATCCTCTGTTCCTCATTATTGTCTCCTTTTACATAAAATATTTTTAGTGTACCATCTAAATTCTTCTTTTGGACTTTTTTTAGTAAAAAAAGTTCTGTGGGGTTTTTTGTTGTTGTTGTTTTTTTTTTTTTTTTTAGTGGTGCTGTAGGGATTACAATATGTATCTTAATTTATCACAATTTATTTTGCATTAATACTAACTCATTCTGGTAAAATATAGAAACTTTGCTCTGATATAGCTCCTTTCCCTCCCTTCCTTTTTAGTAGTATTATTGTCATACATTTTATATCTCTCTATATATACAAACACAATACATTGTACTTATTGCTTTATACAAACATGTCTTTTAAAGAAGATATGAAATGAGAAAATTATATTTATAGACTCTTTTATATAAACCCACAAATTTCCCATTTCTGTTATTCTTCTTTCTTTTTGTGCATTCAAGTTACCATCTGGTGTCATTTCATTTCAACCTGAAGGATTTTTTTTTTTTTTTGCTATTTCTTATAAGTCAGATCTGCTAGCAATGAGGTTTCTCAGTCTTTGCTTTTCTGACAATGTCTTCATTTCACCTGCATTTTGGAAAGATACTTTTGCTGGGTATGGAATTCTTGGTTGGCAGATTTTCTTTTTCAAGCACTTTAATTATATGTCATGTCCCTGCCTTCTGGTTGCCATGGTTTCAGGTGAGAGAAGGCAGCATTAATCATATAATTGTTTCACTTATGTGAAGTCATTTTTTTTTTACTGCTTTCAAATTTTTCTCTTTATCTGTGGTTTTCAACAGTTTGTGGATCTCTTTGTTCATTTGTGTTTGTTGAGCTTTTGGAATGTGTAGCTTAATGCTTTGTTTTAGTTTCTCAGAAATTGCAAGCCCTTTTCTCTATTTGGTGGTTTGGGTGAGAGAATGATCACTCAGATTCCTCCTAGAATCAAGACAAATTTGGACTAAGTTACAGCTTTAATTCAAGTGCATTCTCCCATGATTAGCCCAGTCCCCAAACCCCTGAGTCACTGACCTTTTTCATCTTGTCATTGTTTGAATGGGTTGGCTTTAATTTCAGATATTTTTAGTTCACCTTTGGCTTCAACTCTGGCAGGGCCCCAGAATCCAATGAGCACAAGAATTCTTGGGATTACACACTTTCTCTCTACTTAGCATCTCCTACCCTATTCCTGTTTTCTTGGCAAAAGTCAGGTAGGAGTGTATTTCTTGTGTTTGGGCTCTTTCAGACTTCAATCTGTATCACCAACCCACTCTGGTTTCCCAGATCTGGCTGCTGTCTCCTCATCCTTGCAAAGTCTCTCCATCTACAGGAGGGCTGCTCTTACCCCAACAAGGTATCACTTCCAGGTACAGAGGCTGCCTCATCTTTCTGTTCATCCATGAAAGTCTCATTCCTCTCAGGAATTTAGGTCATCAAGACTTCCTGTGTCCTCCACTTTTTGTTAGCTCCATAGAAACAGGTGCTTTTATTTTGTTTGTATTTTTTCTTATTGTTAACACAGGAGTGAAGGTCTTTTTTGATCTTCTAAATCTCGAGTGAAAGTGGAGATCAAACCTGGAATTTTTACCCAGGTATACAGAACTTCAGAAGGAATGTACCTAACCATTGTGCCTTACTGTCTTTTCAGCCCTGACCTCACTGGGCTGCTGTAGGATTAAATGAGTGAACCACAGACACACTCAGCCCATGCTCTACAAAGAACCCCCTTGTAAAGGTGGTTACAAATCATGGTGGCCCCGGTGGTGGGGGTGGGGCAGGCGCTATGCTTCTAGCACAGCAAATGCCAGTGAAGTGGATTTGTTCTTATACATCACACAGAGGTGATGGATCCAGATAAGGAAGTGTCCTGAAGGACACTGCTAAAAGTGTGATACCTGTTGATTTTTCCAAGCAAGCATTTATTGAAGACCTACTAAGTGCTGGTCACTCCCATAGGTACTAATATACACTGGCTTACTTCATCCTCCTAAAAGACCTCAGAGTGTGTGTGTCTAACTTTCCCTTGCCCTATACAGGGATGAGGAAATGAAGGCTCCTAAGAGAGGAAATGAATATTCAGCCATTTCCCTTCACTTTAACCCATATACCCTTTTTTTTTTTTTTTTTTTTTTTTTTACCAGGAGGTCCCGGGGATCGAACCCTGGTCCCTCCATGTGGTAGACGGATGCCGAACCTCTTGAGCCACATCTGTTTCCCCCATATACCCTTATTAAGACATTTTGTCTTAGATATTTTAAAAATATAGCAATATTAAAAGTGACAGATCCTTTCACATTGAGATAGTTCTTAACACTTTGTTCCTCACACTCTAAAAGGCTGCGTCAAAGTCGAATATATTACATGAGGAATGCATGATTTTCAGTCATCCCATCCTGTTACCTTCCTACTTGTATTAGGGGGAAAGCACCCATGGGCATCCATGGAGAAGAGCCCACTTACCCAGGTTCCCACTCCTTGTTGAACCCTCCTAACAGGGATCAGAGGGGTCCTTCAGATAGGGGTTGTGTTCAGATGCATGTGACAGAAACCCCTGGCTTAGCTTGATCAAATGTGTGTTCTCACTTTCCGAGCATTCCGGAGTGGGGGCTCCAGGAAGACATCAAGGCCCTAGGGTCCTTTCATCCCCTGCTCATTATCCTTAGAGCATGGCTGTTGTCTGCATTGTTCTGACCCCACACTGAGTAGGCTGTGGTCTGTGAGGCCGACTGAACAGGGCGAGCCTCACATGGACCCCACCCCATATTGCTTCCAGGGGGAGTTCTGGACCAGCCTCACAACCAGGACTGGCACTCTGAGATGCAGAGCGAATTGGAAAGGAATGTGTTTGAGCCAATGGATGTGGAGTTTCTGGCCATCACCCACCTTCCCTAGGATGCCATGCTCAGCCCACAACTTGGTCTTGCTGAAGAGCCTCCTGGGCTTTTGCGGCTCGACTGACCACGTCCTCAGCTCTTGGTGTCCCCTCTGCACAGCAGCCTCCTCACTGATGCTCTGAGGGAGAACCAGGCCTCCAGGGACCACCCAGCAAGCCTTGAAGCACCTGTGTTCCCTTCCCAACCCTCGTCTGCCCAGATTCAGTACAGGAGACAGAGACGGCGGCCACCATTTTAGTGGGTGAAGTTGTCGAGCAGCCTGATGCAAAACCCACTCCCAGCTGCAGTCCCTCTGAGCAGGACCAGGCCAGGTGGCAGAGGCTCTCTTGGAAGGTCTGATGGCAAGGTGCACTCACCTGCCCTCATTGTCAGAGCCTGGAGCATCTTTAAGAGGTTCACAGCCTGCTCCAGCCCAAATCTGGTTGCGTTTCTTTAGGAAGCTCAGCTTGAAGACCCAGTAAGTCCCAGGTTCCCAGAGGCGGTGGGCCGCAGCCTCCGTCCTCAATGAGCCTGAACGCCTGGCCCCAACCCTGTGAATTCAGACAGCTGTGAATTCTGTTCCATCGTTCAATCGCTTGTGGAGAGAGACAGCCCTCGCGGTGTTTATGCGGGGGCTGAAACGAGTGTCCTTCCCCCAAGACTCTTTCCTGCCATCTGCTGGAAAATTGTCAAATTAGGAAATCAAATGGATTTCTTAGATGGGTAAGGAGAAGGTAAGCCAGTATTTACCTAACAGTTACTATAAAATTTAAATTAAATCGATACCTATCCTGTATTGCATCATCGTGAAATTGAATTTCTGAGTCGGTTTCCCAGGAAGGGAAAAGTGCTTTCTTATCATTACAGACGGCTGGTCAAAATAGTTCCAGGAACGTTTGACTTGAGACCTTGAGGCTAAAGCAGTTCAAGGCAGCACAGACTTTCTGTGGACTGGATGGGGCGGGGGGTGGGAGAAATGGTGAGGAATCGGGGATGAGTCCTGCCCTGCTGGCTTAGCCAGGGGGCAGCCGTGTCCTGAGCTAGGGGCCGCGGTGGGCGGGCATCCTCGGAGTTGGGTTTTGGACACGGTGCATCTCGGGGTGCCCGCGGACCTCCGAGGAGGAGGGTCGCTGGGTGGTTGGAGAGCGGAGGCTGGCTGCTGCTTCGGCCGCAGGGAATGACGACTCTGCCCCGGGGAGCCGTGCCTTTAAGACGCACAGCCGGTCTACACGGCCCCGGGGAACCAGGCTAATTCCCCGCCTCGTTCCCCGACCCTCTCCCAGGAAAGTTCAGACCCTTGTAAGAAAGGGCGGCGGCCGTGGGGTGGGCCCCGCAGCTCTCCTTGCGGGGCGAGGTCTCCCACCCGCACCCGGCCCCGCGCTGCTCGGTCCCCAGAGGCCCCCGAAAGCCCACCTGGCTTCCCGCGTTGTGTTCCGCAACAAGCTGGGTGCTTAACACGCGTTTTTTGAGCACATCTTTTGTTCCCACCATTTTATGATTAAACCTCTCAAGCACACAGAGAGCAAATCATCTTACAGGGAAAAGCCTCGGGATACCCAACGCCTAATTCGACCCTTAACACATGGTTACACGGCGGCCCGCTCCCGGTGTCCCCCACCCCCCCCCCCCCCCTAGGGGGAAAAAAAAAAAAAAAAAAAAAGAGACCCTCCCGAGTGGCGGGGGCGGCCCAGGTCCCCGCCGCCAGGGGGCTCCTTCGCCTTCGTCTCTGCGCTGGGGATGCCGCGGAACAAGGAGCGCGAGCGCCGCCCAGCGGCCTCTCTTTGCAATTACAGCGGGTTGAGAGCGGGCACAGGGGGCTGCGGGGGGCCACCCGCCGCTGGGGCCCCTTCAGCTGCGGCCAGACTCCGACCACGCAGCCCCCGGCGCCCTTGCCAGCCGCCGCCCGCCGAGGCCTCCAGCCCTGAGCCCTTGCCCACCCTGGCCCAGTTCCCCACAGTGCACTCATTCCCAGGTCTCTACTTTGCCTCAAACAATGGGCTTTTTTTTTTTTTTGGGAAGGGGGAAGAGGGTGAGAGAACTGGGAGAGGTCTAACTTGGCTAGCAACTTTGACCACCACAGTTTCAGAGCCGCAGGGCTGCTCTGTCCAGCTGCTCTTAGAGAGCTAAGACACTGCAGGCTTCAGCTGCCTGGCCCTCAGCCAGGGCAGGGCAGGGCTGGGCCGGGGGTCTCAGGTCAGGGTCGTAGTGTTGCGACAGATGGAGTGAAAGCCAAGCAGCACTCCTGAGGGGACAGATGAACCAAGTCTTATTACGCTCGGGCCCAGAGGAGAATTCAGTCTCCAAATTCGAGCCCCGTTTCTTGATTTTCATAAGTTTATATAGGAACACTAAGAGGGCAAATTCCTAAGCAAGCGGGCAGGGGGCTACAAAAGCAGAGGAGGGAGGTTAGCCTATCTTCCTAAAAGCAGAGGGCCATTAGGGAGGAAAAGAGTCATTACCTGTTCAGAGTTGTAAATTCCAGTTCAAACGGGCAGCTTATCTTCCTAAGGATATGAATTCCATGAAGAGAAAAGGGGAGGAGGGGAGAAAGGGACCGAGGGGAGTTTATTTTCCTAAAGCTGTGGGTTTCTGCTGAGGGGGGTTAGGGTCCCAGCACTTCCCTATCATTCCCCCCTTTTGATGCCCTTATAATTCTTTATGGGGCATCACTTGCTAGCGTGGGGATACTTCTATAGTCCCCAAGGGCTGATATTTAACACGAGGCATCACTTGGTGTTTTAAGGCGTTTAAGTGGGAAGTGATGTATTGTGTTAGGTACCTTGGAATGCATGGCCTGAAAGTGAAGAGGAAAAAGACTGAGGCTATTACTGGCATAAATGGCAAAATCCAGGAGAGGAGATACCGGAAGTAGTTCCCGTTGGCAGATGCCTGGATACATGGTTTAAGTGATCTTTGGCTCGTTCCTTCAGTAGGGCCACTTTGTCCCTACTTATTCCTGAGGAGTCTGCATAGAAACAGCATTCTTCCCCCAGGGCCTGGCAGATCCCCCCTGAACTTGCAGTGAGCAAGTCTAATCCTCACCTGTTTTGTAAAACCACTTCTGCCAACGAGCCTATCTGGTCTTGCAACCCGCTGAGAGCCCCCGATATTTCTTCGAGGTCATTTGATTTCTTCGAGGGCCTTTTCTAACTTTGGCTTTTAGCGTCTGGGCGGCTTTACTGATATTTTTCATCAGGGCTTTTTCTGGGGGTTGGGTTACCAGGATCAGTTGGACCAGCATGAGGTCCCCTGGGTCCAGCCCTGATGGGTCGTATATTCTGATTCCTAGTTTTAGTCCTGTTTGGGCCTTTAAAAAGGTATTTTCGGATCCAGTGGTGATGTTTAATAGGGTGAGTTTTATGGGGTCACAGGTTTCTATGCCACACCCTGCTGGGCTGGGGATTTTCTGTAGGAGCTACAGAGTAGTCGGTGGGATCCCCTTCCAGGGAGCAGTGGCACCTACCAGCAAGCTCCAAGAGAGGGAGAATCCTCCGTCCTTTTGGGGGTGTTGGCAGAGGTACTTGTCATAATTCCCATAATTGCAACCCCTACACCCTCTCCTGGGGGCAGGTATGGGGGCGTGGGGGTATGGGGCAACTAGCAAGGTGTAAGGAGCATGATCTTGGATTGCCCTGGAAGCGTCAAATATTACAGAGGCTGAAGTTGCACCTGCCGAGAACAGGACTGAAGAGTTCAGCATGGATTGTTTGCCCCAGCTTTGACTAACTTGCAGCTTCCATAGATTTTGGGGGCAGGTATCGGCTCCTAGGGAGGGGGCAAGGAAGTAAAGGACAAGCAAGTTAAGGCACAGAAACATCCTACTATACACCAGTAAGCAATGCAATTAGGGTTCTATTCACAACAGTCCAGTCTGCAGGGGCCACAGCAGCGAGTCCAACTCCAAATACCAAGGCGAGCAGGCCATATAAGCACAGGATCCACCAGGAGCAGGGGTCCATTCAGCAGGCATTTGACAAGGTCGGTGCTCGGGGATCCCGGGTGACTCGCACTCTCAAGGGGTGGCCGGGTACGGGGTGGGCTGTCCAGCTGTCCTGCTCTTTATTGGGGTGTGCCTTCTTGACCCTGGAATGATGGATCCAAGGGGCGACGCCTGCAACTTTAAGAGCAGTAGGAGTTACAAGGATCACAGTATGTGGACCTATCCAGGAAGGCTGGAAGGTTTTTTTTTTTCCATTCTTTGACCCAGACTAGATCCTCTGACCAGTGGGGGTGCACCGGGTGTCTCAGGGGGATGAGATTCCGGGACAAGACAGTTTTATGTATTTCGGCTAGAGTTTTCCCTAACTGCCGGAGAATGGAATCTTGGCTAGCCTCCCCCAGAAGTTTGAGATTTCCTCTGAAGGCCCGGATAGTTGGGGGTGGCCACTCAAATAGAATTTCAAAGAGTGAATAGCCAGTGGATCCTGGGGTGCACCTAACTCGGAGAAGAGTCAAGGGAAGTAAGTCTACCCAGGGGAGACCAGTTTCCTGGCAGAATTTGGCTAGGGTGGCTTTGAGAGTTCGATTCATGTGTTCAACTTTCCCTGAGCTCAGGGGCCTGTAAGTGGTATGGAGTTTCCACTTGATTCCTAACATGTTTGCCACGAAGGCTGGGCCATTGTCTCTTCTTAGAGCATGGGGGCCCTGCAAAGGGTTGTTTTTGGCACAAACTTGGCACTGGCTGCTGATGGTGGCACAGAGAGAAGTTAGCCGGGCTCTGTAGTAGTATCTCCGAGCAAGACTTCTAGTGCAGTTTTCCCTAGGTGGGTGGGTTGGTGGTATTGCTGGATGAGGGCATGAGCAGCTCCCTTTGGTACAAAAGTCTGGTTATCTGGGAGCAGCCAAGCTCCTTTGGGGGTTTGGCTTCCCCCTTCTCTCTCAGCCCACTCCTGTTGTTCCCGGGTATAGCTTAGTTGATCAGTCTCTTGTCCTAAGAGGGACAGTTGCGGTGTCAACTCCGGGACTCGTATTCCGGGGGTTCCTTCAGCCTCTTGCTGAGCTGCTTTGTCAGCTAACCTGTTTCCTTGAGGGACCATATCCATTCCTTTCTGGTGTCCCCGGCAGTGGATGACGGCGACTTTGTTTGGTTTCCAGATTGCTTCTAACAGTTGGAGAATTTCTTCTTTGTTGATTTCCTTTCCCCCTGGAGTTAGGAGACCTCTTTCTTTCTAAATTGCCCCGTGGACATTAACGGTAGCAAATGCGTGCTTAGGGTCAGTGTAAAGGTTTACCGCTTGCCCAGCGCCTAGCTGCAGGGCTCCGACCAGCGCCCAGAGCTCTGCCCGTTGCGCAGCCCATCCCCGCGGCAGGGACGCGTTCGGTAGTGGTGACTGCAGACCCAGCAAGCTTCTCCCCGTTTTTAACCAGACCGCTCCCATCTGTAAATAGTGTCTGATCTGGGGAAGGGAGCGGTTTGTCTTGGAGGTCGGGGCGACTGGCATAAACCTCTTCTGTCACTTCCACGCAGTCATGTTCCGGAGCCCTTCCTCTTCTGGCAAAAAGGTGGCGGGATTTAGATTGTGCACGGTTTCTGTTGTCACTCTGGGGTTTTCACAGAGTAAACCTTGGTAATGTGCGAGCCGGGGGTTAGATGTCCAGCGGTGCCCGTGTGAGTTCATCAGGGCAGTGACCGCGTGTGGCACCATGACACGAATAGCCTGTCTGAGGGTTATTTGTCGGCTTCCTTGACGAGGGTTACGGGTGCCGCCAGGGCTTTCAGGCAGGGCGGCCACCCTGCAGCCACGGGGTCCAGCTGCTTGGAGAGGCGGGCGATGGGCCTCTGCCAGGGGCCCACTGTGTGTGTGAGGACGCCCAGTGCTACTCTGTTCTTTTCATGCACGAACAGGTTAAAGTTTCAAGTTACATCCGGGAGCCCCAAGGCGGGCTATCAGCCGAGTTGTCTTTTGATGTTTTGAAAGGCCCCCTGTTGAGCTTCTCCCCAGATAAGGGACTCTTTTTCTGGGTCCGTCAGAACTTCATAAAGGGGTTTGGCCGTGGCTGCAAACCCGGGAATCCACATGTGGCAGAACCCTGCAGCCCCAAGGAACTCGCGAAGCTTTCTTTTAGTGGTGGGGGTAGGGATGGTGCAGATCACTTTCTTTCATTCTGGTCCGAGCGTCCGGTGCCCTTGTGTGATGCTCAACCCCAGGTACTTGACCTGCTGTTTACAGATCTGGGCCTTATCTCCAAGACACATTGTACCCAGCCTGTGTTAGAAGTTGTAGGAGAGTCTGGGTCCCTCTCCAGCAGTTTTCTTCCATTTCACTGACAAGTAGGAGGTCATCTACGTATTGTAAGAGAGCACACCTGCAGTTTTCCTGGGGGTAAGTGGCCAAATCTGCTGCCAGGGCTTCCCCGAAAAGGGTAGGGGAGTTTTTGAAGCCCTGTGGGAGCCAGGTCCAGGTTAGCTGAGTTTTCTGCCGGGTTTGGGGATCTTCCCATTCAAAGGCAAACAGAGGCTGGCTCAGGGGGGCAGGTGCATGTAGAAGAAGGCATCTTTCAGGTCCAGGCAAGTGAGCCAGGTGGCTTCAGGCAGCAGCTGTCCCAGCAAAGTGTAAGGGTTGGGAACAACCTGATGTAAGGTGAGAGTGGCGTTATTAAGCATAAATCCTGCACTGGTCAATATCCAGTCTCATCTGGCTTTTTTTACTGGCAATAATGGGGTGTTCCAAGGTGACTGGCATTCGATTAGAATTCCTTCTCTCTTCAGGCGATCTATATGTTTGGCCATGCCCAATTGCGCTTCGTGGGGTATCGGATACTGCCTCTGTCGGATCGGGATCGCCCCAGGCTTCAGGTCGATGATGATGGGTGCATGGTTCCGTGCCATTCCCAGTGGGTTTTTTTCTGCCCAAACCTGGGGGGAAAGTTCCAGCAGTTTTTCCAGATTCTGACCTGAACTTTCTTCCACATGAAGTCTCCATTCTTCGCTTTGGGGTATGGTGACGAGGACAGTGAGGCCGGTCCGAGGCTTAAGCTTGCTGGCCCTTCAGGTTTGAAGGTAATCTGGGCTCCCAGTTTGGTTAATAGGTCCCTGCCAAGCAGGGAACTGGACATTCAGGCAGGTACGGAAATTCATGAGTCACTTCGTGGCCACCAAGCTGGTCCCTGACTTGTAGTTTGACCATGGGCTCGTGAGGGCCAAGTTCCAGTGAGCCCGGTCGCCCCTGTTCAGGGTTGAGTCCTGCCAGCCCGAGCAGATGGTCTTGGGGCTCAGGTCAGTATTTCCCTTTAGGGATGTTCCCTCTATGTGCCTGAGTCTTTTGGGGGCACTCATTTTTCCAGTGTCCACTCTCTTTGCAGTAGGCACATTGGTCTCTGGCCAGCAGCACCCTTCTGGTGCTTGTCCCCCCTTTTCGAGGTGGTCCTTCTCATCTAGTGGGGTCAGGATTTCCCAAGGCTGCTGCCAGTAGGGAGGCTTGATGTTTTATTCACTTCTTGGCTTCTCATTCGGCAGCTTTGTCTTGATTGACGAATACTTTGTTGGCGACTTCCAGGAGTTGAGAGATGTTCATCCCCGCGAACGCTTCTAATTTTTGGAGCTTTCTTTTAATGTCCATTACTGCCTGTGCAACAAAGGCAGCATTCACCATCCTGTGGTTTTTGAGAGCTTCTGGATTAAAAGGAGTGTAGATTCTGAAGGCCTCTCAAAGCCGTCCACAGAAATCTCCCAGAGATTCGCCGGGCTTTTGAGCAACTAAAGTTGTCTTTGTCATGTTTGTGGGTCATTTTACCCCTTCTTGGACCCCTTGGAGGAGCGCTTCCCGGTATTGCTGGAGCGCAGCCCATCCCTGATCAGTGTTGAAGTCCCAGTTCAGCTGGACTTCTGGTGCCACTTCTTGTGCCCAATCTTCTGGGTTTAAGACGCCAGTAGGGTCTTGCTCCTGCAGCCACTTTCGGGCTTTCATCAGAATCAGTTGTCTCTCCTCTGTATTAAACAAAGTCAGGAGGAGTTGGCAGCAATCATCCCAAGTAGGACGATGGGTTTGGAAAATGGATTCGATGAGATCAATAAGGGCCTGGGGCTTTTCCAAGTAGGAGGGGGTGTGGTGCTTCCAGTTTAAGAGGGCTGTAGTTGTGAAGGGCTGGTAGTATAAAACAGGTCTCCTGGGTCGGATGGTCCCATCCTTGCCAATCTGGGCCGGATCCTGTGTTTCACGGAGGGGCATCTATAACATGGGTTGTGCCAACCGGAGCCTCCTTGCTAGTGGGGTTCCAGGGCTTTCCCCAGAGAGGGTTGATGTTCCCAGAGGGACTGAAGGTGGGGTGTTTCTGGGAGATCTGCCTGCACTCCTGGGCCAGGAGGAGAGGCTAGAGCGACTGGAGCGTATGGCGGTGGTGGTGGGGTGGTGGGTCCTCCTCCGAGGACCCTTGATGAATGACTGGCTTCCGGAGCCCCATTCCCTGTGCAACCAGGATCCTGCTCTGTCCCTTTTTTCCAATACACAATCGAACCCAAGGGGGCAGAGTCTGGGCTATCTCTAACCAAGAGTCGATGTAGGGAAACTGATCGGGGTGACCAGGGATTCCTGTGACCATCAGCCACACTGCATGGACCCTGGCTATATCCAGGGTCCCTTCCAAGGGCCAGTCAACATTAAAAGTGGGCCACTCTACTTCACATAAGGCTCAGAGGGTGCCAGGGTTCATCCAGATGCCATAATCTCTGGAAAAACCTTTCTTGAAATTCTTGAGAATTTCAAGATGGTAGGTTTAAGACGGCAGGTTTTGACTGTGATGAGCCCATACCCTGCATCAGTGGTGCAAGACAGACAAGGGAAGGGGTTGCCTCTTTCAAGGCCACTCAGATGCCCGCCTGTCCACGTCTCTCGTGAGAACTTTGGCTCGTCTTGGCTAAGGTGCCCAGGCAGTGTTTGGGGTTGGCCGTTATGCCGTATGATGTAGCTTCAGAAAACAGGTTAGGGCCAACACGGGCTCCGTAGCACAAAGCTTTGGAGTCACAGACTAGAATAACAGAGGCAAGCCTCTGACATCCTCACTCACATACACAATCGCTTAGAAGTTACACAGTCCCTCCCTCAGGAATTAACGTAATAAGTCCACATGCTGAGTCAGTGGCGCAAGATAGACAGGAATGGATTGCCTCTCCTGAGGTCACTCAGATACCCACCTGTCCGTGTCTCTCGTGAGAACTTTGGCTCATCTTGGCTAAGACGCCTGGGCAGTGTTCAGGGTGGCCATTATGCCGTAAGACGTAGCCGTGGAAAACAGGTTAGGGCCCACACGGGCTCCGTAGCATAACACTTTGGAGTCACAGACTGGTATGGCAGACGCAAGCCTCTGCCGTCCTTACTCACTCACACGGTCACTCAGAGGTTATGCAGTCCCTCCCACAGGGATTGCCCTATTCTGGAATCTCGGTACTCGAGATTTCAGGAGGTTATCAGTCTCCTCTTCCATCTGGAGACAAGCCTGACTGAGGACTTGGCATCCGGGGCCTTACCTTTCCGGAGACTTCTGGCACTGTTCGGTCCACCTCCCCACTGAGTCAGGCTAGGGTGTGAGGACGTGGCCCATGGGAACTGCCTCAGAAGAAGGTCCCGTCGAGGGCAGGTGGCGCCCACCTCATTCGCTCGGAGATCGCCGTCAGCTGCGCCTGTCAGCCCCAAGTCAGAAGCACAATGGGCCTGCTTGATGGGGTTTTTCCCGGTCAGGCAGATGGAATGAAACCCAAGCGGCATTCTTGAGGGAATGGATGAATGAAGTTTTATTACGCACAGGCCCAGAGGAGAATTCAGTCTCCAAATTCTGAGCCCCGTTTCTCGATTTTCATAATTTTATATAGGAACACTAAGAGGGCAAATTCCTAAGCAAGTGGGCAGGCAGGGTTACAAAAGCAGAGCAGTGAGATTAGCTTATCTTCCTAAAAGCAGAGTGCCATTAGGGAGGAAAAGAGTCATTATCTGTTTAGAGTTGTAAATCCCAGTTCAAAGGGGCAGGCAGAGAGTGCTTATCTTCCTAAGAATGTGAATTCCATGAAGAGAAAAGGGGAGGAGGGGAGAAAGAGACCGAGGAGAGTTTATTTTCCTAAAGCTGTGGGTTTCTGCTGAGGGGTTTAGGGTCCCAGCACTTCCCTTATCAATAGGACAGGGTGGGTTTCTCACCTGGCTTACCAAAGGTGTGGCTGTTCCTGCTTCTGGTTGAGAGAAGAACAAAAATGAGCACGTCTTACTTCGGGCTTCCCAGGGGTAGACTCTGAGACTGTGATTCGAATACTGGTTATTTATTTGTGAGTTGATCCCAGGAAACTGGCACCGAATGGGCCGTGAGCCAGGGAAGGGAAGGAATCCAGTAACAGTGGGCCACCAGGCCACTTAGCTCTGGGGCTCCATCCGGCTGGACTCAAAGGCTGGAGGGCAGGTCTCAGGTCTCTCAGCTGAATGGGACAATCTAGTATTTAGCCCTCCCTCCCCCCAGGTGACAGTGGTTGAGGTCTGCTTCTGGGGACATTCACTCCTGCACTTCTGGCCTGTCCTGTTAGGTGAGCACGCTCCCTTGGCCAGAGGAAAGCGGCTGAGGGGCAGGGGTTCACAACATGCAGCCTTTGGAGTGCAGAGGTGGGTGCCCAGGGCTCGGGTGGGGCACTGGCAGTGCGCTCGAGTGTGTTCATGGGTTGGAGGTTGGCACCAGGCCCTGCACCCCCCACCTTACCTCCAAGGGCCAAGGTCCCAGGAACTGCCAGATTCCTGAGCTGGACAGGCCAGATGAATCGGGTAGAGAGAGCACCCAACCACGCCAAGAGAGAGGCTCAAAGAAGCAGAAGACGACGCTTGCATCAGGGTTAGGAGGTTGATGAAATGGGACCCCTACCTTTTTCTCCGCACAGTTGAGGACTTTGGGAGATGGGGAATTGCAAAGGTTTAGTGAGGGTATAGGCTAATGGGGCGGGGGCGGGGTGTGGATGCTTCCTGGGCAGGTGCCTTTACCCTGGAGATGTACCTAGGAGTTGAAGTGGGCACCAGCTGGCTCCAGACCAGAGAGCTGACACTGTGTCTTCATGTTCTGGGCCCGCAGGCCATTGGGGAAGAAAGAGGGGAGCCGGCGGGGGCACAGCTGGGCCTGGAAGCTTCCCTGGCCCTGAAGCCCTCAGGGTAGCTGCCCCCGCAGCCTCACTGGCTGGCCTGAGCTCCCCCTGCAGCCCTATCCATTTGCACCTCCTGCCTTGGCACACTGGTTGAATCCCAACCAAATGAAAGACCCAGCTACTGGAAATGAGAGCAAGACCACATTATTTCCATGGAGTACCAAATATTTAGCTGATAACATTTTATTGCCAGGGACACAGGGGTTCTGACAAGCTAAAGCTCATCTCTGAAATCTTGTGGAGAATGTTGAAAAAATGTGAATCTTTCAAAAACATCTCTGAGGTCTGTGTTGCTGCAGTGCTACCTGGAAGAACTATTTAACAAATTACAGAGGACACAGTCTCCTGCATGGAGACCTGGTGGTCACCCTGTACTTGTAGGAGATATTTGCTCACTCCCTGGCGCAGGCCAGGCACTTGCCCTCGAGTAGGAACTTGCCTTCCCTGTCACAGCTAGGATGCTCAAGGTTTTCAGTTTTCACTTGATCACATAGGGAAAAACATTAGCAAGGCCCTAGAGGTCATTGTGAGCAGACACAAGGGGGTCCTCAGGCAGATGCAGCAGAAGCAGCTGATCCTGTTGTTTGGATCATCAGGAACCCTAGGAGGTGGAAGCCCCTGTGAACTTTGAAAGCTTGTGGTCCCTAATAACCATTTCTGGAGTAGTTGGTGGAGGCGAGGAGGGCAGTCAGACATGAAATGTCGGCAGGCAAGAAAGCGGATGACCACTCCTAGTGGCAAGGCGAAGTGAGATGTCCTGAGTTCTTTCTGAAGGATTGGTTTCTGGGAGCCAACCAGGAGGACCTTGAGATTTTCGTTCAGAAGGTTGCTTACCTGCTCCTTCATGCCTTCTGGGATACAGATGGTCAGAGAGAGGGTTTCCGGCTCTGAGAGAAGATGTAGTAGGAAGTCAGAAATGGTAGCGGAAGAACGTACCTTTATAAATCCAAGAGCAACTCAGAAGAAGTTACTCCTGAAGGGCTTCTTTGGAGGGAGGAGAACTTGGAGTTCTCCCAGAAGCAGACAAATTATCCTGACATCGCTACCACCCTCTCTTTTAGTGGCTCAGCTCTGAGGCCTGTGGCTTGGTTGTAGGGGCTATTCTTATGGGGTTTACCTCTGGCTGGCCCAGGATCTCTATCTGCCAAGCCTGATGCTGGATCTGGGAATTAGCGCTTCATGCCAGCTGAGGATTATCAGCGGCCTCCTCAGAGTAGATGCCTTCATGCTTTTGGGGAGCCACCAACAGGATGAATGTTCTTCCTTGACAGTTGCTGAGGGCCTGGTTCCCATTTCCTCTGAGGGACATGGGAAGGGCCTTCTCCTGGTCAGGCCAGATGTCCTGGATTCAGCAGAGGTGCGTCAACAGAGGGATGAGACTTACCTGGGTGTTGGGGCAGTTGAGGTAGGTGCTAGAAAATCCTTCCAAGACTGAGATTTGTGAGGCCAGTTTTTGGAATAAGAAGAGGATTAGACATTCGTGGTTGGGCCTTGCTAGGATTTAAACTGGTCCTGGAAAAAAAAAAAAGAACTAAACTGGTCCTTAGTGAGTAGACCGATACCTGCAGAGGAAGCTCTAAGACTAACAATCAGAATCTCTGGGGTTTGAGCAGGGGCCCAGGAATCACATTTAAAAGCTTCTCTGGTAGGGAAGCGGCTGTGGCTCAATCGGTGGGGCTCCCGTTTACCATATGGGGGGTCCCGGGTTCGGTTCCCGGGGCCTCCTGGTGAAGGCAAGCCCGCCCGCACGGCGTGGTTGGCTGACCCAGCGAGCACGAGCAGCAAGGGGGGGATAAATGAATAAATGAATAAAATCTTTAAAAAAAAAGCTTCTCTGGTGGTTCTAATGACTAGACAGGATTGAGAATCACTAAAGCCAAGGGCACAGGCTCGAGAAGCATGCAGCATTTAAGTAAATGACCGGGCCTGACAAGCCAGCCTGAGGGAAGGCCTGGAGCCACACCTGAGAGGATTGACTCTCCTTGACCCAAGGGAACATCCTAAATCTGAGGTCCATGAAATTAGAAGGTTGAATAAGAAAGAGGTTGAGGAATGTTATACTCTTGATCAGTAAATACTCTAGAAATTCCATGAGTGGAGTTGGCCACCCCTTATCTGGTCTGAACAAAGGACTTCGTGAATAGGGTAAAAAGGCAGCCTACTCAATGGGAGAAAATATTTGGAAATTACGCACCCGCAATGGTCTAATATCCATGATATATAAAGAGATCCTACAACTCAACAATAAAAAGACAAATGACCCGATTTTAAAATGGGCAAAAGACCTGAATACACATTTTTCTAAAAAAATACAAGTGGCAAAAAAACACAGGAAAAAATGTTTAACACCACTGGCTATTAGGGAAATGCAAATCAAAGCAATAATGAGTTATCATTTCACACCTACTAGATTGGCCACTATTAACAAAACAGAAAACAAGTGTTGGAGAGGATATGGAGAGATGGGAACGCTTATTTACTGTTGGTGGGAATGCAGAATGGTACAGCCACTGTGGAAGTCTGGAAGCTCCTAAGGAAATTAGAGATAAATCTATCATGTGACCCGACAACACTCAGAACTGAGAGCAGAGACACAGACACCTGCACCCCGATGGTCATAGCGACATTACTCACAATTGCCAAAAGATGGAAACAACCCAGGTGTCCATCAACTGATGAACAGATAAACAAACTGGTATAAACACATGATGGAATATTATTCAGCTGTGAGAAGAAATGAAATTGTGAAGCATATGATGATGTGGATGAACCTGGAGGAGTGAAGAAAACCAGGCACAAAAGGACAAATATTGTATGATTTTGCTATTATGAACTAAATACAATGAGCAAACTCATGGAGTTGATAGAAGTCACCAGAGAATAGAATGTGGTTAGAGAATGGAAAGATGAGGTTTAATCTGTGCACAATTGGTAAAATGTTGTCTGTAAATGATTAGAAATGGTGACAGTACATCATAGGATTTGTAATTGGTAACATTAACATATGGGTATGATAGTGGTTTTTTTGAGTAATGAAAATGCCGTAATATTGAGATGATGAATGTGCAACTCTGTGATTATACCAAATGCCATTGATTGTACACTTTTGATAAATTATATGGTTTATGAACAAAAAAATAATGGGGTGGGTTGGTGGAGAATACACCAAATATAAGATATGGACTACAGTTAGTAATTCTATTGATGATATTCTTTCATAATTTGTTACATGTTTCACAATGCAAGGTATTTGTGGTGGGATGATGTATGGGAGTGCTGTATGATGTTATGGATGCTTGTTTTGAATATACATATACTTAGTGTATATGTATATTCAATAAATTGTTTTTAAAATGAATTAAAAATTTACCATTTCACACCCACTAGAATGGCCACTATTAAAAAAATGGAAAATTTTAAGTGTTGGACAGGAAGTAGAGAAACAGGAACACGCATTGTTGGTGGGAATGTAAAATGGTGCAGCCACTCTGGAAGACAATTTTATGGTTCCTCAGAAAGTTAGGTACAGAATTACCATATGACCTGGCAATTGCACTTCTAGGTATACACCCAAAAGAACTGAAAGCAGAGATATGTACACACTGATTGGCCACTATTAACAAAATAGAAAACTACAAATGTTGGGGAAGATGGCAACATTATTCACAATTGCCAAAAGATGGAAGCAACCTAAGTGCCTATCAGCCGATGGAGAGATAAACAAAATGTGCTATATACATTCTATGGAATATTATTTGGCAGTGAAAATGAAGTTCTATATATGCAACATGGATGAACCTTAAAAGATATTATGTTGAAATAAGCCACACAAAAGGACATATATTGTATGCTCTGTTAATAAAATAATTGGAATAGGCAAAACCAGTCAGCAACTAGAATATAGTTTACCAGGGGTTGGGGTAAGGATAGGGAATGGGGAGTTAATGCTTAAATTGTACAGTTTCTATTCGGGGTGATGGAGACGTTTTGGAAATGGATGGTGGTGTTGGCTGCACAAAACTGTAAACATAATGAACAGCAATGTGTTATATATTTGAATGTGGTTAAAAGGGAAAATTTTAGGTTGTATATATATTAGAATAAAAATTTAAAAACCTAAAAAACAAAAAACCTAGGACTGTCCAACAGAAAGTGATAAAAATGTTCTTTGATCAATTATAACAAATGTACCACGCTAATGCACGCTGTTAATAAAAGGGGGGGGGAGTGTTTATGGGAAGTCTGTACTTTATGCATGGTATTTCAGTAAACCTACAACTTCTCTAATTAAAAAAAAAAGACTGGAGGAGAGCGGGTATAGCTCAGTGGTTGTGCACCTGCTTCCCATGTATTTGGTTCCGGGCTCAATCCCTGGTACCTTGTTTAAAAAAAAAAAAAAAAAGACTGGAAACACATCTGTATAGGAAAAGCCAGTCCACACCTAAGTGGTCTCAAACTAGACAAAGCTGGTGGGGAACTTTAAGCTACTATACATATCAGACAAGCTTCACTCTATCTGCTCCCTTAAAAACCCAAGCAGGAAATGGCTGAAGCAGCATTTGCTGATGGACCCTGTCAGGGAACGACTTGCATTAACCATAGCTAACAATCACCCCAACTGTACCGCACATTGAAAAAACAGTGAAGGGATTCTGGCACTCAATGGCAGCATCCAAACAACAAAGCAGAATTCTCATGACATTGAAGTGGCTCTAGCCTCCAGATCAGCAAGGTAATATTAAATTGTACCAAGCACTGGAGCCCTCAAAGTGCTTTCAGAATCATCCTTGATTCTTAGAAATAAGGCAGGTAGGTTAAGAATTATACTTCACCACTGAGCAAACTGCGGCTCAAAGTGGCTTTTTTTTTAAACTTATTTTTGGGTTGGGCAGAGGAAGGTAGTGGTGGTGGGCAGTGACTGTGCTAAAAAGCCTGAATCCAGCCATCAGCCTGGTCACCTTCTTCCTGGCACGTGACTCCGTGTGTTCACCCTCAGAAGTGGCAAATTCACAAGTTATAAATGTTATAACTTTATAACTGCCATCTTTCGAGAACTACAACGTCAGAGTAGACTGACCGAGAAGAAACAGCTCCTTCTCCTATGCTAGGCAGTGTTTTTGCCCAGAGCACGCCAGGTCCCTTGCCCTCAGCCCTCCCTCTCCAGGGAGTGGGGGTCATTTACAACTCAAGATTAAAATCGAGGACAGGGCTGTCTACATAAATGCCTTCCTGGAGGCCATTCTTCTGGGTGCAATTTGACACCATGCTTCCACAGTGCTTTCACTTTGATTATAATTTCAGGTTAGTAACTCCACCAAGTACGTAGTCTAATTTTACCATAGAATGTTAATAATAAAGTCACAGAACCAAAAAGAAAGCATCTAGTCCCTAGATGTGACAGTCTAAAAAGGGAGGCTATTAAAAGGCATAACAATAATTGCGAATTGTGGAAAAGCGAGAAAAACATGAGCATGGGGGAAAGATAAATAAGCAGTGAAAAATTCAGTTTTCGCTAAAAACTTGAATAGGGAATGAGACAGAGAGAGGTGTGTGTTTCCTGTTATAGTTTGTGACAAAATTTGTGGAGTGTCTCCTGATGGATTGTTTAAAGTGACACAAATTTACAAGACATCACAAAGACGGACAATGCTGTTTCTCCAAAATTTTATTTTAATTTAAATTACAGGGCCAGCCAGATTTTCTGATAAGAAATTCACGTTTCCTCAGGAGAAATGAAATGCTTTCATGGCATCGTTAAAATTGTATTCCTCTCCACCTTTTTTTTTTTGGGTTAAAAATCACACCAAATAACTGCCTATGTAAAATTAAACCTGTATGAGAAAAGAAACCACTTCCAGTATAATAGTTTTGGTACTATGAATATGTTAAATAATCATAACCTCAAATGCAACTTTTCAACTTTGAACATTTTCACATTGTTTAAAACCCAAAAGTCTTAACTAGCTCCAGATGCCAATGTGATAGTAACAAATCAATGTTTTCTTTGACACACTGCACCCTCTCACTGTCTTCCCTATAAAAGGCTCTAGTGCTTGACATCATTGCTAAAGTGGAAGATGTTTTGTTGTTTAAGGTTCTAAGAACTAGCTTGGCAAGGAAACATTTCTTCCACGTGGTGTAATTAATGTTCTCACACTAAATCCAAATACACAGCACTAGACCACAAGAATTAGAACATTATATCATGCTCAAGTCTGCCTTTCTAAACATCTTAGATATCTTCTTTTCAAAGAGATTAAATTGCTTTTTCTACTTCCAACAGAAAACATAAATAATTTTACACAGATTTTTGTGTAAAATAAAGACAGCCTCAGGAAAACCAATTATAATGGATACTGCCTTTTAATTAAATAGAACAAAATACACTTACATTTTCTAGAACTGTTTTTTGTAACTGGTGTTCCTTAAATGTTTTTAACCTGCTGAAACAACAACTGGAAGTCTCATTTTGCTGGCTGATAAATAATTTCAATTAGTAAGAGAGGCTAGCAAAGAATAATTATATAAATTTCTTAGCTACAGCCATGCTGAATTTGAATTGGCAAATTCTGATTCATAAGTTGTTAGTTGTGATCTTAGTATCACTAAGATGAACAGATACCATTCTAGTAGCTTTACATAGATAAATTCTAGGAGACATTGTTCTGCCATGGTCACAGTAACAAAGTGGTGCAAAATCAGTTACTTTATAAATACTGATAATTTGCAGCATTAAGGAACAGGACATTAAAAAAAATAAATTTCCCCAGAGGACACCTGTCACTAGGAACTCTTCTTTTTCTAAGAGAAGCCAAAGTTTTAATTATTCAGTTTCACAACTATTGTACTGGATTACTTACTCTAAGAAAGAAAAGGTGCTCTACAGGTTTCCCACACACACAAAGAATCAGCATTAATTTAGCATAATCTGTATCATTCATAGGTCTGGCAAACTCATGACTCATTTCCAATGAGTAAGGCCAAAATGCAGGGAAGTATGGCTGACCAAGTTTCAGGTACGTATTTCAGCCTATTGATGGCACCCCATTAGATAACTGAATACGAAGAGCTGGTTTATTATTTTTTTTTCTTTTAATGCTGTGACACTAAAATGTTAAATCAGCACTTTCATGTGATCTGATGTATTTCAATTACATATGAGCATTCATTTTCTTGTTGCAAAAACTCAGTATTAGGTAATAGTTACATACATACTAATACAATAACATTCCTCTGCTGTACAAATTAAATCATTTAAAAGAAATGAGCATTTTAAGAATTATATACAAAAGAAACCTGTAAGCATTGCTGAAATGAAATGTGAGGTGTCATTGCTAGCTCTACTGTTTTAAAATACCTTCAAAAAGTAAAATTAACAAATACCCTTCAATATATCCAAGTTTACAAGTCAAGTCTCAAGAAAATCAAATTTCAAAAAATTCTAGAAAGCTGTGAAAAGCATATATACATTTTCCTTATGACCTTATGAAGCTTCACACTTTTGAGAAGTTACTAAGTTTCACTATCAATTTCTTTGCATGTCATTTTTATCCCCCCAAGAAAGCTTACATCTTGGATATACAGCTCCCCTCTGATTTCAAATAAAGCTCTTTTTGATCTTTCCTTAGTGAAGGCATACAATCTTACATGAGAATACCAGGACTGCACAGGTCACACTGTGCTCAGATCTTTAACAAAGATAATGCAAACACATAGGTGTAATCTGACATCGAGGTCCTCTTCCCTGAATCATACTCTCATCTATACAATTGCCTCATGAACCTAGCTGTTTTCAGAACTCCAATAGCAAACAAGAGTCTTTGAATTCTGAAATGACACAAAGATCAAGAAAAAGTCCATGTGTGCTCTAGTGTGCAAGAAAGCAGCAGCTACGTTCTCCAACTTGGACTAAAAAAAAATAAAAAAATAAAGGTAAAACGAAAAACCGTTCACTTAACAGCAGATTAGCAGTAATGTTCCTCATGAATCAGTAAGAGTGCCTGATGCTGAATAGCTAACAGCAAATGCTGAATTTGGATTTAATATTTTAGATGTTTATTGGAAATTAGGCTTCTTGCTGAGCTGGTCTCTTCAAATCCCTGATCTGTTTGACTAAATAGGTCTTCTCATCGTTAAATTGTTCATCCTCGGTCCTATCGTTCTGAAACTTGCTGAGGAACTCTATGAGTTTGGTCTGGTTCTTGAGGAGGATATCTAAGATGGGCTGTGTCTTGTTAGGATTGGCTACAAACACCTGCATGGAGAGAAACAGACATGAGTCCACAGATAACAAGCCACACACAGAGACGTCTGAAGTGCAGTTAACAGAGCACTTCCAGTAGACAGCAAATGCTCTCCTGGGGGAGGTGGTGAAGGCAGAGGCGTCAACTCAGGGTTTATGTTTTAGAATATCTTCTTTTACAAATTGGAATAATTATATTTGGGCACAAAAAGGATTGACAAGCTAATTCTACCAGCCCTTGAAACACAATAGCTACTATTAAGCAGACTTCTTACAATAAAATGGGCCAAATTATTTCTAAGCACAGGAGGTCAGATTGGACTTTAAGAATAAAAATCTCCATATGGAAAGCAGTAAGAATTGAAATATCTTTTACTTTGTGATGAATAATCTTCTGTGTTAAAGATAAATGACAGTTCTTTATAAATAAACTTTTCTTGTTCCCAGATCCAAGTGGGTACACTCTGTGCCTGGGTCTTTCTGTTTAAATGTTGTACCACACAAATATGAAAACTGACTAAACGAAATGCGATTTATATTGCTTATAGTTTCAGTACTCTACCTTAAAAACATGAAAGGCCTCAAACTGGATGTTACGGCTTTTGTCTCGCAGAAGGTTCATCATTAATTTGAGGTTCTCAGGTTTACTGATGTATTTTGTCATAATCGTGAAGTTGTGTCTATCTAATAGCAGTTCACCGAGAAGCTGAGAAGACAGTTAAACAATTACTCTTATATTATCATTAAGATCTGAAGAAAATCAGTCTTAAAAATAATTCTATAATAATCATTAGAACAGATCATTAGTAGAGACTCAAAAGATGAATGAATGAAACTGAATTATGACCTGAAAATTATTGAGTGCCTACAATATGCCACTTGCTATGTGAATACTGACTATTTCTTTAGGAGTTTAAAACCTGTGGTAATTCTGACACCACTCTCTGAAGAGGACATTCAAAGCAGATTGGCCCAGCATCTGAGACATGGAGTACTCTTTAAATGTGTCTTTGTGTTGTTCACTCGCTAATAGATAAACTATTGTAGAAAATGTTCAGAAGATAGTCTCCTGATAATTCCTGTTAATGAACCACAAATCCTAGCTTAATTTTAAAAATAAATTATTTTGTTTTATCTGGTATTTCCAGAGGATAAGGGATTTCATGTCCAAAGTTTCCATATACTTACCTCTACGTGTCAAAATCATCACTTTATCATATCTGATTCAGAAAGGTTTATACAAATGAATATTTTCCTTTCCTGTTTAAGCAAAGCATACTGAAGATAATCCAATTTGTAGTTAGTGACTCCTCACCATCACTAATGTAATTAATTAAGTTTAAAACTATCTGAGTTGTCAGGGCTTACAAAGGTCTGTAATGCTGACTATACCATAAACGCCCATAATGCCATTGCTTGTTCTAGATTTCTTTTTCCTTCTCTGAAGTCAGCAGTCACTTCTTCATGTTGTCAATGTGCCAACTTCTAGGTGAGATCGAATGTGCAAGTGGTAACATTTGCAGTGGACTGGAAGCGGAGCTGTAGTCCTCGTGAGGAGAGGCAGTGAAACAGAGTGGTTGGGAGCCTGGCCTCTGGCACCAGTGTGCCTGGGTTCAAATTCTGATTTCTTACTTCTTGTTAGCTATGTAACCTTGAACACACTATTTAACTTCTCTGTATTTCAGTTTCAACATCTGTAAAATGCGGTTGGGGAATAATACATCTCACGAGAGTATAATGAGAAATAAAATCATGAACATAGGCAAAGCTAACTAAGACTAGTGTATTCAACATATTGTTACACCCGAGTCACAAAGAGACATGGAGTGAGGTCTGAGAAAAGGCCAATGTATGACAGAGCTACAATGCCTGGGTTCAATGGCTTTTGCTGTTTCCTTTTTGAGTTGTTGACTATGTTAGAGATACTTGAAATTTCCAAATAACTGATCTTTAGCTAAGTAACATGTCATCATATTAAATAAAAAGTAATGTGATATGCAAGAAAATAAGCCTATTTTATTTAGGATTACAGACAATTCACAGGAAGAACTTGGAAGTTCAGACAAGCTTTACATCAACCTGAATGACAAATCTATAATTTTCAAGGTGAGAAACACCCAATGTGCACTCCTATGATGACTCAAAAGTATTAAGTATGTGAAGGTTTACAGCTTTTCCTATCATAAAAACCAAAGAAAACCTGAAAACGGCTCATTTTAGTTCTTTTAAAGAAGGATGGCTAGTATTTCTTTAAATTTCACTGGACATAAAAATGTGAGAAATTTGAAGTATTGCACCAGAAAGACAAATTTGCTGATAAAATACAGCAATAAATAAATACCAATGCGAATGCAAAAAAGTGTGAATTAAAACGTCTTTAAAGTGCCAATGGTCCTCGAAATTGTTCCATGTGTTCATGAGGTATTCAAAGTGGCCCACTGCTAAAATAATCTGCGGGAATGAATGATGTGCTTAATAGGCATTAACTACGATCTTACAAACTGCACCTTATTCCTCTTTCTGTTCATGTTGTTAATTCTGAACTGGCAAGTGGGTAGTCTCTAAAGTAGGGGTTCTTAACCTTTTTTGTTCCATGGACCCCTCTGCCAGTGAGGTGAAAACCACAGACCCCTTACTAAGTCCACACTGTAATGTGTACTATTTAATAAATATGTCACACCTGCACCAACACATCCCCAAAAGAATAATGTTTTTTAAAATTCAATTCAAGCTCCCAGACCCCTGGTTAAGAACCTCTGCTCTAAAGCTTTTAACTCCTTATCCAGGCAGTCCACGGATCCAGAATTTGGCCAAAGTCTATTGATTTGCCAATTAAAAAGTGGCTTTTCCTGTGAAAAGTCCTAGAAGCTACTATCCTAGGCAATCCTGTCTAGGCCTCCTTGGCCTTAGAAGACACTGACTCCACCTGGCTTTGCATGTTTGTGTGACTTCTGGGGAGAGTAGTATGTCTTGCCCCTCAGATAGGAAGAGGTTCCTGGCATAGGGCCACTTCCCTTTCAGGAACACAGGGGAAGACACCCACTGGGCAGCTACACTACACCATACTAATGAACAGGGAAGAGAAATTCTCTAAACAGCTGTCAAAAGTACTGTACCTACCCAAAGATGAAAGGATTGTTCTTTTCAGCTATTAGAAGAAGATATGGTATCACCTAGCTAAATACCTGGAGTTGAGGAAGAGATTAAGTTAAGAAATACCCAACACTGGACTAAAAGGATGGGTGGGAGGCTGGGCCCAAGCAATGGCAATTAACTGAAGGCACGAGGACCTGTAAGGACTATTTTGGGTAATGACACATTTCCAAGCTGTAGCTGTTCTTGATCCTTGGCTGTAGGATAGCATCCTAAGGGGTAGGAAAGAATAGGTGGCCAGATTGAAAGGCTTCTTTTGGAAATCTGGATGGTAGAGAGTGTTCTTATCAAAAGATACTAAGTATTACAGATGCTTCTAATGTCCTTTAGTCTCTTTCCATAAAAGGATAAAATCCAGACAGGTGCTGCTATCCCCAAGGATAGGAAGGGAAAGAAGGAATGGCATCTCGGGCCAAATAAATTTAGACACCTATGGGAGGTAGAGTAGACTTTAAAGTGGACCTGGCAAGAAATATAAATGGAACTGATTTTTCCCCCCAAATCCTTTGTGATTCCACCTATTATTTCCTGTCAGAATTTCCTATAAGAAAGCACCTACTTAATGAGAGAATGAGGAGTATATGTTTATTAGCTGCTATGAGAAGAATTTCCTAGAGTAGGGGTTAGCAAACGTTTTTTGTAAAGGGCCAGGCAGTAAATATTTAAGACTGTGCAGGCCATACCATTTCTGTGTCAACCATTCAACTCTGCTGTAGCAAGAAACAACCACAGACAATATGCAAATGAGTGAGCATGTCTGTGTTCCAATAAAACCATTTACAAAAATAGGCTGGATTTAGCCCACAAACCTATAGAGTTTGCCAATCCCTGTTTTAGAGTTTTAAATCTCAAATGTAACATTTTCAAGTTTCAAATGTAACAATATTTATCTTCTTTGGACATGAAGCAGCCAAAGCATTCTCTGGTTCATAGTTTTACTGATCATACCCACGTCCCCTACAACCCCAATCCAGCAGGCGCTGTGCTGGGTGGACACCTGCCACCACTTCAGGAGGCTTCCCGGGGAGCACAACACATGGACTGCCTTTATCTAGTTGGTGAGATTTTTTATAAAGTTTTAAAATATGCTTCAAAATCTAAAATATTGCCATTACTAAGAAAATCCTTTTCAAAATTCCGTATACTCCACCTTGGTGTCTCCAACTTATAAGCAGTGAGCAGGTGCCCTGCATGGACCACTGCTGAACCCTGTTCCTTTCCTCAACCCTTTTGACCACGGGTGAGTACATCCCCCCACACCCAAAGTCTATGACCCATACCAGTAAATCCACCCTGTCCCACCAACCCAAATTTCAAACTGGGTGAAGAAAACCAAGTACATAAAAAATATTGCCATACCTTGAGTGACTGTCTTTTTGTTACATAATTTTCTGAATGAAGTAACTTCTCATATTCACTGAAGAACTAAGAGATAAGAAAATACCTCTCAGGGTTATGAAAAAAAAAAAAAAAAAAAAGACTGGTAGAATACTGTTATAAAATTTGAGCACAAATCTTGAGTGCACCATAAAGACCAACAGTTGCCCATGCCCTCCTACTCCCCTACTCGTCGGTTTCGTACGCATCTTCTGATGTGTGCAGAGCACCCGTAGGGTGACACCCCCAGAATATGCTCATCTGTCACCTGCTGAAGAGGACTCCTGGGACTGACCCCCTCCCAGCTCTTGTCAGACCGACAGACAGCTCAAATCTGGTGCTCTTTTGTTACCCCAGACTCCATATGCATAAAACATAACTCCCTTTCATCCCACCTCTTCCCACTTCTAAGTCGGTTCTCATTTCTTGGCATTAAATTAGAAAATTCCTACTTTTTATGGATGAAAACTTCACTAGTTTGAAGCACAACCACAAAGAGAAAAGTGACCTGTTCTTTCATAGCATCAAACAAGGAGAGAAAAATAAAATTAGAAGAGAGGTGTAATTCAGTGCTGGGTTAAACACTTAGATGTCCTAGAGAAAGGATGTCAATTCAAATTTGAAGGATGTGAGAGATTTTGTTTAAAAATAGGGAGAGAAAAAAAGGTATTCTTGGGGAATAAGAAGGGACGGATATAGACCTGGAGAATGTGGGAAGTGAGGGACACACAAGTAGGCAAGGCTATGCTTTCAGAGTTTGGTTGTGAAAGGAAGAGAAGAGTCAGCCTTAAGACTGTGTATGTATATATGTGTGTGTGTATATATAAAAATATATATATATTTAACTATGTACAGGTTTAAAATGTTCCTAAGCTTTGCAGTACTATCATGATTCTGTTGGTCACTGATGCTTTACTGAGAGTTTTATTGGTTGTGGTAGGGGTTAGAAGATTTACCATTTGAACTTGCTAAGATTACCTGTGCCTATGCTTTATGGTAGGTCTTTAACTATTAGTCTGTGGTTTAGAGTAGGGATTGGCCTGAAGAACAGGTTATGTCCTTGTTTTGTAAATAAAGTTTTATTGGCATACAGCCATACTCACTTGTTTACACACTGTCTTACAGCTGCTTTCATGGTATAAACAAGACCATATGGCTTGCAAAGCCTCAAATGTTTACTGTATGGTCCTTTTACAAAAAAAGGTTTGTTAATCTTTGGTTTAGAACAAAGCTAGAGTGCTTGTAGGTGCCTTCTTTTGTTTTACCTCTAGGCAGAAGTGGGGTAGCCACCTGTTTACTGTCCAAGCAGGTTAGATTTCTTTCTTCTAAGGGATGTTAACCCTAGTTTCTCCTCAAATAATCATTAAATTGATGATCAAAACAACTGGACCTGTCTTTAATCAGTAATCTGGTTTACCTACATCTCAAAGTTTTTTGACAGAAAACACAACTGAAAATTTTCTGCTGCATAATTCTTAGGATAAATTTGGTTACAAGAAATCATTTTCAAGCGGAAGTACTTGAGTAGTATTTAGGGAGTCCATGCATTTCTCCAGATAAGTTAGACATCTCCCCTGATTTAGGAATAAAGATTTAGGTCAGACAGAGGATAGGCAACAAACCCAAACCCCTGTTTTGGTTCCTGAAGATCTGCTTTCAGGGAACTGCATTTAGTTTGGCATTTTCTGTCCTGGGAGCTACCCTTGATAACGGTGTGCGCTATGTTACACTGGCAATGCCATTCCCCTTTAATAATGTCAGCGGGAGAAATCAAAGGCTGTTTCTTTTGAGCAATTAATATATATTTTATTTTACAGTTAAGTTATTGTGATCTTTTCATTTATTTTGTGTCAATCACCTTACCTCTATTTAAGTACCCATATTCTCCCACTTTCCTTGCCCCTCCCCAAATGTGATTGCACTGTATGCATTTCTGTTAGCTGGCACAAATAAAATTTTAAAAAATGTTTGTAGCCAATGTCATTCATTAATACATGTAGGAAAATATTTTACAGCAAAATTAAATAAATTCCACTACCTGCAGTAAGTTTCTTGCAAACTAGTCTACATCTTTGATTGGCTTTAAATGAAGATATAGGTGTACCTGAAAGTCTTTGAAACCAAGTGGCAATAGTAATAAATCACTAATGTTTATTATTAAATGCTTACTGTGTTTCAGACTGTACACACACTTTACACACACATTCTCATTTAATCCTCACAACAACCCTAGGAGACAGGTACTGTTAGGAAACTCCTTTCAAGTTGACGATGCTGAGGGCATAGAGGGTAAATGAAGCAATTGCCTGAGGTCTCATTAACATGTCGTGGGGCTGGGACTTGAAGCCAGACTCTAGCTAGTCTGATGCCAAAGTACATGCTCCTAGCTACTGTAAAAAGACACTGAAGAAAACGACATTGCTCCCATTTTAAATCAATATACATTCAAAGAAACACACCCATATCCAAATACACATGGGTAGAAATAAAAATAAACGACCAGCAGTGTATAAGCCATTTTTGAGGCTGCAAAGGACTTACTATGTACTCGGCATTGTGTCGTGATGCCATTAGGAGTGTGAGGGGAAACAGGGGGAGAAGGAACACAAAGGAATTGGAATGCACAGATTTTTGCCTCCAAGAATCACATAATCTAACTGAATAGCAAAGTGAACAAGGTAGTATTAACAATACTTAGGATTTCAGAAATTCAAACAACTAGTGGGCAAATAAAAACCTAAGCCAAATCTTGTGGGATAGAAAGGAAATTTTAAGTGGGTTGTTATTATTATAAATTCTTTAAGAGTATCTCTCAGATCTTGGACAATCTGTATGTTACGAAACAATGGCATAAGAAAGTGCTTGTGGTTATCCTGGGAAACTTCATGAAAAAAGTACAACTGGTGCATGGTTGAAGAGAACATTTTGATTTGACGCTGTAGCCCTGGAAGGTTGTTGTGAGGATCAAAGGAAATCAAGTCTATCAAAGCACTGTGAGAATCATTTACAAATCTCTGGGGCATCATTATCAGAAGTCCAACATCGACTCGGAGCTGGAAGGGACCTTACCGATGAGCTAGTCCAATCCCCTCATCTTACAAACAAGGACTGACTTCTAAGTCCCAAAGCGGTTAACTGCCTTGGTCATGGCCACAAAGTAGTTAGCAGCAGAGCAGGAGCAGAACCCGGAGTCCTGCCTCCTCTAGTCTAGTGCTCTTCTCATCCTATTAGCTGCTGCCTCCCTTTCTCTCTATGTGTAAGCAGCAGGAATGTGGAGCAACTGATGGAAAAGGAAGGAAAAGTTAAACGTCAGATAATAATTTTCCTTTTATCTTAACTGTATTATCATTCAGCAGCAAAATGCCTTATTTTACTCTTCCTAAGTAAGAATAGATGCAAAGGGCAGTGTGCAATCAAAAAGATCATGTTCCACTTCTGACTGGCTAACACTATACATCTTTTCAATAAAAAAGCAATTACAGCACCATTTAAAAACATATATGCAAAATAAATACTATGGTATGAAATCTAATTTAAATCTTTTGTTTCTGATAAGAAAACTTACAATTTGCTATTTTAAAATAATATTTCATATACTTACCCTATCATAATGCTGTTCCAAAAATTCTGCACTGAGCAACTTGTGTCTTGTAAGTAAATCCTAGAAAAAGAATGTATGCTATTTTCAGTTGTTCTCTTTTTCAAAAAAGAGAGTTCTAAAACATTCCATGCCATTTTACCAAATAAAAGCTCTGTTAAAACATTTAAGCATGAATTTTACTGAAAATTACTTATATAAGAGCAACTAAAATCATTAATAATTTAAAATTGTGATTCAATTAGGATCTATCACTTTTAGAAACAGAAATGAAAAACAAACAAACAAACAAACAAACATATAAAGCAATGGAGAAATAAACTTTAAAAAGTGTGTGGGGGGTAGGGGATGAGATGTTGAACACCGCGCTGATTTAGTGGTTCTGGTGGAAAAAGGAAATTTCATTTATTATAAAACGTATTGGAGGTCCCATTTTCTTCTTCCTAAGTGAAATGTAATATTTTTGTCAAAGGTAGGATATATTTTTAAAGCCCTAACTTATTATATACATTAGCTTCTAAGTAAGCAGAACAATGCTGCAAAAATGTAGAATTAAAAATTATCTTAACCTATAGTCCAATTCTGCATTATAGAGCTAATGTTTTGCTCTGGGGCTTTCTCCAAGAACAACTCAAGGATCATTCATTCAGATCACCCTATGTGCCAGGTAAAGTTCTAGGTGCTAGGGCTATAAAGGCAAAAAGACATGGTCCCTTACTTTGAAGACCTAGAAGATTGCATTGGATTAAGCCATGGTCTCACCAGGGAGGAAAGAAAATGGAAACATGTGACAGCAGTAATGGCTAGACAATATTTGATGAGTCAATGAATAAAGTTCCCTTTAGAGCCATCTACTACAGAGATAATGCCAATAAACTTCTTTCTCTGAACCAACTTTTCTTAATTTGCTTTCTTTTTCTGTAAAAAGTGAACCAGGTTACAATGAACCAGTGTCTCCTGAAGTGTGTCCAAGTCTAACACTGATCTTGCTCCAAGAAACATTCCACAGTCAAGCAAAGATGGAAAGTGCTACAGCTCTAGTTCCCTCTTGGAGACCCATAAGGTCTCTGAGAGGTTCTGCATGGAACTCTCCACCACCCCCCCCCAACTTTCTGTTAACAGCTTCCCTGAAAGGCCCTCCAACAGGCTTTCTTCTCTGCCTAATTACCCAGCTCATCCCTGAGGTCTCAACTCAAACATCACTTCACAAGGAACCCTTCAGATTGGTCACTAGCACCAAAGCTCTGGTCACAGTTTTGACTTTATATCTGTTTGTGGGATTGTTTGATTAATGTCTCTTTTCCACTAGGTAGTGAGTTCCATAAATGGAAGAGTCATCTCTATTTTTACTAACCTTTGAATCCCCAGCACCTATGTAGTACCTAGCACATAGTAAAAGCTTGATAAACACGTAGGCAAATAAATGAACAAGAAAAATCAGAGAACATGTTTGGGAAAACATCACATTAAACAATCTTCAAAGTCTGCTTTTAAGAAAGCTTCTAGACGCACATGAGCACTTATACTGATCTCACAAAACTTTAGCTATTTAAATAGTAGAACAGGGTATGCACCATCTTTCCAGATTATAACAGGGATGACCAGGTAGGACCTACCCCCTTTCCCCCAACCCCTACTTTGAGGACTGAACAGGCAAACTTAGAAAACCTGGAGTTATTTTGTGTACCCTCAAGAATCTGGCAAAAGTCTTAATGAAAAGATGAAAGTGGTAGAAAAGTTTCTATTGTCTTAGTATATGGTCCATGGGGTCAAATGTAAGGGAGAGAGAAACATGAAAACTTTCAGGGAATATATCAGCACAGAAGGCATTTAGCACGTTTGTTAAAGAACACTTAGCATCTTTTGTTTACGGTAGGATTCCTTCCCTCTGCCATAGGGCATAGGTCATAGGGCCAGGGTTTGTCTGTATGGTTCACTGCTGAATCCTTAGCACCTAACCAGTGTTTGATACAGGGCAGGCATTGAAACTTGCTGAATGAATTGAATGAACAGATGAATACGCGAATTAAGGGAGTAATGTGTCAGGATCCATTTGAGACTTTTTTTTGCTCAATTAATGCTCTGGAGGCCAACATGAAGAAGTACAGGGGAGAGGAACTCATCACTCACTGCTCTGTCACAACCTGATGAAAGGAGTGGGGACCTGAAAGATGCTGGCTATTGACTAGGGATGGATCTTTAGTAACAAGTAGACAGAAGTATCTACTCCATAAAGCAAAGGTCCTGTAGGTATAAACACATTGCAACTGAAGGTTTGAATAGGGTGACTATTTATTCTGAAGGATATATGTCAAGTAGGCGCAAAGAAGCTCACAGTAGTTGGGCTAGACATTAAGAAGGGGGATCTCCCCATCTAGGAGAGTCTCCTGGCTATTATCTCATTTAAGGAAACCAGGAAGTTCAGGGAACTCTTATCAGTTCTGATGCTTGTATCTAAGAATCAAATTTCAATGGCCTTGGGGTAGGAGAGAGGGAAAAGGGATGGTGAGACTGCAGAAGCAGAAGATGGATCCCAAGGTTTTATAGGGTAAGAGTCCTTTGTTAAGTAGGGCCACTGTAGGGCCTGAAGGGTAAAACATTGGTAGGTAAGAAGAAGCTGCTAAGAGAGGATACAGAGAAAAGGCTAATACTAAGTTAGGAAAGGAGGAGGTGGGACTTGGGCAGTGCCACTATCTACTGAGAGATGAGAAGGAACTAGTCTAGGGACTAGGCTAAAAGCTTTGGAGAGTACAAAGTATTAACCAAACTGGACAGAAAATGAAGAGAAAAGTTTAAGGTGTCAGTATCTGATCAGAGAGACACAAAATTAAAAGGGTACATGTAGGCCCAGACCAGCAGAGTCGCTAGGTCAGCCAGCAGAGAGGGAGAAGGAAAGGATTTCTATTTCCCACTTATCTGAATTCCAGTATTTCCAAGGTCCTGGTATAACCTGGAGAAAAGTCAGGGCTTATATCCCAAATCCAGCAGATTGAACAGCCAAGTTTTAGGGTAGGCTGAATAATCGAGCAAAAACTGAAAGCAAAACCCCTTCCTAAATGTTATGTGAGTTTGGGCCCCAAACATCAAGGGACAAAGACAGCCCTGAACCCCCTGAAGAAATACCGCTAATCCGAGGGGCAGATTGTCAAAGAGCTGTGACAAGTCATCTGGCCCAATTTCCTACTTGACGTTTGACTATATGCCCAAGGTCAATGAAGTCAATTCTTCCAAATGAATGGTACACGACTGGAACTCTTAAGAGTTAGGAAGTCTCTCTGTGCCCAGATTATTCAAAAAACCATCAGAGCCAACAGAAGTATGTTAATCCATTTGCTGCAGAACCCACTTCAAACGCAAGTGGTGCTTTCATGGCAAGTCTCTACTGCGTCTTCACTTCTCCAGGCTAAATAGATCCAGTTCCTTTAACCACCACTCCACTGACAGGGTTCTGAGTCCCCCTCACCTTCTACTGTCTTCTGAAAGTCATCTATTTGTCTATGTGCTTCTCAAAGTATAGGGCCTGGAAGGGAACACATGCATGTGTTGTTACCTGATAAGTTTATAGTGGAGTGAGTCCATCAATCAGCTCCTGAGGTTACATACTATGTGCTTACACGTAGCTCTGGGGGTAGTGGCATCATCCTGTTTAATTTTACTGGACACATACAGTCTTTGTTTACTCAGGGTGAGCTCTATAGTTAGATTGGCTGGGTTCAAATTCTGGCTCCCTCATTTTTTGTCTGACTTTACTCAACATCTCTAGCCTCCAGTTTCCATATCTTTCCACATCTTTAATGGAGAAAACATTATCTCCTTCATAGGGCTGTTTGAGTATCCCACAGAATTATCTCCATTTTAGTAATTACTAACTATTATCATGATACCTTATTCTCTCATCCCATATTTATACGGTTGTGTCCTTACTGGAAGGCCTCAGTTATGCATTATTTAATTTCATCCTGCTCTAACTTTAGTATCCGTTGTAATGTGCTATCTTTCCCATCATGGTTATCACACATATCATCTACACACAGTTGGTAAGTATGCCATGCCACCCTTTATCTAACATTTTATATAGAAATGTTCAATGGGACAGGCTGATTAGACAAAGCCCAGTGGTAACCTACTAGAAACTTCTCTCTAGAGTGATGGCAACCCACCAGCCAACACCTTGTGGATGTAGTATTCAATTAGTTGTGAATCCACTATATTGAAATTCCATCTAACTTGTGTTTTTCTATCGTTCCATCAGAATGTGTATGTATACTTATTCAATGTCTAGCATTTCTCATTGTCATAAAAAAATAATTATAACAGATACTATTTATCGAGCACATACTATATGGAAGCACGATAATCCTGACACAGCAGTATTATTACTCACAATTTACAGATGAGGAAACTGAAGTTAAACCAACAGCCCAGCTGGGATTTGGACCCAGGCAGCCATACTTTTAGCCACTCTGACCTACTGGCATCTATGAGATTAGTATGACTGGACTTACTATGAGTGAATCCATGCTGGCTGCAAGTACATGGTTTCCTTTCCAAAATGCTCAGAAATCCTTTCTTTAAGAAATACTTTCTAGAACGTTACACAGGATTAACATCAAGTTCCAAACTCTACCACTGTCTCTGGGGAATCTACCTTCTTTAACTCTGGAAAATTGGAAATATATTTGTTGGCCTTCTGATGCTCCTGCCCACTGCTCTAATTCTTAAAAAAATAAAACAATAAATAAAAAAATTAAAAAATCAGAAATATCTGGCCATCTAATTTACTATCTTGGTACCCATTCATTGTAGTTAAGAATCTTGGAACCATTTAGGGCAGTAATTTTAATTGCCTATAAAGACTTCACATTTGTTCAAGGGACTTTTTAATCCAGGGTTATGGGTAAATTGCATTTATTTGAAAATTTCTGTGTGTAGAGTGCATTTTCTGGGGAGATGGATCTTCTCCCATTTTTAAAGGAGAGCAGGAACCCCAGATCTATCTCCTTTTCCATGATAAAAATACAATCTCAGGAAGTGGATGTGGTTCAAGCGACTGAGCTCCTGCCTACCACATGGTAGGTCCCAGGTTCGGTTCCCGGTGCCTCCTAAAGAAGAGCAAGACAGCAAGTTGATGTGATGGGCAGGTGTGGAAAGCTGATGCAACAAGATGATGCAATAAGAGACATAACAAAGCAGGGAGTGGAGGTAGCTCAGGTGATTAGGCACTTCCCTCCCACATCAGAGGTCCGGGGTTTGGCTCCTGGTGCCTCCTGAAAAGACCAGTACACAACAAACAGATACAGCAAATGCAAATAACGAGGGGGTGGGAAGAAATAAATAAATCTAAAAAAAAAAAAAATACAATTCTCTACAAAGAGGACAAAATCAACCAGGAGATGAAAAGCTCTCTTTCCATCCCCATCAATACTTTTGGGGGAGAACTGTGAAAGCTGCAAGATTATCCCTTCCCATCTTTCTCCTTGCTCTGGCTGTAGTTTCTTTTAGGGAGAAGTGGGAAAGCAGTTTTGGTTTGTTTGGTAATTTAGCTATCCTGAGGGATGGGCCTGTCTTCTCTTTCTCATATGTTGTCTTGGTTAGGAGCTCTACTCATTTTGTTTCCTGGAAGGCTCTCTGTTCAGAAGCCTCTTTAATTAGCTTGCCCTTCTGTGTAATTAAGACCACCTGAGATACAGAAGCTAAATTAGGTTCTCAACACTCTCTTCTAGAGCTCACGCCTTAGAAACCTAAGCTGTTTCTTGAAGTCACCCCTTTTCAAGTGGAGACTACCTGCCTGGCTCCACCCAGTTGTTTCCTCTATAGCTACCCAGACCTCACAGGGTTACTTTTCCCACAATAATTCCATCAACACCATTTTTTTCTTTGATGAGAATTTAATTCAAAGAAGCAACTCTAACTGAGATGAGCCAGGCCACTCAAGACTATCAGACACTGTGAATCACATTTTCAGCAGAGCTGACACATTTCTTTCACCTTCTAGCCAGTTTTGCCATCTCTGTCAGAAGCACATCATCCATGTCCTCTACTTGGTCAGGCAGCCTGGTTGCTTTCTCCCACATCACTGTTGCTCCTCTCTCCTCTGACCTCCCTCATGCTCCCCAGACTATTTCCACTATCGGGTGTATGACTGTCCTTCCATACAAGTGTATGTCTTCTTGACATTAGTGCCACCACACAACCCTTCACAACAGATCTGTAGCTTTTGAGTGGGTATTCCTTCTCCTCCACATATTCTAATCATGAATCTGATCCCACCAATTTCAGTGATACCTATGGCATCATATTTACCACTCTGTGCTATAATCTCAAATTCACTTTGTTTTGCTTAACACGTTAATAGCCAAGGTCTTTGGACACCCTCTTTAATGGCTTCAGAAAAGCAGGGTACCTCTCACACCATTACCTTATTCTCATTCAATGGGAAACCCTCATGGTCAGGTTCCTGGGCTTTCATCCTATTTTAAGGGTGTGTATTTACTCTGAGCTCCTATTTCACCTGGAGACCAGGATGTGTGCTCATTATCTCAGGGACTCTTTATAGTTATAAAATTGAGCCCTCACAAGAAAAGTGGCCATTCCTCAATGTTCATGATTTCTGAGGACAGCACACTACATGTTCGTATACTATATTTTGGATAAACAGTAGTTCTAAGTATTCATTTATAAGGTCTGTGAGGATCAGACATTTCATATAAGAGAGTATAGCATATAAAGGCTTGTCCTCATTGAGCTCATTATTTAAAAAATAAAGATTACTGCTTTACTTATATGCCTTAAACAAGACAGAAGCTTGGAATTAAAAACAAAGTTGCATGTTTTACAGTGGAGTCACATAATATGTGCATTTAATTTATACAACTCAAGGGAGGAGGATGTAGGATAACGTCAAAACCCCACCATCCAGAATTTAATAGATATGCTTTGGTGTAAGCACGAGATGACATGAATCCAATGCTCCTGTGCACTGGTCACCATGTGGACATCTCTGTTCCGAAAACAGTTCTTGTAAAGACTCATACATATCAAACCAACATGGCCCCAAAACAGAAGCCAACTACTTCATCTGGTGCTTAACCAAAGAAACTGCAGCAATAAACAGGAGTATATTTAGAACTAAATAGTGTTCTAAAACAGGAGAAAAATCTGGTTGTTAGTCTTACTGTATATCTGTATACTGTACTTAATGGGTAATCTAACAGATTTTTAAACCATAATTTTGACCATACAGGACTTGTGTCCTTTAGACAGTCTTTAGAATCTAACTTCTCCACCCCATTTAAGATGTGACTCTAGGGTATATACCTAAGTCACACAGATACATATCTTCTCTCTTCCCATTAGAGGGCAGCAGTGTATAGCAAGTATTTTTAGAAATCTATAGTTTTTGTATTTTTACCTTGAATGTGGCAAAGGCATCTGAAGCTATGTCAAATGTTGACATTTCGACGTATCTGAAGAAATCATAAAACTGTTCTGACCACAAAATGATTTTTGCAAGTGGTTCATGTCTGATGCATTCTCTTAACATTATTCCACAATTTAGAGCTATTTCTGGAGATTCATACCTGCAAAAGGGGAAAAACAAACATGATTGCTCCTTTAAAGCTCCAACTCCAGACACTTCAAAAATTGTTAGAAGAGGAAATTTTCAGACATGTTCTAAATGACTATGGTAAACTACAGCAGGCTACAAAAGGCATTTCTCTCAGAATGGAACTTGTGCTAAGATGAATTTCCTCTAGAATGTGCACACACACATCAGCTGATGATGAATGCTTCAACCCAAAGAAAATTAATAGCCATGAGAGTAATTATGTCACTAAAAGGTCACTGTTTAAGCTAAGAGATTTGGAAAGAAGTGTGTAGGAATGCACCACTCCATTTGGGATTAGTTTTCCATGTGGTGCTTTTAACTAAAAGCTGAATCAAAAACCAGTAATTTTGCTTTAAATTTATAAAACATTAAAAATCTTTTTCCAAATTTAAAATTCATAGTATCTAAACAGGTCTATCAAATACATAGCATGTAAACTTTGTTGTTTCAATTCAGTATTCCAAAATAGTACTTTTAAGACTCTGGACAACATGTAAACACCACTAAATTTGAAGCCTTGTCCTGAGAGTCCCACAAAGGGCCTCCATCCAGCAGAGTCCCAGCCCCCTCAGCCAGTCCTCCACACAGCCTGCCCTCTCTACCCACTGCAGCAGCTATCACAACCTCCTTTGCCACAGTCAGAATGAAAACCTAGTTTTCTTCTCAGAAGTGTAACCACCCATCTGCAAGGCCATTTCCCTTCTCATCTGCATCAAGCCTTTCTTCTCAAATACATGCCTTTTTTTTCTTCTTTCTTTCTAGCTGTATTCATTGACTTTGTTTTTGTTTCTTTCCCACTGACATTCTCCTCTGGTTTCCTGCAATCAAATTCCATCTCCCAACATTCTGATAAAATAACTAACTGGTCAGCAAAGACCTCCTCCTGGCTAAAACAAATGGTATTTTTCCTAACATTGATTCTTCTATTTAGTGTCCCGACAGCTCGGATGGATGGATGGATGGATGGATGGATGGAAGGAAGGAAGGAAAGAAGGAAAGAAAAAAATCAATGATCCAACACTCTCCCAGTTCTCTCTTTTACCCCTCTGACTTCCTATTTCTTGCCTGGTTCTGGTCTTTCTTCTGTTGCCCCCAACCTGCTAATAAAAGCCCATACAATCTCATGGTTCCCACTATGACTACTGAATCTCCCCCCATCCCCCCACCCCTCCCCCGCCACCAACAAGTCTGAACTACAGTCGTGCATTTTCTGTTGCTTCTGGACTGCTTGAGTTTTTAAAAATTCAACATGCCTAAAAATCAAATCTCATTTCCCTCCACAAAACAGCCCTCCTCCCTTGCTTCCTCATTTCTATAATTTGACATTGCTATTTTGTTTCAGGTAACCAGGCTCAAAAACAGTTCCAAAAGAACTTTCTGTGATGATGGAAATGTTCTCTATCTGTGCTGTCCAATATGGTAGCCACTAGTCACATGTGGCTACTCTGACTACTTGAAATCTGGCTAGGGCGACTGAGAGATTGAATTTTAAATTTTATTTAATTTGAACTTTAAACATGTGGTAAGTAGCTACTATACTGAATAGCACAGTTGTAACCTCTGTCTCTTTAATCTACTCAAATCTTCCCATCTTCAGTGTTACCAGTCTTTAATACTTCTTTGGAAATATCTTAGTTTCATTTCCTTCTCTCCACTCATAGTGTTGCTTTAACTCACACCTAGGGAATTACAACTGCCTCCTAACCAGTGTGTTTGTCCAAGCTCTACCCAACAAACAGGTTTATCAATAGCATTTCCAGTTTATGAGCTTAAAATAGTTTCTTCTTACTAATCAAATAAAGGCAAACTTCTAGGCTTGATGTGCAGGGTTCCTCCCATCAGATCTACTCCTCTGGCACAACACCAACTCCCATTCTGACCTCAAACTTCCAGACTATCTTCTTGTTGTCGATCATGATATGCTCATTCCTCCCCTGTACTTTTTCTTCTCAGGGACATGCCATTAGGATACCCTCTTTTTCTGGCTATACAAATTCTGAGCCATACAACACTCCAATTTAAGTCCCATCTCTTTTACCAAACCTTGTCTTGACCAAATCCCCAACCCACCCCTGAAATCCTGCAGTACAAATTTATAATCTTGCAGTATTAGGTTTTTGTTGTGCATGTGCTCATCATAGATCCTCAACAAGGTCAAAGCAACATTCCTCTATCGCTTATGGTATGACATCCAGAATATCAACTGGTTTTTAGATGATTAAAATGTCTGCTCACAAAATGGCTGATAATACAATTCATCTTTGCTGATCTTTAAAAGGCAGGAGATTAGAAGGACAAGGGTAAAGACAGTTTGGTACAACGAGTTAGGCAGGTTTTGAGTTAGGTTTTTGGCCGGAGGTTTATCAAGTTTGTCTTAAAAGACTAAACAATAAACCAGTGAGAATGAGGTAAACAGTTATGCTGTACAACCTGTTAGCACTAGAGTGGAGAGCAAATTAACATTTAAATTGCCAGTTAAAAATCTAACCTCCAAAAGCCATCTAACACTAGCAATAAGACTATTTTCAAGTGCCCACTAATACTGGCAGCATAACCCCAAGAAATATCTAACATCAAAGTATTTACAGCCTAAGCAGATAATCACACTGTTATGTAAGTAGTCTAAACTAGTTAATCAATGCAAGTATAAAATCTTAAAAGGTAGTTCACAGTATTCCTTGAAGAACTAGCTGTTTCCACGTCTGAGGTAGGAAGTGTACAACATGAGCAAGGAAACTATCAAAGTAAGGAAAGCTATCAAAGAATATTGGAGTCCTGCCAAAAAGACACAGGGACCAACATGAAGGAGCTCCCAGTGGCCTGGAGGAGGCAATTTGGACATTAAAAAAAATTTTTTTTAAAGTATGATTGCGATGGATCGAGACACATCAAATATATATATTTTTAACAAAACCAAAAACTTATTAAAGCTCATAATGATGCTTACCACCACATCATACTCACTGATCATTTATGGAAGTTGTTAGGTCTCCAACTGGTTATACTAAAAATTGATAGAGGGAACGAATCAAGCATTTATTGTGTCTTTCCCATACAGATCATATTTTGAGATAACTAAACATTAATGAGGAAAGGTTGTTCTTTATAGACATTTACTATTTGAATTAGGTAGGAATTTGCCATTCAGAATCTAGAGGATGATCCTCAGTGGATAAAAAAACACTAGGTGAAAGCAATGGGAACTTTATAAGGGATAGGTTAGTCTGACAATACTTCAAAATGCTGATCAATCTAAACATCACTAAAACCAGTGTACAGTAAGAAGTACACAACATGGGAAGCGGCTGTGGCTCGATCAGTGGGGCTCCCGTTTACCATATGGGAGGCCCCGGGTTCAGTTCCCGGGGCCTCCTGGTGAGGGCAGGCCCGCCCGCACAGTGTGGTTGGCTGACCCAGCGAGCACAGGCAGCAAGGGGGGGATAAATGAATAAATAAATAAAATCTAAAAAAAAAAAAAAAAAAAAAGAAGTACACAACATCACCCATGAAGAATTTTTGTCCCCTAAACTGAATCTGAATCTACTCAAACCTCTAGATCTAATCACCAATATAAAGGAAAAAAGGGATAAAAGAACATGTTAGATGAAACCACAGGGATACAAATCCAAAATATAGGATTTTTCTGCATAATATCTGATCCAGTTGCTTCACCAAATAAATGACATACATCAGGGAGATAAAGGTGGACAGGAACTATTATAGATTTTAAAAAGAGGATGAAGAAGAGTTTTATCAACCAAATCTAGTCTGTGGACCCTGTTTTAAACAAACATAAAATGACATTTTTGTGAAAATCAAGGAAATTGGAAAATTAAGCATTAGATACTGTTAGGATAGTAAACATGGTACTCTGACTATATGTTTGGTTGTTGTTGTTGTTTTTTTTTTAACCCTCTTATTTATTGTATATAAGGAATGCATACTGAAGTGATGTTATGTGTAAGAAGTTAAAGGCAAGGAATAGATAAAACAAGAATGACAGAATGTTAGTAATTGTTGAAGCTGGGCGATAGGTACAAAAGGGGTTTATTATATTGCTTCTTCTAGTTTTATGGATTTTTTCCACAGTAAAGGCACAATAAAGGTGGGGGCAGGAGTTGGATCCCAACACCAGTTGCATTCTCCATGTGTCTCCTCTCCTCCCTGGCTGAGGTTTCTGCTCTGGCTAGCTCAGATGAAAGCTTAAAACTTTTTTAAAAAATTGTACCTCAAAAGTTTTACTTAACATGATGTTTAACAATGTTCATATCATACTCCTGGCTATTCTAAAGTGAAAGCTTAGACAGAGTTGACTAATTTATTGCTTTCTAATAACTACTGGTTTCTATGGAACAGGAAATATTGCCTTTAAAAATATACAAGGCATCTGGAAGCTGATCTAAGAGCACCAAAATTTCAGACTACTCATTAAATGTTTACACATGCAACTCTGAATTGATATAACAAAAAATGAGATGCCAAAAGTTTTGTATGACAAGTGAAGAAGCCACATGGATGGTTAGGAATAGGAAAAAGGGAAGAGAATGCTGGCATGCAACACATGCACTGACTCACAATTTTGTCTAAACAAACAAGTTTGAACTTGGAGAAAGTGTTAAGCCACAGAGACATGAATTAGAGCAAGGCAAGCTATAAAGCTAGGGGTAGGAGAGCAAGTCGATTCACGCCAACTGCCATGCCAATAACACACTTGCACACCAGTTTAATAGAACACCACAAATAAATGCTGAGACAAATAGATATACACCCATACCCAGAGCTGGCAAACAACTCCGGTGTGGAACAACATGAGGTTACCTTGCCAGGCAGGAAGGCTCAGTGATGAGAGAGAAGAGGACTTTTTTTTTTTTTTTTTTAAGTTTTAGTTTTTAGGCTTTTTTGGCTTTGTTTTTTAAACTGACAGACTACCCAAACATAAATGCCTGCTTAGTCCAGTAGTAATTCCAGGAAGATGCACTGTGAATTACCAAATTAAGTGGGTTAGTGAGTGGACACACACAGGTAAAAGCAAAGGCTACTGTATTATAACATGCACTTTGTTGACTTACCTTAACAAAGCTAAGCTAGCTGGCATCATGCTCCATTTATATGGCAGCTTTTTACTGCCTTATAGTGGGCATACATGTCCAGAATATGTCTTAAATACATGATTTAACTGACAGCTTAATAAAATTCAACTTTTTAAATGTTAGAGAACAGAAATAAAGCCATGGACACTTTATTTTTCTCTTCAGTCATGTATGATTTGTGAATTTTAAGGCTCACATTTATCTAACTTTAAACTCCCATTCATAGGGTATTTTCAAACTTAATTTAGCTCAAAGGTTGAATTTTAAGGAGGGAAGTATGTTCAAAATGTATAGAAAAAGGAGCTGATCAAACTACAGAGAAAATGCTTTTCCCACATTCACCATCTCGTTTTTGATCAAGGCAATCTTTTGTTTTACTTTTCATCTAAGAATATAAATTTTTATTACATTGTACATACCCTTTCAATAACATGAACAAAATATTCTGTTGGGTGCAGATGTATTCAACAGTAGGAGTTCTTGTACCAATTTGTCTTCTGAGAATATTGTTGAAAATTTGAGCCACGTCTTTTTTGCCCTATTAGGAACACAATCATTAAAATATTTACCTGACTAAACATCAAGATGCCCACTCAACTCCCCTCCCCCCAAATAAACTCAAAGACATTATATATTTATAATTAGGACTGTACATCTGACTTTAAAATGTTCACAGACGTTGAAGTTTTCTTCTTTTATTTCTTCATTTATAATTCCAAATTTTTTTACTAGTTTACTATTTTAAATGTGAACTATGTGTTGAGAAAGTGAAATCTCACTACATCCCACATACAATTTTAACCATTTAACACTCAATCATGCTGACTCAGATATGAAAAAACAAAACATTGCTATATGCTTACAATGTATAGGTATCTGAATCTCACCCAAATGGAACAAGCAACTTCAAATAGTATGCTTATGTTGTAAACAACACATATGCTTTCCTTTCACAGTGACAAAAGGGGTAAATTCTACTCTGCAAGTATAGTGAAAACAAAGGAATTATATAAGAAGCTTGGTTTTAATTGGAAGTAGACATATTCCCCTATTAAACAAGGTCTACTTAGGAAACACATTACATAGATTAGTAATGAAGGTACTAGGTATCACATGATGCGGCAGAGTTCAGAGATCAGAACTAATTATACCATTGTACTGTACTAAACAAAATAGATGGACATTATCACATCCTAGTGAACTTTACAATCATTTGCAATTAACAAATTAATAAGAAATTAACTAGACCCCAAGAGATGTTTCAGAATGGCCGCTAGTTTTGAGGGTGTCAAGCCCACAGGAGAGTGAGTGAAATGCTGGCTTTCCAGCACCCAGACTAAAGCACATGCAAAGAGATCATCCTAGGGCCTGCGCTAGGTTAGGCACAGGCATGGCAATTCCTAAGAACCAGTCTCAAGGGCATACACTTCTTTTAAACTGATGTCTCCCCCAAGTCCCAAATAATTATAAAACTCAGTGTCCAGGTTGGGGAGGAGGGTGGGTAGAAGCTAATAAAAGAGAGACTACATCCCCAATTTCCCAGAGGAAATAAAAATTGTTCAAATTTGATACAATATTAAAAATACATGAAACCAGCTATACAAATGGTAATCTTCTAGTTCTATTTGCTCTACAGTAGGATAGAAATAAATTTTCTCGCTCCATGAAAATGATCAATACTATATTCAAGTAACCAACAAACCACACCCTTATTTCCCTCCCCCAAATTTAATCTGGCAATACATTTGTCATTTTCTCCCCTGAAAAATGCACCTTTCAAGCACCTGCACAGATATCCAATTACTCAGGCTGATAAAACACTAGGGCTTGAAACAAAGAACACCCATGACAAAGAAAGAGTCAAGAGAAGATTGCCCACAACCATGCTGGAATGCTCTATTACCATATTTGCTACCCAGACTGAGTGATTCCTTTATTCAGACTAGTAGCGAGGACCATTATTATTCCCATGTTAAAACCACTAAATATTTAACATGGCACGGTCTAGCTGTGTAAGCTTGGGCAATAATCTCAAATGCCTACCAGGGATGGGCAGGAAATACAAATGGGTACAGCAGGCTCTGAGAGAGAAAAGCTAGCTGTACCATCTGCAGCAAACCCAAGGTGGATGCCCTGTGTCATGGGGCAGCTGCTGCTCTGTTTCAGCTAAGGGCCACACAGGACTACAGAGTCAACATTGCCAGAGTCAAATTCTTCTTTAAGAAAAACCAGAAATTCAGAATTGCATATGAAATCTCCTGTTGTTTAAGTGGCTAATTTTTTAATTCAAAAATTTAAAAGCACTGCTAAGCAACAAAACACATGTGAGGTAGAAGTTTGTGATCTGTACTATATGAATTCTCAACAGGTACAACGAATAGATGTAACTGGACAGTCAAGAGCCCGAGATGACTCAAGACATTTCAAAGAGAACAGATGGAAAAGGACTATATATGGTGGTGGTTTTGAAAATAAGCAATTGGGAAGCGGCTGTGGCTCAATCAGTAGGGCTCCCGTTTACCATGTGGGAGGCCCCAGGTTCGGTTCCCGGGGCCTCCTGGTGAAGGCAAAGCCCGCCCAGCACGACGGCGTGGTTGGCTGACCCAGTGAGCACAAGCAGCAAGGGGGGGATAAATGAATAAATAAATAAAATCTTAAAAAAAAATAAAATAAAATAAAAATAAACAAAAAAGAAAATAAGCAATGGATTTCTTACCTCAAAGTCAATGAGCTGTAAATCAGCTACGAGGGTGCTCAGGAGCCCACTGTTGTACAGTTCTTGAGCAAGCTGTGCCACTGCTTCTGTCTGTGGCTCTTTTTCATTTGTGCCATATAAGATTTCTTTCATGGCAACCAGATTTTTTGAAACTTCTTCTGTAGCCTGATTTGGGGTGGGATGGGGGGATTTTGGGAGACGAGAAAAACAATACATTTTAAGAAATGTAACATGCCTTCATCTATTAAATACCTTCCTTCATAAATTATAAACCTATAGAGATATGCACAAGACCCAAAGGTGGGCAAACTCCATCCCTATCCCCAGGAGCTGAACAATGCCCGTGTATACATGGACGACAGACATACATACATACTCAACAGGGAAGGCTAGCATGCACACACATGTATACTCGCACACTGAAAAATATTTACATATGGCAGAAACAATAGGGAGAAAAGTTTCACCGAGGGAGTGCAATTCATCCTCAAATGGGTGGTGCGGTGGGGTTGGGAATATCATGGAAGAGGCAGTTGAGCCAGTCCTGAGAATGGATAGACTATGACAAACAAATATTGGGGAAAAGTGATTTAGGGGTAAAGAAATGGCATGATCCAGGGATGACGGAGATGGAGAAGCACAGAATCTATCAGAGGAAAGTAGTAGAGGGGATAAGGAAGAGAGGGCAGAAAGTGAAGTTAAAAAGAGTTTTCACGGGAAGCGGCTGTGGCTCAATCAGTAGGGCTCCCGTTTACCATATGGGAGGCCCCGGGTTCGGTTCCCGGGGCCTCCTGGTGGGGGCAGGCCTGCCCGCATGGCATGGTTGGCTGACCCAGCGAGCACAAGCAGCGGGGGGGGGGAATGAATGAATAAATAAAAATCTTAAAAAAAAAAAAAAGAGTTTTCACTGCAAAGCTGTTAACAATAAATGAAAGAGTCTCTGAAAAACAAGTTACTAAAGAGCTTCCATTTCAGGCCAAGTTGGAGGAACAGGTGTCAAATTAACCCCCTCACCTACACACACCCCCTCCCCCTGCCAAAAAAAACCACACACACTAAAAAGTAGGATAAAAGGTATGAAGCAATGACTTAGAGATTGGACTTCAGGCCCCAACACAGGGAGGGGGAAGCCAGGTAGAAGCAGTGGTCTCCATGAGTTGAGGAGACTGTGCAGGGAATCTGAGGAGGCCAAGGGGATTAGAGTTCATAGGACAGAGTACCAGAGAGGAGAGAGCTGCACAGAGTGAGTGTGGGCGACCAGCACAGTCCCACTTATGGCTTCAGCTATGCATGGGAGGAAAGTACCTGAGGCCAGGGAAAGAATCACTCAAAAGGATTAGAGGAAACAGGACTATGGCACTCACACAGGCCTGGGGATAGTTCTTGTTCTCAACAGCCTGAATGGAAAACCTCATGGTTACAGGGCATCAAGCAGAGGAGTTAGAAGAATTTTGCCTCAGTAGTACAAAATTAACCCTAGACTAAACTCTGTTCTGGTACTGCCCAACAAAGCTTAAAAGTAAGCCTGGAAAGGATCAAAACTGGAAAACATGACCAATGATGACGGGGAAATCCATCAACAAATCAGCAGAAACAGCCCTAGAAATGACACACATATGACAGACTAAGTAAGGACCTTAAAGTAGTTACTAGAACTATATTCAGTATGTTTAAGAAGGTAGGAAAAAAAATGAGTATGAATAATAAAGACATGGAAAATATTAAAAAGACCCAAATTAAGCATTTAGAAATAAAAACTACAATGTCTGAGGTGAAAAATACACTGTATAGAATTAAGATTAAACACTACAAAAGAAAAGATTAATAAACTTGAAGACAAAGCAATAAAAACTATCCAAAATCAGAGAGAGAGAGAGAGCATGCGAGCGCACGCATCAGTGAGCTAGGGGACAACTTTAAGCCGTTTAACATATGTGTTAACTACAGTCCCTGAAGGAGGGAGAAGGACAAACAAAATATTTGAAGAATATTTTATTTTATTTGGGTGGAAAATTTCCAAAAATTAATGAAAACTGTAATCTCACAGGCTAAGGAGATTCAAAAAATGCAAAGCACAAGAAACGGGAAGAAAACTACACTAAGACATGTAATCATCAAATTGCTTAAATTTGGTGATAAAGAGAAAATCTTAAAAGCAGCCGGGTGGGGGGGCGGGGACATACTACATACTAAGAATCAAAGAATGGGGAAGCGATGTGGCTCAAGTGATTGGGCTCCTGCCTACCACATAGGAGGTCCAGGGTTTATTTCCTGGAGCCTCCTGATGAAGGCAAGCTGGCCCACAAGGCATGGCGTAGTGGCCCGCATGGAAGAGCTGGTGCAGCAAGATAACACAACAAAAAGAGACACAGAGGAGAGATAAGAGATGCAGCAGACGAAGGAACTGAGGTGGCGCAAGAGATTGAGCGCCCCTCTCTCACTCTGGAAGGTACCAGGATTGGGTCCCAGTGCTGCCTAAAGAAAAGACAAGCAGACACAGAAGAACACACTAGCAAATGGACACAGACAGCAGACAACAGGGCAGGGTGTGTGTGTGGGGGGGGTGATAAATAAATAAATCTTTAAAAAAAAAAATTGACTTAAAAATAAAAACAATATATTCCAGGGTTATGAAATATGAAGAATAAAAACGTATGCCAATAATAGCACAAAAAGGGTTATGCAAGTATAGTGTTAGTGTTATAAGGTTCTTATGCTATGTGAATAGTATATTTCCTGAAGATAGACTGCAATAAGTTTAAGGAGTATGTCATAAACCCCAATACAACTACTAAATACAAACAAAAAGAGTTATAGTTAATAAATCAACAAAGGAGACTGAAGTAGAATATTAAAGATATGTGAAAAATTTTAAAGCTGTGAAAAGTTATAGGAACTGAAGGAAATGTTATGACCAGAAACATGCTTCAGGGAGGTTACTTAGCACAGATTCACAGAACATCAGCATTTGATGGTACTTAAGGGATCATCTAAGTCCTATGGTACACTCCCTTCTTCAACCTTCCAGCCTTCTTACCAAATGATCACACTGTTTCAACTCAAATATTTCCAGTGTCCAGTAATGCCGCATCAGATTTCAGAATCAGATAGCTATCAGAAAATTATTTTACAATGAGACAAACATTACCTAACTGTAGCATCTGCTGGTCTTGTGTCTGCACTGCAGATCAAGCAGTATTTTAGCTTCTCTTCCACTTATGGGCTTCTCCTTGACAGCAGCTTGCCTGTCTCCCCCAAATTGTCGTCTTCTCTGAGAAGACCTTCTCTCAGCTCCTTTAACTACTCCTCGTAAGAAAGGGCGGATGTTCCAACCCTATGTTAATGCAGCACAAGACTACATTTAAGAATTTTGCAATTATATCACATAATTGACTCAGAGCTTAGAGTCAAATAAAAGCCTTTGGCTTTCACAGGTACTGCTTGTTAAAGCCAGATCTTCCCAAATGCTGTTCTTAAGCTGGAGTAATGACAATGAAATGGAGGCTTTAATTCTTTTCGCTATCTCATTATCAGCCCTTCATTCAAGACTACACACGTATTTCTGTATTCTGGAGGACATCCAGCTATTGTGCTCATGTTTAAAACAACTGAAAATCTGATAGATATGCCTCCTATGGCCTCAATCACTAACCAAAATGCTGGAAAGGAAAGAACCAGGAATGGAGCCCATCCTCATGCCTTTGAATCACCAGACTCTTCAGTAAAGATCTACTAATAATCTTGGGCAGGTCTGTTCAACCACTTAAATGCACACCTAGTTCCAAATCATCTTCAAAAGGGTTTATGTTAAGTATCTTGATAAGATATACTATTTCTTCCACATTTCCTATCAGAAAATGAAGTTAATTTGGCATGACCTTTTTCTTAAGTACATGCTGATCCCTACTGACTACTGAATGCTTATAAATCAGCCTTTTAATCATCCCATTATGATACTTATTCAGAATCAATGTTAAACAGCTTTTCTTTACCTTTTCCAGTGTACTGTTACTACCCTTTTCTCTGCAATGTGTAAAAGATTTCCAATGGCAGTTTATCAACTCATGCAAATTTCAAGTGCCCCAAAATGTAATTTTTCTGGGCCAAGAGATAAAATCACTTAGCAGCAGTTTACTTATAATCTAATTACATGTGTTGCTTTTAATTCCATTTTATTAATCTTTATTCTTAAAATCATTAGAGTTTCGAAGATGCCGCCTAAAGGAAATAGCAGTTCCGAAAAAGGAGGGAAAGGGGGAGCAGCCTCTGGGAGTGACAGTGCTGACAAGAAGGCTCAGCATCCTAAAGGTGGTGGCAATGCAGTCAAGGTCAGACACATTCTATGTGAAAAACACACCAGAATCATGGAAGCCATGGAGAAGCTAAAGTCTGGAATGAGATTCAATGAAGTGGCCACACAATATAGTGAAGATAAAGCCAGGCAAGGGGGTGACTTGGGTTGGATGACCAGAGGGTCCACGGTAGGACCATTTCAAGAAGCAGCATTTGCCTTGCCTGTAGTGGACTAGATAAGCCTGTGTTTACTGACCCTCCAGTTAAGACAAAATTTGGATATCATATTATTATGGTTGAAGGGAGAAAATAAAATCATATGAAAGACTGAAAAAAAAAAATCATTAAAAAAAAATAATTCTAAGAGGTGCTTAGATTACCTAAAATATTTTAGGTAATCTAAGCACCTCTTAAAATATATATATAACATTTTTGTAAGCAAATGCACATATATGCATATATATTTATATATCATTTTACAAATATTGGTATGTATTGTGAATATTTTGATTTTTACCCACAATAAAAATAAATAAATAAATCTCTATTTGCTATAGTCTACTTCTCTTTCCTATTTACTCTTTAGCCCAACCCCATCTGCCTTCTACACTAGTACTTGACAGCTTTTGCCTAGTCACCAGTGACCTGGATGCCATTAAATAGAATTTAATTTCACTACATGGGAGCTCTCAGCAGTATCTGAAGTTGTTGATTATATTCTCTTCTTCTCCCTTCTCCTCTGTGACTCACTACTACCATGATATTCCTTCTTACTCTCTGGTTGTTCCTTCTCTGTCTTCTTTTTGGCTCAACGTCCTTGGCTAGGCCATTTAAACATTGGGAATTCCTCAAGGTGTGGTAGCTGGTCTCCTCCTTCTTCTCATTTTTCAGTAACTTTCCCTAAGTGATTTCATCCAGACCCACAGTTTTAATACCTAAATGCAATTACCTCAGATTCCTACCTCTAGTCCAGTTCTATTCTCTGAGGCCCAAACTAGTATATTCAGCTGCTTACCTGAAATGTCTCCACTTGGATGTCACACTATATCTCAAACTTAACACATTCTAAAACAGAACTCATGACCTTGCTCCACTGCCTAGTATTGATGCTAGCTACTGCTATTAATGTGATTATGCATGTCCGAAACTTAGGGATCACCCTCAACTCTTCCTAGTCTCTCCTTCCCCAATCTAATTCATTACCAAGTTCTTAAATCCATCATTTATCTTCCTCTCTACCATCACCAATCAAGTCAAAGTTCCCATCAACTCTTGATTAGACTACTAACCAGCCTACTGACTGGTTTCCTTGCATCCATTTTATGGCCCCTCCAATCATTCTCCACATCACAACTTGAATGATCTTATGATGAAGACATTCCTCATGCTTAAAGCCCTTGAATTGGTTACCCATTGCTCACAGGATAAAGAAAACTCCTTCCTAACATGGCCTACAAATCCTGCATGATCTGGCCCTACCTTTCCAGCCTTATACTGCACTATAATTCCTCCTGAGCTAACTACACCCCAATGCTCAGGACATACTAGTCTTCTTTCAGGGTCCCCACACATGTGGTTTCCTGTTCCTGGGATGTTCTTTGCACTCAGGCCCTGTCCCCACCTCCTGGCCAACTCTTCCTCATCGTTCAGTTCAATGATCACTTCCTCAGATAAGTCTTTCTTGGTAAATCCTATCATACACTCCCTACTAGCATGTTCTTCTTCTTAGTGTTTTTCACAGTTGTGTATAATTTTACTTGTTTTTTCTGGTTTCTAAATGCATGTCTGTTTCCTTCTGCTGCATCAGGAACTCAGTACTTGCAAGTACTCTATACATGTTTGATGAATCAACATACTTGATCACTGGGATTTAAAATTCAAATAAAAATTGGATGTAGGAAAAGCTGTACTCACACTATAAAGTCAAAGAATTCCTAAAAAATGTAGTGTAGATATAGGGACCTGAAGGAAGGACAACCATACAACATCATACCAAGAAAGCTGAGAAGAAACCTCAACAGAGACTCCAAAAGAAACATTTGTTACAAGCATCCTCATGCAACAACCCTTAACTCTGGCCAGAAAAAGAACAAGGCACTGCCCACCCAGTTTACTCCTGACAACCATAATACATGTGGAAAGAAACACACCCAACTCTGCCTCTCTTCTCCTAACTTCCCCAAGGCTGCTGGATCATTTAACAGCAGGACCACAACTGATCTGAACTTTTAGGCACTGACAAAGAAAAAAGGGAAAATATTAGAATTAAGAATAATATTTTTAAAAAAAATCAAAATCTCTGTCCAATATTGAAGAAGATTAGACGTCTCTCTAAGAAGAGACAAAGAATCAAATTACCTGATATGTGAACAAACTAAATGCCCTTCAAAAGGAGGAGGCCAACTAATGAATCACTGCCAACAGCCTGACAAGGAGTTACAGTGCTGAACCATTTTACTTAATGAGCACATACCCTGGGGTTGGGTCTCCAAGTGCACATAATGCTCATAGCATGGACTTCTTCCCAAGCTGAACCTAATGAAAGCCAACATCTGGTACTCAACTGAAGAAAGAGCAACGTTTTCACTGCTGGAGGAAATACTAGCTGGGAGGGGAATTTTGAGTCACAGTATGCCTACATGTATATTATTCTGTGTTGGCTTTGAAAGGTAAGTTTGTCATTTGCCTTGGGCTGAATTTACAACCTACCTCCCAGTGATCTCATCCAGAAATCAGAATACTGGCTGTCTATGGGGAGGAGGAAAGAGGCTACTTTCACTTTTTACTAGCTCTATTTCAGACTTGTTTGAATGTGCTGCAATCCACAATTTACTTTTGTTTAAAAAAGAGCAAAAAAAAAGAGGGTGAGGGAGGGCTTAAGGGATGCAGCAAAGACAGTGCTGAGGGAAATTTATAGCTCTAAATGCTTACATTAAAGAAGAAAGATCTCAAATCAGAGACCTTATCTCAAAACTAGAGTATCTAGAAAAAGAAGAACAAACCAAACCCAAAGCAAATAAAGATTAGAGATAAAGGAGATAGATAATTAAAACAATAGAGAGAAACAACAACAGTGGGTTCTTTGAAAGGATCAATAAAATTGACAAAACTTTAGCTAGGCTGACAAAGAAAAAATGAGAGAGGATGCAAATAGCTAAAATCAGAAATGAAAAGGGAGACATTACTACCAGCTCCACAAAAATAAAAAGAACTATAAGAGGATACCATGAAAAGGTATATATCAACAAACTGAATAACCTAGATGAAACAGATTCCTAGAAACATACAAACTATCCATACTGACTCAAGAAGAAATAGAAGATCATAACAAACCGGTTACTAGTGAAGAGACTGAATCAATAATAAAAAATCTCCCAAAGAAAAATCCAGGACTAGATGGCTTCACAGGGGAATTTTACCAAACATTCCAAGAAGAATTAACACCTATTTTACTTAAACTCTTCCAAAAAACTGAAGAGGAATGAACACTCCCTAACTCATTCTATGAGGCTAACATTACTTTCTTAGGAAAGCCAGAGAGAGACACCACAAGAAAAGAAAACTACAAACCAATATCCCTTATGAAGACAGATGCAAAAATCCTCAACAAAAAACTAGCAGATTGAATTCAACAGCAGCACATCAACAGTATTATATACCAGGACCAAGTGGGGTTTAGCTCTGGTATGCAAGGTTGGTTCAACATAAGAAAATTAATATAATACATCAAATTAACAGAATGAAGGAAGGAAAAAACACATATTATTTGATCATTTGATCTCAATCGATGCAGAAAAGGCATTTGACAAAATTTAGCACCCCTTCTTGATAAAAACACATAGGAAACTAGGAATAGAAGGAAACTGGTATGATATGATACATGATAAAGGGCATATATGAAAAACTGGTAGCTAACAGTACACTTAATGGTTATAGAATGAAAGCTTTCCCTCTAGGATCAGGAACGGGACAAGAATGCCCACTGTCACCACTGTTATTCAACATTATACTAGAAGTCGTAGCTAGAGCAATTAGAAAAGATAAAGAAATAAAAGGCATCCAAATTAAAAAGGAAGAAGAAAACATTCCCTATTTGCAGATGGCATGAGCCTGTATATATAAATCTACAACAAAGCTACCGGAAATAATAAATGAATCAGCAAGGTGGTGGGGTATAAGAGCAACACCCAAAAATCAGTAGTGTTTTTATACACAAGCCATCAAGAAGAAATCAAGAAAAAAAGTTCATCAAGGGAAGCGGCTGTGGCTCAATCAGTAGGGCTCCCGTTTACCATATGGGAGGCCCCGGGTTCGGTTCCCGGGGCCTCCTGGTGAAGGCAAGCCCGCTCACACGGCGTGGTTGGCTGACCCGGCGAGCGCGAGCAGCAAGAGGGGGATAAATGAATAAATAAATAAAATCTTTAAAAAAAAAAAAAAGTTCATCAAACACCTAGGAATAAATCTAACAAAGGATATAAAGAACTTGTTCACAGAAAAGTGCAAGACATTAACAAAGACAATCTAAATATATAGAAGGATATTCCATGTTCATGCATTGGAATACTAAATATTATTAAGATGTCAATTCTACCCAAAGCGATTTACAGATTCAAAGGAATCCCAAAACTCTAAAAGCCTTCTTTGCAGAAATGGAAAAGCCAATCATCCAATTTACATGGAAGGGTAAGGGACTCGAGCCAAATGCCATCTTGAAAAAGAACAGTTGAAAGATTCACACATCCCAATCTTAAAACTTATCACAAAAATCAACTCAAAATGGCTCAAAGACTTCAGTATAAAAACCAGAATTATAAAACTCCTGGAAGAAAATGTAAGAAAGCATCTTCAGGGCCTTGTCCTAGCAATGGTTTTTTTAGACTTTACACCCAAAGCACAAGCAACAAAAGAAAAATATAAATAAATGGGAGCTCATTAAAATTAAAAGCTGTTGTACATCAAAGAAAGTAAAAAGATAACCTATACAATGGGAGAAAATATTTGGAAACCACGTATCCAATAAGGATTTAATATCCAGAATATATAAAGAAATCCTATAACTCAAGAATAAAAAGACAAACAACTCAATTTAAAAATGGGCAAAAGGGAAGCGGCTGTGGCTCAATCAGTAGGGCTCCCGTTTACCATATGGGAGGCCCGGGGTTCAGTTCCCGGGGCCTCCTGGTGAAGGCAAGCCCGTCCGCACGGCGTGGTTAGCTGACCCAGCGAGCACAAGCAGCAAGGGGGGGATAAATGAATAAATAAATAAAATCTTAAAAAAAAAAAAAATAAAAAAAAATGGGCAAAAGACTTGAATAGACATTTCTCCAAAGAAAACATACAAATGGTCAAAAAGCACATGAAAAGATGCTCAAAATCATTAGACATTAGGGAAATGAAAATCAAAACCACAATGAAATACTACTTCACACTAGAATGGCTACTACTTAAGGGAAAAAAAAAAAAAAAAAAGAACAGAAAATTACAAGTGTTGGAGAGGATGTGGAGAAGTAGGAACCCTCCTGCATCATTGGCGGGAATGTAGAAGTGCAGCCATCAGAGAAGACAGTTTGGTGGTTCTACAGAAAGTTATGCATAAAATTACCATATGACCCAGCAATCCCATGTCTAGGTCTATACCCAAAAGAACTGAAAGCAGGGACTCAAACAGGTGTTTGCACACCAATGTTCATAGGAGCTAAATTTACTACTGCCAAAAGGTGGAAGCAACTCAAGTGTCCATGAACCAATAAATGGATAAACAAAATGTGGCATATACACACAATGGAATATTACTGAGTTGTAAAAAAGAATGAAGTTCTGACACATGTAACAACATGGATGAACCTTGAAGACATCATGCTACATGAAATAAGCTAGACACAAAAGGACAGATGTTTTATGAGCTCACTGATATGAAATTATTAGAATAAGGAAATTCATAAGAGTCAGAAACTGGCAGATAATTTGCCAGGGGCCAGAGTGGGTGTAGGGAATCAGAAGTTAATGCTTAAATTGTACAGAGTTTCTATTTGGGTTGATCATTAAGTTTTGGTAATGGATGGTGGTGATGGTAGCACACTATTGTGAACATAATTAACTGCCATGAACTATATATTTGAATGTGGTTAAAAGGGGAAATTTTAAGTTGTATATATGTTACTAGAATAAAAATTCAAAAAAATAAACATAGGACTGTGTAACACTAACAGTGAACCCTACTGCAAATGATGGACTATAGTTAATAGGACAATTATAAACACATTCTTTCATGAACTGTAACAAATGTACTACACTAATCCAAGGTGTTAATAATAGGGTGGTAAATTGGAACTCTGTATTTATGCACGATTTTTCTGTAAACCTACAACTTAACACGCACACAAAAAGTTTTAAAAGGAGGCGATGAGATAAAGGAAATAGATCAAAATGTTCACTATGTTAGTACTAATCGGTTTCTTATTTCCATTTCTATTTCTTCTCTTTTACCCTTCTCCACAAATTCATCTCTAACAAATAAGTCATTTGATGTAGGTGGTGTTCTGGTAATTCTGATGTAGGTAGGTCTACCAACCACACCTTGAAAAACAGTGCCACCAACAATGCCAAGCACAAACCTAAGGAATGGAATGGAGTTTAACAGGATGATGCCTACTCTCAACTATTCAGAAGCAGAAGCACTGGTGGATAAGAGACTTCCAAACCCCTCAGCTGGCTTTCCTGGGCATTTCCGTGATTACCATCTACACAGGATAATAAACATCATAAAATAAAAGAAAAACTAAAATTCATCAACTTTATTATTTATTAGCAGTTGTGTTAAATGAGAGATTACGTTCATATGCATATAATTAAAAGTCATTAATTGAAATATTTCAACTATTTGTGATTTCTGTCCCCATTACAGGGACAACTACAAGTAGATAAAACAAAAGGCTTTAAAGTTTAAAAAAAAAAAAAAAAAAAAAAAAAAGGAAGAAAGAGAGAAAATATGTTTATTTATTACCAAAGGATGGCCAGAAGAGTTTAAGAAGTCAAGTCTTTCACCAGAAAAGGCAATCATTTAGCTGAGATTCATTCAGCAAATATTTCCTGAATGAAGACGCCATACACAGAACAAATACACTTGATTGTCCTAGTTTAGATTCAACTTGGTTCTCTTCATCAGCATGCACTGATGATCACACCCAAACCCCAGCCCTGCCTGCATTATGTCAATGTTCTCTGTCTCTGACCACATCCTCCTTATCTGCTACCTTCCCAGCCACTCATTGAGTAAGCTATTCACACTTACAGGGTCCTCCAAACACTGTACTCTTTTAATCCTGCTGAAATCACCACATTTTACCTAAGTATGTTTCAGTGCTGCCATGTTGTAGCTGAAAGTCTCCTTGGTTCCTGTTGTAGACTGATTTATATACCCCAAGACATAATCTTAATCCACATCTTGGTGGGTGTGACCCCCATTTATAAATAGGGCCTTTTGCAAATGTATTTTTAGTTCAGGTGTGGCCCAAATGAAGCAGGGTGGGCTTTAACCCCTATTACTGGAGTTCTTTATAAGCAGAAGAAATTTGGACACAGTCAGAGAAAGCAACACAGGAAAAAAAAAAAAAAAAGCTGGAAATCAGCAGAAAGCGGAAGAGCAGGCACAAAGAGAGAGAGAGAGAGAAAGAGAGAGAGAGGGAGAGAGGGAGAGAGAGATCACCACACGATGGGAGGCAAAGATGCAAGCCAAGGAACCCCAAGGATTGCAATGAGCCAGCACCAAAATGGTAGTCATCAGGAAGAAAGCATTCTGTTGCCAACACCTTGATTTTAGGCTTCTAGCCTCCAAAACCAAGAGACAATAAATTCCTGTTGTTAAGCCAATCAGTGTGTGGTATCTTTTCTAGTGGCCTGGCACATGCTGACTTTCCCCTAAACAACCCTGGATGTTCTTTATTGGTAACCTTCTCTGCTTCAGCTCCAGGGTTCTGAGCACTGAAGAAAAAGCTGGGGTACTTGGGTATACTTGTTTAACTAAAAATTCATGCTGACTGCCTTCAATCCAGCTCAGAAATATCCTCCAAATTGGGTTGATTTCTAACTAGTAACTCCTTGCAACAGCAAATATTTCAAAACTTCTCCACTCCCCTCAAGATACTTTTATCTTTCTCTATGCCATATCTGAGCATCTAGCTTCACTTCTTCCATACTGAGAAAAGATCACTTTACTAAAACATGCTCCATCTTAATGCATCTCTGTCATTCACTGTCTCAAACCTGGCAAAGCACTACCATCATGAGGGGAGCTTTTAAAAAAGATGCCCATTTGCTCCAAGATATTTATTAATGACAAAAGGAAAAATGGTAGTTTTACAGTGGAAACATCACTTTAACCAAGTGATCAAAGAGACCACCACCAGTAATGCAATATATTGTCATTTTGTGCCTACTGATATGATGTAATGAAAAGGCACAACATTAATTCTGTAGTATTTTTGCCAAAAATGCATAACCTGAATGAATCATGAGGAAACATCAGCGAAACCCAAATTAAAGAACAGTCTTCAAAATAACTGGCCAGTACTTTTCAAAAGTGTCCCGTTTAGTAAAGTCAAAGGAAGGCTGAAGAACTGTCCCATTCAAAGGAAACTGAGGAGACAGGACAACTAAATGCACTGTGTGGTCCTGAATTGGATCCTGGTCCAGAAAAAAAGACATTAGTGGGGCAAGTGAATGAAATGTGGGAAAAGCACATAGGTTAGCATTTTATCAATGTTATTTTCCTGAATTTGATTACTAGCCTATGGTTATGTAAGATGGTAACATTTGGGGAAGCTGGGTGAAGGATCCTCTTTTTGCAACCATTTTTTAAGTGTGAAAAGTTCAACCATCCTCTTATTTTTGCCTTCACTTCACATATAATAGGCATTCATTCCTCTTTAGTTCCAAGGCTCAACTTTCCCACATACATCACTTACAACTGTTTTTAACTGATATCTTAAATATATTTTTAAAAGGGAGCAGGCGCAGCTCAGTGGTTGAGCACCTGCTTCACACGTATGAAGTCCCGGGTTCAATCCCTGATAACTCAAAAACTAAACTAAACTAAAATAATAATAATAATTAAAAAATTTAAATTATAGGATCAACTTAAGCAGTAATTAGTATTCCAAAATCTACACCTAATGCTCACCTAATTAGTAACATATAAGAAATTTACTTTCTCTCATCCGGGCTGGGGAGGTGAGTACCTTTACTTCAAATTTCTAAGGATAGGGTCGATAATAACCTCCCAAGTAGAAGTAAGCCTGTGAGGCTTTCCACTGCTTGCTTTTCAAGAAGTGGGGAAAAAAAGCAATTAGCATGCCAGACATTGGTACAAATTGGTATAATTTTACCATATGGTAATTTGGCAAAATGTATCAAAAAGCTTTAAAGTTGTTATGCCTCTGACTCATCCATTCTACTTGTAGGAATTGGCCCTAGGGTAAAAGACAAGTATACAAAGATGTAAATACAAGCAGTGTTGTTTACAATAGCAAAGAATTAGAAATAAATGAACTAAGTTCTTCCACTTAAATGCTAAAACCATGGTGTACCATAAAACGGAAAACCATGGCAAGCTTTAACAATAATCAAGTAGAGATCTACACTGACATGCAAAGATGGTAACATTAAAATTTTAAAACCAGGTTACAGACTAGCATGATGGTCCATATTCATTTACTTATTTGCCCCAAAGAAAGAGGGAGAGTTAGAAGATGAATGGGAATCTGTAAGGAGATCCCACCGTGTTAACTTTAGTCATTTCATGTGGCAGTGCCTTTAAGAATGAGCTTCACTTTTTCTTTATATTTTCTGCATTTTCTGAATTTTGGGGGATGAACATGTAGTAGAACATATTACTTCACAGGTGGATAGATATAAATATAGAAGTCAGTTAAAACGAATAGACTTATAGAAAGAAAACATCTCACACACACTTATATAAACATGCACGCACACTGGGACACATGTAAACACATACATACACCCACGTAACCTATACAGAGCTTATGGAAAGAGAATGAGGGAGAAGTTGCAAATTTCAAGGTCCAACAATGATTTAAAACAAACAGAACTTTAGCAAACAGATACTGAAGTAAGGCGAAGAATCTGATGACTCTAAGGTTTTGAGTCAAGGATATAAAGGCAACATTTCTTAAACAAGTCAGTCAGAAAGATAGAGAACCAATTCTGGGAAGGAGAAAATAAATTCTGACCTGAACACGTTAAGCTTGAAGTGCTGGCACCACAAGGAATCATAGTATCTTAATTATTGAAAGGGACAATAGTTTGGTTTTCAAACTTTTTTTTGAGGCCACTGATATTCTCCGTCCTCCTGCCTCCCATCATTTTTCAAAATAAAAATTTTATGTAGACTCCCAATACACAAATGAGGATAAAGTAAAACTGGGTTGACCTAGGCTGCAGTTTGCTGACTCCTGGCTCTGGGCTACTAGTATGTTATTCAGTCCACTAAACACAGAAAATGTTTAGTTGAGTAGAAAATGGTCAAAAGTGGATGTGATGCGAATATTCTCACTGTCCTGATTTTGTGATAATCAGGGTAGGCTAAACATTCACTACATTAGAAACCATGCATGTGTCCCCAGACCTCGTTTTCCTCCCTAGGTCTGGTTTTTAGAATGCTGGTGATAAACCAAGCCTGATTTATTATATGACCATCCTGTATGGGAAAAGACTGTAACACTGGGTATCTTTGGTCAACCTTAAGAGATATAGCAGGGGGGTGGATGTGGCTCAAATGGTTGGGCATCCGTCCCCCATATGGAGGGACCTGGGATTGATCCCTGGGACCTCCCGGTAAAAACTAAAAAAAAAGAAAAATATAGAAGGTGCACAGGCTGCCAGGCCCCATGCAAAGGTGTGCCCTCAGGCCCCGCAAGTGGGTAAGGAGGAGAAACAAGATAGGAGACTAGATTTCTAAGGGAGAATTGAGAGGATTTTATGCTTGTTTACAATTAACTTCAGGTTCACATCCACTTGTTTATTTATTTATTTATTTATTTACTTACTTACTTTTATCCATTTTCACCCCCTCTCCCCCACCATTTTTGCTATTTTTGTGTCCATTTGCTGGGCAATTCTCTGTCTGTTTCCTTCCCTCTCTTCTAATCCTCCTCCTGTCTTCACTGGGATTCGATCCTCAGAACCTTCGATGTGGAGAGAGGCATCCTACCACCTGTGCCACCTTAGTTCCTGGTTTTTTGGTACGTCTCGTCTTGGCTCTCCCTTGTGTCCCTCACCAAGTTCATGTTTTGCCACTACCTCCAGTTATCTGTCCCAACATACATTCAACTTCACCCCACTCTTGCTTAAATGACTTTGACACATTGCTGGTGGGAGTGTAAAATGGTACAGCCACTCTGGAAAAGAGTTTGCAGTTTCTTATAAAATTAAACATCCACTTAACGTATGACCCAGCAATTGTACTCTTGGACATTTATCCCAGAGGAATGAACATTTACGTTCACACAAAAACCTGTACAAAAATGTTCATAGCAGCTTTATTTGTAATAGCCCAGAACTGAAAACAGTCCAGATATTATTCAATAGGTGAATGGTTATATCCATGCCGTGGAATATCACTTAGTTATAGAAAGGAACAAACCATTGATACTACTTGTATGGCTTTCATGGAATTATGCTGAGTGACAAAAAGCCAATCTCAAAAGGGTATACACTGTATGATTCCATTTAAATAAAATCTTGAAATAAAATTATAGAGATGGAGAAAAGATTAATGGTTGCGAGGAGTTAGGAATGGGGGAAAGCGGATGGGCACAGGTTAGGGATGGGAGAGAGGGGATGGGTGTGGCTATAAAGGGGAAGCTGGATGGGGATCTGTGGTGGTTACACGAGAAAAAATTGAGTAGAGCTCCCCCAACCACCCATATACAGGAGGGCACATAAAACTGGTGAAATCTGAAATAGACCTGTGGATTGCACCAATGCCAATTTCCTGGTTTGATATTGTATACAGTTATGTGAGATGGTACCACTGGGGTAAACTGGGTAAAGTGTACATGGGATCCTCTCAGTATACTTTTTTGCAATTTCCTGTGAATTAATAATTATTTCAAAATAAACAATTAAAACAAAGCAAACCAACAAGAGACTTCTTCAGCTCCCTCAGTATATACTTAAATTGTAGATAAGGCTCTTTGCAATCTCCCACAACCTATATCCCATTCTCACCTCCTACCATTCCCTTCTACTATCACCTCTATGAAGTCACACTGAACATTTCACTAGTTTCTTATCATGCCATACTTGAGACTGTTTCACATTCTGTTCTCTTAAACTATTTGTCTGCCAACAGAGACAGTAACTGCTTTATCCTCTTGGTTTCCACAGAATTTTCATTCATACCACCAAGTATCTCTGTATTATATTATTTATATAGTTATTTCCTCTTCTAGATTATATGGCTCCTTAAGAATAGGGATGACTTGATATATGTGTCTCTCTGCCCATTGATGAGACATTAAAATGTTTGTATATTTAATCAACTTGGGAATCCTTTGCAAGATGGAAGTAATGACAGTAGATGACAGCATCCTTGTCCTGCCAACTACTGTGCACAAGAAACTTGGCAAAGAAAGACATAATTCAGATGGAAATCACTATTTATAAGGTCATCTTTTTTTTTTTAGAAACAACTTTGAAATTATCTTTTAAGTAGAATTCTCTATGTACCTGTTCACCATTAATTTACATAATTGAAATTATTATAATTTACATGTTACCAGTTTCTCATTACTATTGAGAAATGTCTCAAATATACCAGAGGTGTTTTTTTTTTTTTTTTTTGGGGGGGGTGGTGAGAGTGGGGAGGTGGGTTAAATCGATTCTTGTTTTGTCTTATATTTTTCTTTTCCTAAGTTTCTTTAAACCCATTCTTTAGTAAAAGAATCATTTTAAGTAAGAGAGTCCTCTAATTTGTGCTCATTTATATTTTGACTTAAATTTCAGTTCATTCTCAAAAAAAAGATTTGCTTGATGACCTCATTTTTATTTTATTTTATTTTATTTTTTAAATAAAAGGGAATGACTGATTGATTGTACTGGGGATTGAACCTGGGACCTCATACATGGGAGGTAGGTGCTCAACCACTGAGCTATACCCACTCCCTTGATGACTTCATTTAAAAAAGGAAATCCTTAAATCAAAGTAACTGATGAAGAAATGAGAGTATAATTTAAAAGTAAACTGACAAATATTGGTGGTGCCAAATATTTCGTGAAGAGAACAATTCTATTATCATATGAATTCCTGTATTAAATGTTTTTGATAAGATCCCCCTACCTCTCTAAGGAAAATGTCTGGATCTTCCAAGTTGAAAGATTTTGGACTAAGGAAAACCTATTAATAACCTGCTGGTGTCAAAGATGATGCTAAACAAGTTTAGTAACCATGAATCACTACTGAATGGCCATGCTATGAAAAGGCTTCTCCCTCCCCACACTCCCCCCTCTTAAATATGCCAGCAAACTTGCTCCTCTCATGAACTAAGTGAATATTGCTATTCAATGCTGTGAACACATGCATTCACAGAGATGAAGGGAACCAAGTATAAGCTGAGCGAGGCAGCTAGACCTTCTTTTTATAGCAAGCAATGGGCAGAGCGTGTAAACAGTCACTACGTATACCAGATCTGTGTGTGGCTATTAGCAAGGGAAGAACAAATCTTTTTTCTTTCCCCTTGCCACCTAAAAATAAGGGTGGTAAGAGTAACCATTTTTTTACGGTGTAAAAAATTAGTTTTATATGAATTATTTAAAAAGCCAGGGCATAGTTTCTGAGGAACTAATCTATTTGTATTATACACTATTTTTAATATGGCAATTGTGTGCCAAATATAACAAGTGAAAACATGAATACATTACAAATAAAGGAATAAAACATTCAGATGTTGCATTTATAATTTTGTCTAAAAGATCTCAAAGATCTAAGAGCTGAATCTGAAGACACACATGAATATAACGAATGAAGCAGAAACAGGTATAATTTTACTAAGTGTTTGACAATCTAAGTGTGAATTCCATCTCTGACAATAATACAAGAGGTTACGTTGGTAAAATTCACACCCATAATTTTCCTCATCTGGATCATGAGAATCAGAACAGAAAACTATCCTAACTCAAAATATGATGGAGGCCTATTCTCTACAGAGGCACCTGACAAAGTATAGCATTTTATTGATGTAAGAAAGAAGGTTGAATCCTTCTACTACGCTTAACTAAGTGGTCACCTAGCCCATGCCCATGCCAATACATCTCCAGTCACAGGAAAACTGCTGTCACTTGAGATACCAATTTCTACCCGTTAGTTTTCATAATATCAAGGCAAAACTGGACTCCCTACTTTACCTCCACACATAGGTCTTAATTCTTTCTAAGCTCTGCCACCATTCAGAACAAGTCTAACCTTTTTTTCTCACATTAGATGGTCCCCTAAAAACATTTTACTAAGAGCTCTAATGCTTCCTTCCCTCCTTTGATATTACTCTGCTCAAATCTTTTTCTCCCTTAATTTCACATCTCCAGCTCATTTAACTATTCCTCATGGCATTGTTTGTTTCCATGCCAGCTTGATCACTCCCCCTCTCAACACACTCCACATCCTCATAGGTGAACCTGTCCACGCAGACCAGAAAAATTATCACTTCGAATTTAAATACTATATTTCTATTATTGCAACCTAGGCTTTCAATAGCCTTTCTGGGTGCTTTAGATCTCATTACCTACTCTTAGGGCATACATATGTGGGTTCTAAGCCACATGTGTCCCAGCTGGTACGTGGGTAGTCTTTTTTTTCTACTGAGCTATATAACTGACATACAATAAACTATCCTTATTTAAAGTACACAATTTGATAAGTTTTGAGAAATGCATACACCTGTGAAACCACCACCTCAATCAAGATAGTGAACATACCCCGTCACCACCAAAACATCCCTTGTGTCCCTTTTGTAGTCCCTATCCTCCTTCCCCTCCCAACCCTCTGCTCCCCATTCCTGAAGCAACCACTGACCAGCTTTCTGTTGCTATGGATGAGTTGCATTTTCTGGAGTTTTATACAAATAGAATCATATACCATGTACTCTTTATAGTTTGGCTTCTTTCACTAAGCACAATTATTTTGAGATTCATCCACATTGTTACGTGTACCAATAGTCTATTCTTGGGAAGCGGCTGTGGCTCAATCAGTGGGGTTCCCGTTTACCATATGGGAGGCCCCGGGTTCGGTTCCCGGGGCCTCCTGGTGGGGGCGGGCCCGCCTGCACGGCGTGGTTGGCTGACCCGGCGGGCACAGGCAGCAAGGGGGGGATAAATGAATAAATAAATAAAATCTTAAAAAAAAAAAAAAAAAAAAATAGTCTATTCTTTTTCACTGCTGAGTAGTATTCCATCCTACAGATGCACCACAACTGGTTTATTCACACACACACTTGGGTTGTTTTCTCTTTTGAGGTATTACAAATAAAGCTACTGTGAATACATTTATGTACAAGTCTTTGTATGGACAGATATTGTTCTCAATACCTATGAGTGGCATGGCTGGATCACATAGTTAAGAAACAGCCAAACTGTTTTCCAAAATGGTTGTACCATTTTATAGTCCTACCTATAGTTACTCTGCATCTTTGTCAACACTTGGTTTAGCCAGCATTTCCAATTTTAGCCATTCGAATAGGTGTGTAATGGTACCTTATGTTTCTACTTTGCAATTTCATAATGACTAATGATTCATACTTTTCAAGTGTTTATCTACCATCTACATATCTTCGTTGGTAAATGATATTTGGTAAATTCAAATCTTTTTACCGGGTTGTTTTCTTACTGTTGCGTTTTGAGAGTTCTTAATATATATTCTAGATGCAAATTTTTATTAGATATATGCTTTGCAAATACTTTCTCCTAGTCTGTGACTAGTCTTTTCAGTCTCTTAACAGTGTCTTTTGAAAGGCAGAGATTTTAATTTTGATGAAACCAATTATCAATTTTTTTTTTAATGGAGTAAGCTTTTGATGTCATATCTAAAAAAAAAAAAAATCTTTGCCTAACCCAAGGTCATAAAGATTTTCTATTATCTTCTGGAAGTTTTATAGTCTTAGGTTTTAAAATTAATTGTATGGTGGGATGTGGTGGGAGGTGTGGGAGGTGGGGAACATGGGAATCCCAGTGGGTTCCATGTAATATTTTGGGTAATCTAAGCACCTCTTAAAATATATGTATATATGTATATATGTATATATATGTGTATATATATATATATATAAACATTTTTGTAAGCAAATACACATATATGCATATATATTTATATATCATTTTGCAAATGTTTGTATGTATTGTAAGAATTTTGATTTTTACCCATAATAAAAAAATAAATAAATAAATAAAAATGAAATTAAATTAATTGTATGGGAAGCAGCTGTGGCTCAATCAGTAGGGCTCCCGTTTACCATATGGGAGGCCCCGGGTTCGGTTCCTGGGGCCTCCTGGTGAAGGCAAGCCCGCCCGCATGGCGTGGTTAGCTGACCCAGTGAGCACAAGCAACAAGGGGGGATAAATGAATAAATAAATAAAAGCTTAAAAAAAAAAATAAATAAATAAATAAAATAAAATAAAATAAAATAAAATTAATTGTATGATCTACTTTGAGGTAATTTTTCTACATGGTATGAGGTATGGCTCCAACTTTTTTTTTTTTTTGCATGTGGATATCCAAGTGTTCTAACACCAATTGTTGAAATGACTATCCTTTCTCCACTGAATTCCATTTGTACCTTTGTCAAAAATCAGCTTTCCATATACATATGTGTAGATTTATTTCTGACTCTATATTTAATCTATGTTTATCTTTACATCAATATTACACTATTTTGATTACTATAGCTTTACAATAATTATTGAAATTAAAAAATAGAGTGAGCCTTCCAAATTCATGATTGTTCAGAGTTGTTTGGACTTTTCTACGTTCTTTGTATTTCCATATAAATGTTAGAATCAGCTTGCAAATTTCCATAAAAATGTCTGCTGGGATTTTCATTGGGATTGCACTGTATCTAGTGGTCAATTTGGGGAGAATTGACATTTTAATAATATTGAGTCTTCTGACCCATGAACAAAGTAATCTTCCATTTACTTAGGTTCTTTAATTTCTCTTATCAATATTTGTAATTTTCAGTGTACAGGTCTTCCACTTTTTTTTCCCTTTAAATTTATCCCTAAGCATTTCATATTTTTTATGCTATTGCAAATGGTATTTTTTAAAATTTCAATTTGATTGTTCCCTCCTATATAGAAATCAACTGAATTTTGTATATTGAGTTTGTAACCTGCCACCTTAACTCATTTATTATTTCTACTACCTTTTTTTTTTTTCACATTTCTTCAGCTTTTCTACGTAAATCGTCATTTCTTACCTGACTCAACTAGCTAGAACCTCCAGGACAAAGTTGAACAGAAGTGCTAAAAACAGACTTCCCTGTTTTATTCTTGATCTTAGAGGTAAATGGGCCAGTCTTTCAACATGTATGATGTTAGCTGTAGGATTTTTGTAGATATCCTTTATTGTGTTAAGGAAGTTCCCTTCTTAAGAGTTCTTATCAGGAATGGAGGCTGGATTTTTTTTTTAATTCTTTTTTCAGTTTAATACAGATTGTTTGATTTTTTCAATGTCCTGCATTCTGGGCATAAACCCTACTTGATCATGATGTATTATCCTTTGGGGGTGGAATATATATATATATTTTTTTTTTTCATGAAAGATAACATGCAATTTTATTTTCTTATAATTTTTCCTAGTTTTGGTATCAGAGTAATGCTGGCCTCAAAGAATGACCATTCCCTCCTCTTAAATTTTCTGGAAAAGACTATATAGAAATTGTAGTATTTCTTCTTTAAATGTTTGGTAGAAATCTCCAGTGAAACCATCTGAGTCTAGAGTTTTCTTTGTGGGAAGGTTATTAACTAACCTCTCAATTTCTTTAATAAATTTGGTGCTACTTAGGTTATCCTTTCTTGAGTGAGACTGGGTAATATGTGTCTTTCAAGCAATTTGTCTATTTCCTCTAAGTTTTAAAGTGTATTGACATAAAATTGGTCATGATATTCTCGTATTACCTTTTTAATATCTGTAGAATTTTTAGTGAAGTCACCTCTCTCATCCCAGATATTGGTAATTTGTGTCTTTTCTCTCTTTTTTTTTTTTCCCCTGATTATTCTTAGAGGTTTATAGATTTTATCGATCCTTTTAAAGAATCAGTATTTTGTTTCATTAGCATTCTCTACCATTTTTTTCTCTTTTTTATTTCACTGATTTCTACTTTGACCCCTTTATTTGCTGAATGAAATTCAGAAAGAGAGAGAGAGAGAGAGAGAGAGAGAGCCACAAGAAGCAAGAAGCTGAAACGGAACCTGGAAGAGACCAGAAGATGCCACCATGTGCCTGGCCATGTGGCAGAGGAACCAAGGATCACTGGCAGCCAGCCCAAGAATGTCACAGTACAGTCTTCAGGGAGAAAGCACCGCCTTGATGATGCCTTGATTTAGACATTTTCCTGGCCTCAAGATTGTAAGCAAATAAATTCCCATTGTTTAGGCCAATTCATTTCATGGTATTTGCTTTGAGCAGCCTAGGAAATAAAGCAGCCACCATTACACAATCCAGAGATGATACCTGGCTGTGGTACTCTCTCTTTAATCACTAACTCAACACACAATTGTTATTCTTACCAATACCTGTTTTACCTAATTCAGTAGAAATTAGAACTCTGAAGAGAACAAGTTCCATATGAACTCTGCTCTGTATTGCATCTTCCATAAATACAAATATTTATTGGATTCTGCCTTTGGAAGGCATATTTCTTACAGGGGAAAGAAACAGTAAACAAACAACATTAAATATATTAGAAGGTGCTACAGAGGAAACTAGAGGGGAATAAGAATGTCAAAGGGCACAGTTGCAATTTTAAAAAGAGTGGGTTGGATGAAAAGATGGCATAAGAGCAAGACCGAAGGAGATAAGGGAAGCAGAAAGCTGGGGAAAGAACATTCTAGGCAAAGGGAACAGCCAGTGAAAAGGCCTAAAGGCAGAAATATGACTGGAGCATAAGGAGGAAGCAAGGAGACCCAAGAGAAGGGATTACTAGAAGATGCCTGATGCCATAAGTTGACAGTTTTTTCTATAAAGGGCTAGATAGTAAATATTATATGCTTTGTAGACCACATAAGGTCTCTGTTGCAGATTTTTCTTCACTTTTCTTTTCTTTTCTTTTTTTTTTTTTTTTAAAGATTTTATTTATTTATTCATTTATCCCCCCCTTGCTGCTCGCGCTCGCTGGGTCAGCTAACCACGCCGTGCGGGCGGGCTTGCCTTCACCAGGAGGCCTCGGGAACCGAACCCGGGGCCTCCCATATGGTAAGCCCTACTGATTGAGCCACAGCCGCTTCCCTGTCTTCACTTTTCTAACCAACTGTTTAAAACTGTAAAAACCATTCTTAGCTGATTAGCCTTACCAAAACAGACCTAGGCAGGATTTGGCCTGCAAAATTTAGTTTAGTCCCTTAGACTTTTATTCTAAGGAAAATACTACTTATTTTATTTTATTTTTTAAGATTTATTTATTTAATTCTCCCACTCCCCTCATTGTTTGTGCTTGCTGTCTGGTCTCTGCTGGTCTTCTTTTTAGGAGGCACTGGGAACCAAACACGGGACCTCCCATGTGGGAGGGAGGCACCCAATCACTTGAACCACCTCTGTTCCCTGCTTGTTACATCTCTCACTGCATTTCCTCTCAGTGTCTCTTTGTTGCATCAGCTCGATGCGTCAGCTCACTGTGCCAGCTCACTGTGCCAGCCTGTCACACCAGCCCATCAGTTCACTTCTTTCAGAGGCACTGGGAACTGAACCCAGGACCTCTCATGTGGTAGGTAGGCACCCATGTGGTAGGCAGGCACCCTGCTGCTTGAGTCACATCTGCTCCCCTTGACTGATGCTTTGAAAAGGAAGACTATGGTTGTTGTAGGAAAGCAAGGGAGGTAACTTAGAAGGACAATGCCGTAATCCAGAGCAGAGGTGGTAACAAGGAAAATGAAGAGACGTGGTTAGACTGTGGGTTTTTTTTTTTTTTTTTTTTTTAAGGTAAAGTGGAAGGATTTGCTGCTGATTTGGATGTGGGGAGTGAGAAAGTAGTCATAAATGACTTTTAAGACTTTTGGCCTGAGCAACCATAAGGATGAAGTTACCACCAACCATGATGGGAAGACTGTGAGCGGAAAAGGTTTTCGAGTGTGTGTTATTTCAAAACAAAGTGGAATTCATATTCTTTAAATCTTGCCAACTTTGTAGCTATTCTATTTATTCTTCCAAAGCTTCAAAATCATTTTTTTGTCAAGTTCCAAAAAAGATGCTGCTGTGATTTTTTGAATGGAATTGCTTTAAGCTTTAAACAATTAGTCTGGAAAGAAATGGCATCTTAACTATATTCCATCTTTCCATCTGATAATACAGACCAAGTCTTCATTTGTGCCTCTGAATAAAGTTTTATACTTTTCTTGATAGATTGAGCACAGTTCTTAATGAAAGCATTCTCTAATATCTTATACTTTTTTGGTTGCTACTGTGAATGAGATTTTTTAAAAATGACATTTTCTAGCTAGTTATGGTTGGCATTTAGGGATTCTATAAATTTTCTATTCATCTAGCCATCCTAATAAACTCTTGTTTTCTTATGAATTCACTTTGGTTTTGTAAACATCTATGAACATAAGAACACTAGAGTTTTCCCCTCTTTATTTGCAATAGCTGTATTTTTCATTTTTGAACCATTTCTTTATGCATTGGCAAAATTCCTAGAAAAATGCTAAATAATAGGACACAGCAAGCACCCTGGCTTAATTTGGCTATCTTTAGTTTTTCAGTCTCAAACCATGTTGTCAAAGTTGTTTCTCATGGTTTTTAATTTAATGACTAGATTTTCATCTTTCCACTGTTTTCAAGGTCCCAGTTCTCTCTTCTTCACCACTTGTATTTGCTGCATACATGCCACTTCCGTTTAAACTTTGATAAGAACGTGAATCAGAAATTTCACTTATATGATTGCTCTTCAGAGTTGTCCCCTTCCTTTCAACTGAAATTTATTTTCACGAAAATTCAACAATTTTTTCTTTGCTTTGCTTATTCTTATAGCAGGAGGTCTATTCTTGTTTAGTGTTGGTTTAGAGCAGGAGTTCTCAACCTTAGCATTACTGCCATCTTGGGCTGGTCAGTTCTATATTGTGGGTGGGCTGTCCTATGCAATGGAGGATATTTAGGAGCATCCCTGGCCTCTATCCACTAGATGCTAGTATTAGCCCTCCCCACTGCATAACAAACAAAAATATCTCCAGGCATTGCCAAATGATCCCTAGGGCAAAATCACCCCTGGTTTAAATCACCACCAATTTAGAGTCAAGTAGATGATATGGATTCTTTCAGAGATTGGGTTTGCTTCTCGTCAATTAGGACTCATCTCCAATGCCATCCCCTCAATGAAACCTTCCCTGTGGAACCCATCTAAATTAGGACACTCCTCCTATTCCCAGTCACTTACACATGCACACATATAACTATCACAGAGGATTTCAACATGGATTCCCTTGGGGTCCCTGAGACCCTTTCAAGGGGTCCATAAAGTCAAAAAAACACTTGCATATTAAAAAAAAAATGTTTGTTATTGATTTTGTTCTCTTTGCATATTAATACTAAGATATTATTTGCCCTTGTTCCCACTCATTGACATTTACACTGATGATGCTGGTACCTTAGTATGAATGAAGGCAGTGACACCAAACTAGCAGCCAGTGTATCTTCATGCACTCAGTTAAAAAAAAAAAAAAAAAAAAAAAGCCAGTTTTACTTAAGAATGTCCATGAGGAAGAGGTAAAAAAAATTATTAATTTTATTAAATCTTAACCTTTGAGAACACACACATCTTTTTAGCATTTGTGAGACAAAAAGAAAACAGGTATAAAGCACCTTCTGCTCCTTATGAAGTATGATGGTTGTCTTAAAGAAAAGCATTTGTATGACTGAGCTATGAGCTAAACTAATTGCTTTTTTATGAAAAAGTGAAAAAAGTTAAAGATGATGTTTGAGAAGAGGGGGTGAGACAAGACTGAAATGTCAGGGTTTGAAGTGGTGATTGGATAGCTGGAAGTACTAGTCATGGACACAGGGAACACAAGAAAAAAACCAGGAGAAGTGTCCTCCTGATAAGACTGCCACTGGAAATACTGATTTCAAGAAGTCAGGTGAGCCACTTCAAGAATGAAAAAAAATTTAAATAAACCTGAAAACCTCAACTGAAAAAACTAAGAAAAAAGTTAGAAATATGTTTGTTAGATGGTAATACAGGAGAGCACTTGTGGCATTTCATCAGCAATGCAACACAACACTTTGGGACTATATTAAAAAAAAAAAAACCCAAATTGGGATTTACTGATTTTTAAAAATTACTTCATAATTTGTCTTATGTTTATTCCTAATCAAAAGATTTAAGACATAAAATAAAGCCTATAACATACCTTTTCCGCTTTTTTGTCAGAAATGTCTTGCTTTTCCAGAACGGCCATGCTCTCCTTCAGGTTCTTCACAATGTCTGCTGGAGATTTGTGGGACTTTCCAAACGGGAACGGCATGACGGCAAGCAACAAAGGCCTCCGCTGTGCTCTGCCTATTTTACCTGGGAACACAGTACAAGGCTGATGTGAGGGGAAAAAAAGAAAAAAAAAAAGCAGGGGTGGGTAGGCGTCAATAGAAGATGTACCTTCTAAATCCTAATCTGAGTGGAAAACTGGTGTTTGATAAAGTCATTTTCCATGACTTTCAAAATCAGCAGGAAATGGGATTCCATTTAAATACATGGAAAAATGATCATACAGATCTATCTCAGAATTATAGAACATTTTGTACTTTTCAAAACACTCTTTTTCATCTGCGCCCCCCACCCCCATCACCTATGTGAGACAAAGAGGAGGAAGATGCTGAAGGTGGCAGCAGCTACCACTTACATACAGTACAACTACTATTGCCAGGTCCAATGCTAAGCACTTTAATTCATCATCTCATGGATGTTTTCAAACAATTCCCTGAGGGACATCATTATTCCCATTTACAGGTGAGGTTTAGAGAGGTTAAGGAACTGGCTCAAGGTACCAGATGGTAAAACTAGTTCAGGTCCATCTTGATCCAAAGTGTCCTTCATCACCACCCTATTACCTCAGTTAACAGGTATTTCTATTTTACAGTTGAGATAAGATAAGGAGCTTAGCCAAACAGCACCAGGGAGGACTGCACCAAATACAGCCCACACTTCCTATGCAAACCCATCCTCCTGTTTGGTCAGTCACAGTCTCCAAGCTGGAAAGAACCGTGAATGGAGTCTTTAAGTCTTCCTTCAAATCCTCAAATCCCTTACATGACAGTTCTAACATGTACTCTTTCTATCTGGATTTAACAATCTGCTATGATAGAACTCACTGGATAAAAACTCTGGGAATGAAGAACTTCTAGAAGTTCTTAATTTTTTTGTGGGTAGTTGAAAACAGCATTTCAACCACATAATTCACCATCCTACATCATCCCAAAGGGGGACAAACTATTCCAAGAAGCCACCATTAAAAAAAAAAAAAAGTTAACAAGGTAAACAACTAAGTTTGAAGTTAATGGATAAAATTTTTAAAAACCCATCCTTAATACATACTGGAAACCTTAAAATAAGGCAAAATTAATTTTGCTAGGTTTCTGGAAACCTGTATGTTCATATCCTATTATGTACATACTCCAGAGAGTAAGCTCCAACACAAGAAGATGCTGGAGAATATCCAGAACACCCCCGGGGGGAAAAGTCTAATGTCATTAAAGTTAAGACTGTTAGGCAGTGCCCTTCTTAGACAATCGGATTGCTTTCTGGCTTGTACAACAAATTCCTAATTGTGAAAATATGTCATATATATATATTTTTTAAATACTAAAAACTAGTCAATTGGTCCATAAGCCAGCCATTAGGTCATTCATTCATTAGCTCATTCGTTCAAATACTAACTGGGCACTATGCACCACAAACTTAGGGCACCAAGAGTGCCTGCTCTCAAGAAGACAAAATTCTGGGAAGTGGAGGAGGATCAAGTGGTTGAGTACCTGCGTCCCATATATGAGGTCCCAGGTTCGATCCCTGGTACCTCCTAAAAACAAAAAACAAATTGAAAAACTAACTCTCATTGGGGAGGAGATGTAGCTCAGTGGTTGAGCGCCTGCTTCCCATATATGTGGTCCTGGGTTCAATCCCTGACACCTCCAAAAAAAAAAAGATAACATTCAGTGTGTATGGACATGGTATGTGTTGAGACAATAATAAAAAGCTGTTGGGGGCGGATGTGGCTCAACTGGTTGGGCGTCCGTCTCCCATATGGAGGGACCTGGGTTCGATCCCCGGGACCTCCTGGTAAAATAAAAAATTAAAAAAAAAAAAAAAAAAAGCTGTTGAATGACAATATATTCCTAGACAGATGAATTCATAAAACTCTACACTAACATACGTGTTAGCTCTGATTTATGAACTTGCTGGCCAAGTATAAAAACCGCAAGAAAACAAAACAATAAAAACCACATGCACTAAGAATGTTTTATACAAAAATTTAAGGCACTTAACTAAGCAGTCATGTAAACTGTGACATGTGGTAGATTCATGAACCCGTTTTTTTTAAGATAGCTGGTTCTAAGGCCTAATCCCCTGCTTCTGGGTTTAATGTTACTTAATAAAAACAATTACTGGATATCTACAGTATACTGTGTTATACAACACAACAACATTTGTTAGGTACTAGAATATCCATGTAGTGCAGGGCAATTACATAAAACACTGTACTTAATTAATTATAAGGGCTTTAAAAAAGTTAGCCTGGGTTCAAATCCTGAGTTTACTATGCATTAGTTAACTTAGACTTTCTAAGCTTCTTTCCCCATTCGTAAAGTGGGAAAAACAATAGGTACTGCAGAGTATGGTGTAAGAATTGAGTTAAATGTATTTAAAATGTTTAGCACAAAGAAAAGAAAAGGAAAAAAAAAAAAACACAAAAAACGTTTAGAACAGCATCTGCATGTGGTGAAAACTGGATATATTAGTAGTAGGGGATGAATTTTTTCCCCTCTGAAATCTAATTCATGATTGCTATTTCCAGAATCAAAATGGGTAGATAAAGTATCTCTACAAAGACCAGATAATGATATAAAATAGGGCAAATGAGTGATCTTATTCTTTTTTTTTTTTTAAACCTGTATGTAAAAGTCTTGATTCAGCTTTTGGATGTAAGGGATGCATGCACTTCTGCTTTGGTAGTATTTGTCAAAATGAAAATGTATTCTTCCACATTTAAAACAACAAGAGCATACAAGACTTTGGCAATTAACAAATACATTAATATGTTGTCAATACTTCAGTTCTGAAGATGTTCAGAACTGGGTACTGCACAGGAGTCATACTGAAATTCTTTTATAGCCTAGACAATAAATCAGATGATACTGTTGGTGATAGTAGTAGGAATATTTGAAATAATATAAGATTGCTCATGTGGTCATATATTTCATATAGTTGACAAAGTACCACCAATTCTCTACTCAAAACTCCTCAATGACTTCCAATTTTACTCGGAATAAAATCCAAATTCCTGACCGAGGCTACAAGCCTCTTTGCGATCTGCTCCTCTCTGTTCTTACTACCTACACTCCGGCTTCTTGACATTCCTGGACTAGGCCTCAGCATGTTCCCCACGATGTTCATGGAAAGGTTTTAGCCTGGTTCATCATGGTACTCTGCCTCATTCCACTCACACTACCACTCAAATGACACCTCTCCCCGACTCTCATGTTCTTATCCTGCATTACTGCTCTTCCAACACTTATCACCACAACCTGACATGACATAGGTGTATCTGTCTCCCCTCTCTATTAATGCAAGTCCCATGAAAACAGGGACTTTCTTGGTTCATTCATTCACTGTTGTATCCCCTAGAGCTTGGAATAGTGCCTGGCATATACCTGTAGAATATTTGTTCAATGGATGAATCATTTCTTTTGATTCTCAAAGAAAGAGTGGAACTATTTTGAGTTCCTAAGAAAAGTAAGTTTTATTATTTCTGTTCTACAAATGAGTAAACTAAGGCTCAAAAATATTGGTTTCTGTATATATTCCAAAGCTAGTTAGTAAAGTGAAGGAACTATAACTTCAAACTACGTTTTGGCTCTAACTCTTTTTATGTCCTGTTTATCAATTATCTTTCACATTATAATGAATATATTCATAAAGTATCAGTAGCCTTAAAAGTGTTGCTCTCTTAAAGCTATAATTACACTTCTATAAATCTATCCTATGGAGATAATCAATTGCTTCTCTAAGATTTACTACTAAGATGGCTTATAAATATTTATGTAAAATAGTCGGAAAAGGGAAAACAATCAAAATCCTCAGAAAAATATAGCTGAATATTATAAGTCTTTAAAAATCAATGCTTTTGAAGATATCTACTGACATGAAAAAAATCCCTCCATCTCCAAAGTGCAAGGACTTCAGTGAAACACTATTATGTAAGACACATGCTGAGTAAAGAAAAGAAAACAAAACACAACACAGCAAAGGTTAATGGGGAGTGAGAGTGTGAGTTTTGTTATTTATATTTTTCTTAATGTTAAGTATTTACAATGTGCACGTTTTTTTCCTAGTTATAAAAGTACTATTTTTATTTTATTTTATTTTTTTTAAAGATTTTATTTATTTATTCATTTATCCCCCCCTTGCTGCTTGTGCTCGCTGGGCCAGCTAAACCACGCCGTGCGGGCGGGCTTGCCTTCACCAGGAGGCCCCGGGAACCGAACCCGGGGCCTCCCATATGGTAAACGGGAGCCCTACTGATTGAGCCACAGCCGCTTCCCTAAAAGTACTATTTTTAAAAGTTAATATCAGATCATTTCCCACTAAAGGAAGGAATCAGGGCTCCATGAAGGAATAGGAAATATACAAAATAAGCCAGGTTAACATTACCCTAGAAAGCAAAGACTAATGGTATCATGCCAAAAGACACAGGAGACAACTCTGGTTCTCACAGGCCTAAAATGGTAAAAATTCAGGCATAAAAAAGAAAAATGGCTGTAATGCATTGATATGCAAATACTTTAAAATTCACGAAAATTCATGTAATACATCGGTCACCTTTAGAGATTGCAAGGGCAACAAACTGATACTCGAAAAATTGATAAATAAAAAAGAAGGAAATGACACATTTGTTCCGCCTTTTCTATAAAACCAAATAGCTGATAAAGGTAAATCAAATAGTCTGGTAACCAAATAGTTGATAAAGTTCTTTATAGATGATTCATTGCTAATAAATGTGAAAGGAAAAAAAAAAAAGAATTTTACCATTTTGTATAACACTTGAAAAAATAGGTAATAATCACCAATGGCCATTAAAACCATTAGGCCATTCATTCCACCATTAGTGGAAAGATCAGGCTGATATCACTGAACACACAGATCTATTACTTTATACAGGATGGCCACCAGGCACCAATGTGTGTCACAATATGATGCAATACGAAGTACAAAGCATCACTTCTAAAAAAATACTTATTTCTTTCCTCTCCCCTGTAAAACAAAGAACCAAACCAAACAAAACAAAACAAAACCCAACCAACCAAGGAAAAAAAATCACCAACGCTGAATCTAATCAAGCCTCCAAATCCAACTACCAGTCTACAGGAAACAGGGGATGGAAGAACAAGTTAACATCCCAAAGAAGCAGAGTCAAATTTAGAACACGGGACACTTGAGAAGACAAATACTGGGTTTCTCGAGCAAATCAAATGGCATGAGAGAAAAGAAAGAAAAAGGCAACTGAGGCTTAACTGGCAAGACATAACTGAATAGAATGCATGGACTTTCTCTGGATCCTGATTCAAACAAACCAACTGTAAAAAAAGATATGTAGGCATCTTAGAAATTATACATTGGGCATCACAAGATTAAGGAAGTATTGTTAATTGTGTTAGGTGTCATAATGGGATACAACAGATATGTCTAAAAAAAAAAAAAAAGTCATCAGACACATAAATAACAAATGAAAGGACATGATGTCTGAGATTTATTTTAAAATACTCCAGCACCACAGTACCACCCCAAAGAGCCAGGAGGATGGTGCAGTGGGGTAAATAAAACAAGACTAGCAAAATAATTGGTGAGGCTGAGATTCATTATACTACTCTGTGTATGCTTAAACATTTTCATAATTTTAAAAAATCAGTAATAGAGAAAAGCTAAAATTCTGAAGAATTGGTATGTCTCTTTTAAGAAGTCATTATGAACTATATAATCTATTGTGTTTTGCGTTTTTCCTCTTGCTTGCCAAGGAGTTCAAAATTAACGTGCAGGGAAACGGATGTGGCTCAAGAGGGTCGGCGTCCGTCTACCATATGGAGAGACCGGGGTTCGATCCCCGGTACCTCCCGGTAAAAAAAAACAAAAACGTGCAACTGCAAAATGATCACTTTAATCCATATTCTAATATGAAAACAACTCTTTATGAACTCTCTTTTTACATAGCTATTCCAACCTACATGCATTTTTATTTTGTTCGCGGCATTCAATAAACAAACTCACCTTATTGGTGGCAGAAAAGAGAATATCTATGGAAGAAACGGGCACATGGCAATGCCTTCAGCAGCTGGCTTATAGTCATATAGTCTTTCTCTTTATCCCTCTGCCTGAAATCATCCTTGGATGCTGCAGCAATTTTCTCTGGGAATGCTTCCCCTTCTCTACTTGTCCAAAATCCTATCTCTTGACTCTTCTTTTTAAACACTGGTTCCTCCACAAAGACTCTCACAGTAAAAGTAATCTCCCTCCTTACGCTCATAAGATTTAAAAACTCTATTATAGTGTGCTATTATTTACATACATTTTACCCCAACTAGTCTGGATGGCCCTTGGTGACAAAGCCATATATTAGCCATCATTTTCTATGCTCCTGACATTGGGCATACTGCTTTGCTCTTCAATTGGAATTGAACCATTTTTTCCTCAAAACAAAAACAAAAACAAAACCACAGAAATGATTGATACATAAGGAAGCAGGCATGAACTAGAAAGTTTTAACTTGAAACCCAGTCAGAAAGGGGTTAGGAGCCCAAACCTAGATGGTCTTGGAGGGTAAATGAGTAGGAAATCTAGAAAAGAGCCTGTAACTTATCTACTGATATGCACAAAGTTAGACCCATACTTTGCTGAGCAACTATAATTTGTCCACTTGTATATTATCTGTGCCATGAATATAAAAATGGTTGAAGTCTGAATAAAGTGTTATGAATTCATTAAGGGGTTAATCTGCATTTCCCAGAATTTAAGGCAAATCTCTTGACTCCAAATTCTACTCTTTATACTATTTGTCCTGTCACTCACATATAGATCAAATAAAATATTATAAAAACGTAGAACACAAATGTTTAATTGTCAAGCATAGTAACCACAAATACATGTTTACCAAATGACTTTTGTTGTTGTTCATAAGAAACTGAAAATAACAGTTTATTTCTGTCTACTAGCTGAAGTGATACTATCCCGAGGCAATTACAAGTTTGCACTTCACAGGGCAGATCAGCTTTATTTTTTAAAACTTTTTATTTTGAAATATTTTCAATCTTAAAAGTTGCAAAAATAATACAGAAACAACAGACAGAACTCCAGCATAACCCCATCCAGACACCCAGGATTTACCAACTATTAGCATTTTGTCAGGATATATAATTTTATCTATTTATTTTCTAAGGAATGACTTTTAAATGATATTGATTCTTTATTTTGACCAAATAGGCAAAAGGCAATTTCTAAGACTATTATGAGTTAAATAAGGACACCCCTGGATGCCTCTTTCTCCGAAAAACAACCAACAAACAAAAAACTTGGCCAAAAAATGAAACTATAATCCTTGACCCATATCTGTTTCATATGCTTTTGAGTGGAATTTTATTGTTCATCCTTGACAGCCCAATTTCCTTTTCTATTAACTCTCAGAAATGCATTGCATAGAGCTAGGCTAGGAACTCTGTATACTACTTTCCAGTCCCAACCAAGTCTCCTGAACAGACATATATAGGTCTGAGTGACCACAAACAAACTTCTCCATCCACTCATCCTTCAGGAAAATGTTGTCTTAACTAAAAGTTCTTTTAGGCATATGCCTACATTCTTTTCAGAACAATTAAAAAAAAAATTTTTTTTTTTTAAGAAATTTTTCAAAGACTTCAAATCTTTTTAGAACTTAGAGTTCGGGGTAATGGGAAGACCACTGTTAGTGGAACATGCTCTATGATTTTTAAAGCTAAATGTACTTATTATGTATGTGATAAGGATCACTAATTAAATTTTTGTAATCTAGAGTATTAAATAATTCTTAGGCCAACCTATCTCTAATAGTACTAGGACAAGTTTATTTTATTTATTTTTTTTTTTACCGGGAGGTACCGGGGATCGAACCCTGGTCTCTCCATATGGTAGACGGACGCCGAACCTCTTGAGCCACATCCGTTTCCCATACAAGTTTAAATTTTCAGGAAAAAATTCCCATTTTAAATAGCTTTTGTCCTTAATGAATTACAGAATGAGTGCTTCATTAAATATATTTAGTGATATAATATTTAGAAATAACTTCACTTTGTGGGCCTCTAAAAAAGGCTTTCTGTTAATTCTGAGTTTTTTTTTTTACTCACATTAATCATGGGGAATGTCAAATTATGAATATCTATAAAATATGCTCTAATGAACTTTACCATTAGAGCTGCTTAGAGGGCTTTGCTTCAGTCACTGATTTTTAGAGAAAAGTCATTTTACAAGGATTTTTAAAAAGCACCAGCTCTTGTAAAAAGCTATGTGTTAATTATACAAACAGGAACCTCACGTTACACCTTCAAACACCTGAGAGAATCATACTAATAGTGCCCAGTTTTACTGTGATAATTCAGCATATCATGCAGTCTTTATGAATTTCAAAGGCTAAAGTCATGATAATTAAGTAAAACAGAATATACTAAGGTGCTTTAAACCCTTTCCAGAACAAAGTGGGGCATGTATAAACATAGATGTGGCTATTTTTTGTTTGTTTTCAGAAAATAAAAATATTTTAATAAGCTGGACTTCATCAAAATTTAAAATCTTTTCTCTGTGAAGCACACTGTTACGTGAATGAAAAGAAAAGCTACAGTTTGGGAGGATATATTGCAAATAATTGACAAAGGATTTGTATCCATAGTATATAAAGAACTCTTACGTATCAACAGTAAGTAAACAAACAACCCAATTAAAAATTAGGCGGAGGCGGATGTGGCTCAAATGGTTGGGCATCCGTCTGCCATATGGAGGGACCTGGGTTCGATCTCCGGGACCTCCCGGTAAAATAAAAAAAAATAAAAAAAATTTAAAAATTTAAAAAATTAGGCAAGTCTTCAACAGACACGCCACCAAAGAAGATATACAGATAGCACATGAAGAGATGCTCACCATAACCAACCATTAGGGAAACACAAAATCATGAGTGACCACTATGCATCTATTAGAATGGCTAAAATAAAAAATACTGACAATACCAAGTGCTAATGAAGATGCAAAGCAACTAGAACTACTTTATTTTTGAACAACCTTTTCTCAAACACACTAAATAAATATGCATGCAGCAAGAAGTGACATTCTGACATTGTAGTTTAACGCAGAGACACACACACCAGTTTACTCAACATAACAGTTTCCAATCAGAGATCATATGGAACAACTTTGAATTGTGTACTGTATTTGAATGACCCATAAAACATTTTTTTTTTGCATGGGGAGCAGCTTCTAGACTTCAGCCTATTCTGTGTGTTCACTATTTCTTCATTTTTTGAAGCACTCTCGTACTTAGCCATGATTTTGTCCTAAAGCAGGAGCCAGCAAACGTTTTCCTATGAAGGGTCAGACTGTAAATATAGACTTCTATTGCAATTACCTAACCCTGCTCTACAGCAAAGCAGCCATAGATGTATGGGCATGGGTGGATTCCAATAAAACTTTGCAAAAACTGATTACAGCTTAATTGGCTCATGGGCCATAGTTTGAAGACCCCTGTTCTAGTGGCTGGAGCTGCAGATGATAAGGGCCGACTGGTACACATTTAGAACACAGCAGGCAGCAAGTGGGCAGGTGCTGGACCAGCTTCCATTGACATTAAGCATTTAACTGGTGGCTGCCTGGTTTTGCTGGGGAAACATCTCGCTGCTGGCCAGCTCTGGTCCCAAGGTGGTTTCAACAAACAGCTTCCTTCTCATCAGATCTCAACCTTCAACAGTACATACAATTTCGCAGCTGGAGGAACTAGAAAAAGAATAGCAAACTAATCCCACAGTAAGCAGAAAGAGAGAAATAACGAAGATTGGAGCAGAAATAAATGAATTTGGGAGCAGATGAGGCTCGAGCAGTTGAGCTCCTGCCTCTCACACAGGAGGCCCCGGGTTCCGTTTCTGGGGCCTCCTGGGGGAAAAAAAAGAAAAAGACAATGAGCAGGGAAGTGGTTGTGGCTCAAGCAATTGGGCTCCCATCTACCATACAGGAGACCAGGGTTTGACTCCTGGGGCCTTCTGGTAAAGGCAAGCTGGCCCACGCAAAGTGTTGGCCCGCGCAGGAGTGCTGGCCCAAGCGGAGAGCTGGCACTGCAAGATGACACAACAACAACAAAAAAGACACAGAGGAGAGACAATAAAAGATGCAGCTGAGGTGGCGCAAGAGATTGAGTGCCTCTCTCCCACTCCAGAAGGTCCCAGGATCAGTTCCTGGTGCCGCCTAAAGAGAAGACAAGCAGACACAGAAGAACACACAGTGAATGGACACAGAGAGCAGACAGCGAGCACAAAAACAAAAGGGAGGGGGTGGGAAGCGGCTGTGGCTCAATCAGTGGGGCTCCCGTTTACCATATGGGAGGCCCCGGGTTCGGTTCCTGGGGCCTCCTGGTGAAGGCAGGCCCGCCCGCACGGCGTGGTTGGCTGACCCGGCGAGCACAAGCAGCAAGGGGGGGATAAATGAATAAATAAAAAATAAAAATAAAAAAAAAAATCTTAAAAAAAAAAAAATCTTAAAAAAAAAAAAAAAAGGGGGGGGGGGGGGGGAAAAAAAAAAAAATTTTTAAAAAAAAAAAAAAAAAAAAAAGACAATGAGCAAAACCAAACTTATTCTATGAAGCCAACATCACCCTCATACCAAAGCCAGATAAAAATGCTACAAGAAAAGAAAATTACAGACTAGTTTTTCAAATTTAGGTGCAAAAATCCTCAACAAAATACTGGCAACCAGAATCTAACAACACATTAACAAATTATACACAATGATCAAGTGGTTTTTTCCCAGGTATGCAAGGGTGGTTCAACACAAGAGAATCAATTAACGTAATACACATTAACAAACTAAAGGAGAAAAATCACATTATCATCTCTATTGATGCAGAAAAGGCATTCAACAAAATCCAGCATCCTTTTTTGATAAAAAGATTTAAAAAAAATAGGATTAGAAGGAAACTTCCTCAACAAGATAAAGGGAATATATGAAAAACCCACAGCTAACAGCATACTCAATGTTGAAAGACTGAAAGCTTTCCCTCTAAGATCCGGAACAAGACAAGAATGCCCAATGTCACCACTCTAGAAATTTTACTAAAGCAGTTGGGCAAGGAAAAGAAATAAAAAGCATCCAAATTGAAAAGAAAGAAGTAAAACTTTCACTATTGGCAGGTTACATGATCCTATATATAAAGTCCCATAAAATCTACAATAAAGCTACTAGAGCTAATAAACGAGCTCAGCAAAATGGCAGGATATAATATCAACATGTAAAAATCAGTAACGTTTCTATATATTAGGATTAGTAAGCTGAGGAGGAAATCAATAAAAAAATTACATTTACAATATCAATTACAAGAATCAAATATCTAGGAATAAATTTAAGGATGTAAAGGACTTGAACACAGAAAACAATAAAACACTGCTAAAAGAAATCAAAGCAGACCTAAATACATGGAAGGACATTCCATGTTCATGGATCGGAAGACTAAATATTAAGACAATAATTCTACCCAAACTGATTTACAGATTCCATGCAATCCCAATAAAAATTCCATCAGCCTTTCTTGCAGAAATGGAAAAGCCAATTATCAAATTTATTTGGAAGGGAGAGGGGCCCTGAATCGTCAAACACATGTCGAAAAAGAAGAATGAAGTTGGAGGACTCAGCTACCTGACTTTAAAGCATATTACAAAGCTACAGTAGTCAAAACAGCATGGTACTGGCACAAGGATAGATCTATTAACCAATGGAATTGAATTGAGAGCTCAGAAAAAGACTCGCACATCTACAGACAACTGAAATTTGACAAGGCTGCCAAGTCCACTCGACTGGAACAGAATAGTCTCTTCAACAAATGGTGCTGGGAGAACTGTATATCCATATCCACAAGAATGAAAGAGAACTTGTATTAGTCTGCCAAAGGAGTGCCTATTTCAGGTAAAAGCTTACAGTGCAAAGCCCTAAAGAGTCCAACAGAAGGTTGCTTTCCCACCAAAGTCAGCTGCCATGTATTGAAGCAAGATGGTTGCTGATCTCTGCCTGGTCTCTCAGGGTTTCCTATATCAGTCTCTGGCATAGCGTTTGTTTCTTTCCAGGCCTTCTCAGCTGCTTAGCTGCTCTATTCTCGTCAGCTACAAACTATCAGGTGAATGGCTCATCTCTCCCTGGGACCCCAGGATCAAACATGACAGAGCTCTCTCTCTCTTCTTGTGTCATGAGTGCCCATTTAATTCAGCCCACCAAGGGGGAAGGGACTCAACCAGAGTCATGCCCTACTGATGTGGTCGAATGAAAAGTCCTAAACTGACTGTATGAAGTAAACTTAAAACCTTTGAATTTAATACAACCACAGGGTATCACACCCAGAAGAACAGATTAGTTCACAAACATAATCTTTCCCTTTTTGGGATTCACAAGTAATCTCAAATTACCACAGGACCCCCATCTCAAACCCTATTCAAAAATCAACTCAAGATGGATCAAAGACCTAAATATAAGAACCAGGACCATAAAACTCCTAGAAGACAATGTAGGAAAGCATCTTTGGATCTTGTGGTAGGCAACGGTTTCATAAACTTTACACCCAAAGCATGAGCAATGCAAGAAAAAAAATAGACAAATGGGACCTCCTCAAAATTAAAATTTTTGTGCTTCAAAGGAGTTTGTCAAGAAAGTGAAAAGACATCCTACTCTATGGGAGAAAATATTTGCAAACCACATATCTGATAAGGGTCTAATATCCAGCATATATAAAGAGATCTACAACTTAACAATAAAAAGGCAAACAATTCAATAAAAAATGGGCAAAGAGCTTAAATAGACATTTTTCCAGAGAGGAAATACAGATGGCTAAGAAGCACATGAAAAGATGTTCAACATCAAATCAAAACCACAACGTGATATCTTTTCACACATACTAGACTGGCCACTATTAATAAAACAGAAAACTACAAGTGTTGGAGAGGGCGTGGAGAAATAGGAACACTCATTCACTGCTGGTGAGAATGCAGAATGGTGTAGCTGCTGTGGAAGACAGTGTGGTGGTTCCTCAAGAAGCTAAATATAGAATTGCCATTTGATCTGGCAATCCCGCTACTAGGTATACACTCAGAAGAATGGAAAGCAGGGACACAAGCAGATATATGCACACCAATGTTCATAGCAGCATTATTCAGAATTGCCAAAAGATTGAAGCAATCCAAGTGTCCATCAACAGATGAATGGATAAACAAAATGTGGTATATACATATAATGGAATATTATTCAGCCATAAGTAAGAATGAAGTACTGAGGCATGCAACAACATGGATGAACCTCGAGGACCTTATGTTGGATGAAATAAGCCAGGCACAAAAGGACAAATACTATATGACTCACTAATATGAAATAATTATAATAATCAAATCCATAAAGGTAGAATCTAGAAGACAGGTTACCAGGAGATAGAATGGGGGTAGAGAAAGGGGAGGTGGTGCTTAAACTGTGCAGAATTTATAATTAGGTTGACTGTGGTGGTTTGGGGGTGGACAGAGGTAATGGTTAGCACGATAATGTGAGTGTAGTTGGCAGCACTGAAGTATTTGTGTATGTGGTTGAAGGGGGAAGCTCTGGGTCATATATATTACTAGAAGGAAGGCTAAAGGATAAAACATAGGGTTGTATAACACAGTGAGCCCACAGTGGCAAGTGAGGATTGTGGTTAATAATTCAGAATCTAAAACGAAAGTACATCACTAGTACAGGCTATTGTTAATAATAGAGTGGGATATGGGGTTAAAATGCACCTAAACCAAAATATGTACTATAGTTAGAAGTAACATTTTAACATTCTTGCATCAACTCTAACAAAGGTACCACACCAATGTTAAGTGTCGACAATGGCAGGGGTGGGCAGGGGGGGTATGGGAATGCTGCATATCCAATTCTTAGAAATATGTTTTATGTCACAGAAACAACCATATTTCCCTGTAAGTTATACTGTTTTACACAGTCTGGTTCTAGACAGACAGGGCCTTTTAAACAGTTTGAACATTATATAGCTATATACTTCTATGGGATATAAATGTACCCTTGTAGCCATAAGTATGTTTTCTAGACAGAGGCATGCACAGTAACTAACAAATAGTAAACTTCCCTCCTGTTACTTTCTCAAATAAGATGGTCAAAAACTCTGAACATATGAGCCTTGCCTAATAAAGGAAAACAGGCTTTAAGCCAAGCCTTTAATCTCAATGATTGCATGTATGAACCTTACTCCTATAATAATGAAACTAAGTCTAATTATAATTAATGCCTAAGAATTGCCTCCTGAAAACCATCTTGTTACTCAAATGTGGCCTCTCTCTAAGCCAAATTCTACAAATAAACTCACTACCTTCCCCCGACAAGGGACATGACTCCCAGGGATAAGCCTCCCTAGCACCAAGGGAGTATTATCAAGTGTTAATCAATGATGCATTTGAAGAAAGACCTTGATCAAAAGGGGAAATATTAAAAAATATATAATTTTTATGGTTAAGAGATTTTAATGTGAGCTGGGAGGTCATTCTGCAAGTAATATTTATGCAGGTCTCAGCCAGACTTCACAAAATGCCACAGTAAACAAAGCCACAAACAAAAGTACTCCTGAGGGCCCTAGGGATGTCCGTAAACCAAGGCAAGCCACACAAAATCAACACCCTCTTGGACAGCTCTATCTGGGAAAATATGAGAAGCTATTTACCCACTATAACATAGTTACACTCATTTGTAGGTTACCTAATCATGATTCTTCTACTCTTCTATTTGAACCTACAATTTTCAATATACTTGTTAAGTATACTTCTCAGGGATTTAAAGCCCTCGGAGTCATCCTATGCCAGTTGAGCCCTGAAACCCAGCAGATATCTGGCCAACTTCTACTCTCCAGTTCTTCAGGCCTGCCCTAGACAACTAACAAAACAATGGAGATGGACCAGCCCCACCCCAAAAGCAAGGAGTGTCTTCAATTGCAAGCAAAACAATTCCATTCCTCTGCCCCATAATAATTATGTCCCTTCTCAGCCTGAAGCAGTCAGAGTGGACATTGTCCCAAATCCCTCACAACTGAGGAATGAACAATCAGGGGGGAAAGTAACTGCTGACTAAAGCAGATTTACTGTTGTTGTTGCTATTATCTTGTGTTAACTGAGTAACCTGTAACATTGACATAAAAAAAAAAGAATGTATCTTGTATCAGAGCTCTGTAACTTCATTTTTCTATGTCTAATACCCTAGAAAATATATAAATATATAATATGTACTAACCCAACTTCTGCAGGAAGAAGCCTCCTCTCTATATTTTTACTTTTTGTTTCAGTTAGCATTGGCTCTAGCTGTAGTTTTAAATTTTCTTTTGTTGTTTAAAAAGAAAGGTAGTTTGAAAATAAAAAGATAATAAAATAAAATTTAAAAAAAGAGAGAGACTTTGCTCAGGACTGGAAGGCTCATGTCTTTATGTTTCAATTTTCAGTATGAATGTAGCTTGGCAAAACTTTCAATATTTTACATCAATAATTTCACAAAAATTTTAATATTGTCTTTTAAAGTCTTCTTAGTTCAAGCTGTTGGACCAACACAGCTCTTTTCTGAGTCAGCAGAGGGTCATCCCAACAATTCCCCAAAGGACGGACTATTTTGTAACTATTTCAGCAAAAAGACTCAGGCTTTTGGTCTTTTTCTCATGAGTCTACTGTATGACCCTGCTATTCTATGCAGGACCTACCCAGCTTTATTTTATCTTAAGGTACCAGCCCATTTGTTCCTGCACAGTAGGAGTGAGAGGAAAGAAAGTACAATTCCCAACCTTTCCCTCTACTAGGCCAGGCCAACCTGACTCAGGACAATCTCTAAACTTAAGTGTCAGTTTCCTCATCTTAATAAAAATTAAGGAAATGATACCTGACCTGCCCACCTTGGAAAGCTATTTATTCATAATGAATGACTAAATAAAGGTTTGCTCCAGACACAAAAAGGTCACACAATGTTCTGTGCTGTTCTTTTTTTTTTTAAAGATTTTATTTATTTATTCATGTATCCCCCCCTTGCTGCCCGTGCTCGCTGGGTCAGCCAACCACGCCCCGCGGGCAGGCTTGCCTTCACCAGGAGGCCCCAGGAACCGAACCCGGAGCCTCCCATATGGTAAACGGGAGCCCTACTGATTGAGCCACAGCCGCTTCCCTGTGCTGTTCTGTATGCCAGATTTCTGAGTTAAATGAAGCAAAGGAAGATTCTAAGGCTGACTCATGTAATATAGTGGCCTGAGAGAGTCAAAACCTGAAGATTTTTAACACTGGAATGATGAAAGTCAAAGAGAAAAGGCTCAACATTCATCAATGATGAATGCAATAAAAATGGACTGCTATCAATGTAAAATCAGAAAAATAAAATAATGTTTGCTGTAAAACTTTTCAAATGTGAAAGATATATTTAACCATTTTCTTACTGATTCCAAATTGCTTCCAAATTTTCACTAGTATAAACAGTGCTAAATAAACAAACAAAGAAAAAAGGAAAAAGAACAAACAGTAATGCAATGAGCATTCTGATACATACAAATACCTACAAAGACTTCACAGTATGTCTTAGGGCAGACCCTTAAATGTGAAAATGTCATGGCTGACAGTTATTAACCATACTGTCATACCAAAAAGTTATGCCATTTTACACTGCCATCAAACATTATTTACAATTAAACAATAGTATCCTCTTCCGAAATAAGACATTCTAGCAGGATCACATTTAACAAACCTCGTTACACTAAAAAACAATTTGACAAAATGTCGCTGCTTTCACTCTAGCATTGCTTAGTTGTGGGGAAAATAAGTCAACCAAGAAAACCTCTATAATGTGAATTCATACCCTTTATCCAGTTAATCACCAACTAATTTACTTTTAGGGGTTGTGGTATATTCTTTACATATGGCAACTATACTGAAATATACGTTAAATAAATACAACGTTAAGCATTTAAATTTGGTACATTTTTCAAAATTACAGGCCTATGATTTGTGGATATTTTAAAATGGAATTTATAGACATGCCTTTTGGAAATGGATTCCAACTGATGATTCTGACAGAATTTCCATTCCTAGACCTCATTCCAGTCTAAGTCTAGCCAGAGACAAATACTAGGATTAGAAATAAGGGGAAGGGGGGCGGATGTGGCTCAAATGGTTGGGCGTCCATCTGCCATATGGAGGGATCTGGGTTCGATCCCCGGGACCTCCTGGTAAAATAAAAAAAAAAAAAAAAAAAAAAAATATATATATATATATATATATATATAGAAGGTGCATGGGCTTCCAGGCTCTGTGTGCCGGTGAGCCACCAGGTTCCGGGAGCCCTGCAGCAAGATGATGATGTAACAGGGGAGAGACAAGACGAGATGCTCCGAGGGCTCTGAAAACCAGGAACCGAGGTGGCGCAGGTGGCAGAACACCTCTCTCCTACATTAGAGGTCTCCAGGATCGAATCCTGGTGAAGACTGGAGGAGGAGGATGAGAAGAGATGGCAGGAAACAGATACAGAAAATTGCCCAGTGAATGGACACAAAACAGCAAATGGGAAAGGGGGGGTTTAAAATGGATAAAGTAAATAAATATATCTTAAAAAAAAAGAAATAAGGGGAAAAGAGGTGGCTGAAGCAATTAGGCACCTCCCACCCACGTGGGAGGCCCCAGGTTCGGTTCCTGGTGCCTCCTAAAAAAAGAAGCAGACAGAGAGCTCACACCATGGGGAGTGGGGAGCAGAAATAAATAAATACATAATAAATCTTTTTAAAAAAGGAAATACGTTAACAGCATATACCCATCAAAAACCTGGGCAGCAATTTCAGTGAGCACTGGTATAGGACTATCTTGAGGTAGACCTGTATCTTCATATCTTAAGCACTAAGGTATTCAGGACTGGGGGAAATTGAAAGTTAGAGATGTTGATGTTTGAGAAATAACTCAAGCATTCTGAACAGGTTAATCAGGCATATTAATAACAAATTACATCTCCACATTAGCCTGTGAGCTATCTGAGAGCAACAGCCATACATTCACATTCATAGTTGGCACAGTTCATGCTACCAAGCTGGCACACAAATGCCTGTCGAATTTATCCAGCCATGGTTTTGTTAAAGATGAAGAAGCTGAGCTTTAATGGAGTTGACTCCATCAGCAGACCCATTAGATGTTCTCTGAGTATCCCAGCTTGTCCCCAGTCCTCTTCAGAGTGTGCTGTTTCAAACTGAACCCTATACTCCACATATGATCTGACCAGCCAGGACTACCTACTCATAGATTTCATAAATGTAGGCTTCAACTCTATTAATATTTTTGATAGTCATTCTACACTGCTGCTTTTTATTGAGCAATTTCAAGTGCCCCAAATCTTTTTCACATGTTCTGTAGGGAGCTATACCACCAGCCTTGATTTACTAGTATATTTTAGGACATAACTGCAGGACTCAACAATTAGTACTATTAAACTACTTCTAATTTAGATCCAGTATACAGAACGGCATTTTCAAATTTTTCTTGGATCTTGATTCTGTTATCTAGAATATAAGTAGCTTTCTTGACCAGATTCCTGTCAACTACAAATCTCATTAGCAAGTCACAAAGGTCTTCCTTTACTCACTGTTAAAAGTACAAATAGGCCAAAAAGATGTAGTACTACTAGAGCATTCTGATTAAAGCCTGCCATCAATCTGTATTTTGTGTACATTTAACGGCTCCAAGGCCACCTAACTGTATTACCATTACCGAAAGTACCTTACCGATTTGACCTCATATGACACATATATATCCATACATAAAAATCAAGTACCACCAAACAGTACTTAATCCTTACTATGTAAAATTATAGGGGAATGACTATGGCTCAAGTGACTGAGCAACTGCTTCCCACATGGGAGGTCCCAGTTCCGTATCCGGTGTCTCCTAAAAGCAAACAAACAAAAAAATCAACAAAAAGCAAACAAATGAAAAAATCAACTCGGGGAGCCAATGGGACTCAGTGGTTGAATTACAGTTTCCCATATACGAGGTCCTAGGTTCAATCCTGGCCCCAGTGCCTCAAAAAAAAAAAAAAAAATTTATAGATATTCTCTCTTCTAAGTCTACCAGTCATCTGTTCCCCTCCCTTTCAAAAATGCTGGTCATATCCATCTAAGTTGTTTTCATAACCCATTGATAGGATGGGAACTGAAGTTTGTAAAATACAGATTTAAAATGAATTCAACTAGTTCTATTACTAATGAGAGCTATAATATTCACAATGTCAAACTTCTCAAATTATCACAAAGTACAAAGACTTCATTTCTTGGTAAAACTTGAAATTATATTACAAAACATATTTAGAAACATCTATAAAATATAACTAATTTGTATGACTATATTGAAGGTCTTTTATCAGTATCAACTTGCCATTTTAGTTATATCTACACTGATTTATTCAAAGATATTCTAAAGAATTAAGAGTTTTATTTCTAGATTGTTTCAGAAAATGTAAACTTCACTATTTCTATATAAATGAGGATTGTATTCTAATACTAAGAAATATTAACCAATGTACACATTTTAAAATGTGAAGCCATCAGTCCTTCAACGATGAAATTATACATCCATTTTTTTTTTCCTGGTTAAATTTACTACTCACTTTGCCACAAGGTTGTGTAAACATAGGCCATATGATCATGGGCAAACATGACCTCACCCACATTTTGGTAAATAAGAAAAGCAAATAGCCAATCCTGCTCCTTCAAAAAGATAACTTCTTAAAAAGAATGCCTAATTCAAAACCTGAATTGTAATCAAATGAGAAAATTTGGAACAAAGTTTGAATATGAAAAAAAGCCTTTCAGAAAATTTTTTTGTGTAAAAGAATTAAGCTAAACTGAAAAAATTAAGAAAAAGCTGTGGCTCTAAAGAGTTACAACACACCTGAGAGTAATGAAATTATTTTAATTATTTTCCTTTTAGCCATTTTGATAAAGAACTGTTTTTGAAAAAAATTTGCAATCTTCAACTTATTTTCACAGGGATCCGATGTAAACCTGGAAAATCACTCTCCTTCAAAGTCGAAGTATTGCTATTTCTGTTCTGGCCAAATGCCCACAAAAACACAAATATGCCACAAAACCAGCCTGAGCTGAACTACCATAGCTGGGAGATTTGAAGGTTTGTTTTCTTTTTAAAACTGCTCAAAAGCTGCTGTATGGTGGTATTTAGTATAAATAGACTTTTTTCTAGCAAATATTTAGAGTCACAGAATGCACAATCACATGGTTCTTTAGAGGATAATGTAGGAGACTTTACCCAAGGATGACAATTCTAACAATTCTTTGAACCAGTCAATATACTTTGCACATTTCCATATCAACATAATTGGCACATGAAGACTTGATCTGGGGTTGAGGGAAAATTTCTAGATGAAATAATAAGGCCAAAAAATATTTAATTTCTGAAGAAGTAACTGAACTTTGTTTGTCAGCTATCTGGCATGACCAAATATAAAAGCACTTGCTTGAACTTTTGGAGGAAAAAAAGTTCCCAATCTTACAGCCAAAATTTAGCTTTTGGTCCAAAAGGTGAGAACTTAACATTTAAGTACAACAAGGCAAATCCAGGGGTACATATTCACTAGGTGTTGTTCCCAGACTTAGAATGAGACTGGGGAGAAAAGGTAAGACTTAAATCTTAGGGAAGATTGATAAGCTCCATGTTACCAGAAAAACCCTCCAAATAAATGACATGGGTAGTAAATTCAGTGGAGTCTAGAAAGGGCAGTGTGCTAAAGTCTCAGCCTTCAAAGGGGGAGATGTTTCTTGAACTAGGTCTTGCAGACTGAATAAATTTGGATAACAGTCAGAAAATGTATTACAACTGACTAGAGAGCTTTATGCAACCACCTGAACTATGATAAGGAAACAAAAATTATTTTGTAATTTCATCACGCTCTCCTGTGTAATAAAATATCAAGTGGAATGAATGGACAGCAAAAGTCAAAAAACTCACTGTAAACCCAAGTGCTGTTTACAGAATAACCACATGCCTTCTTTTATTACTCAAAGAACATTCCACACTTTTATGGAGTGGTGCTTTCCAGATAAATGTTGACATCACAATATAGTCACACTGGAAAACTTGTTTTTTAATCTGAAGCTGTATCAAAAAATGCATAACTAAAGGATCCTATATCCAAGGGAGCATAAAAAGTTAAATTTTAGGTAGAGACCCCAAAACATTCAGAAAGAGCTAATAATGAACACATTTATTCACCATTAAACATTTATTTCACTCTACAAAAATTTTGAACATGGGCTTTCATTTTTTTTCACTATTTTGGCTGAAGAATGCTTCTGACCCAAGTGACTATGATGATTAAATAAAATATTTGTAGAAGTGCTCTGTAATCTGAGAAAGGCATACAAATAGAGATTATCATTCCTGTACAGGTCTCAAAAACTACCTTCTTGATTTTTAGCTTGATCTCCCAAATGTTGGGGTTACTGCTAACCATTCTACCAAGCTATTGAACCATAGTGGTTCAAACAGGAAGATAAATTGATTAAAATTAGGCTTTCTACTTTTGGGCAGCAGTGGATAAGGCTAGATGGTTCCTCAACAGTAGGGTGATCTTGGCTTTGGAAATTTTCCAGACTAAATGATTTTAGCCGTTAAGTCTGACAGAGACTTTAAATCTTGCTTTAAGGGCTGAGCAGATGAGGGTTCATCTCCTTGCCAGGCCAAACATCTCACTCCTATCAGTTTTAAATATTGGGCTTCTGTGTCAGAAATTTAATAATTTAAAAAAAAAAACACTTCTACTGACATAAAGCACCGTCTATTAAACATGTTTGCATATTGACACAACTATTTTCTGAGGAAAACCCTGGCCTTGCCTCCAAGTCAATTTATACACCTATATTAGAATTCAAGTATCTGATTAACTCTTCACTTATCAGGGGTGGATATCAGCACTGCCCACTGGCTTAGCCAACTATTAAAGCAGAGTGGTCACCAGAGACTATACCCTTGGACTTCTGGTACCCCATTTAAAAAAAAAAAAAAAAGCCAAGCAGCATGGAAGATTATAGAGGGCTACTTCCACAGTTCCAGAGTACCCAAAAAGTAATGACTTCTTTAAACTGCATTCTGGCCCAATACTATCCTTTGTGTTTTGTTCTAAGACACCTCAAGATGTGGGTTCAGATGCTTCACTTCACAGTCATTGTAGCGCTAAGAGAAGCAGACTTAAGACCCAGAACCCACGTTACTAAAGGATCCACAGACTCTCAATCCTTGGGAAAACTATGTTTCTCCTAAATAGCTGGTTTGTTTTTAATCTTGTAAACAGTCTTGGAATTGATGTTATTTCCTTCTTTGTTCTGGGTACCCAAACCTTAAGGCCCAATTTGTGGCCCTACATCTGCCAAGTGCAAGTCTGTAAGGCATGCATTTGTTTGTGTACTAACCCTACCCTAGTCATCATTTGGTCTTTCCTTATTCTCCCTTTGCTTTTTATCTAATTCTTTGAGGTGAGGGGGAGGGAGGGTAGGACAGAGGAAGAACAAAGGAAACATACCCTTAATTTTCTCCATTTCCCTAAAATGGAAGGTAAGGAGTATGAACAAATAACTAGCTGGTTTTTAGCGTGAGGGTATGACATTTAGCCCTGGCCTCATGATAAATTTGTTAAATAATGCAAGATCCAGTGGGTCCATTTTCTTGCTGAGATGGATGAACGTAACACTGCTAAAGGGACATCCTGTCTGGGGAAAGATGACTAAATTGGGTCAAACTGGAAAGTGTCAAGGAAATCAATATAAATGGTGTACAGCAAAATACAGTACTTCTATCATTTTTCTTCAGAGCCAAATAATTTATTTTTGTGAATAGGAATGGTCTAGGCCTCCTCTGTGATGTGGAAGATGTTGTGGCAACTCTTTCATCTCACAGGGTCCCGACCCCAGTCTGCAAGACTTTATTAGTCCCTACTGGTCTCCTTTCTGGTAAACATATTCTTCAAGTACCTATTATGAGACATTACAGACCTTAAGGTTTGAAGAGCTGACTTTATAGAAAAATATTTTTAATTATTTTTTTGCAGGTATAAAAAAAGAATTCTATTCAACTAGTATAAAGAATAGCATTCAAAAATTAATGACTGATCTAGAATTTCAAACCTTCATCCTATATTTTGCCCCAATCTCTTTAAGGTAGAGTTAAGGAAAGCAATAAGAATGCAACTGGGGAATCAGGGGTGGGCAGGGGGAGGAGTGGTCAGGCAAAGAGCACACTATAAATGTCAAACAGCCAGGAAATGATGAGGTAAACCAATATGCTACCTAATCAAAAAACACTGGTGGTGTAAACCAAAGATTAACAAAGCAGAACAACGTTCCACCCTGGGGAAGCAAACATTCTAGTTCCTCTTTCCTTAGAAAATATGACCCTCAGTATTCCTGGGAGAGTTGAGTGAATATGAGAGAAGTGTAATGGCTTGTCAGTCAGCGGTGGAGTTCCTTTGGGATCCTGTAGTCCACTCCTTTATGGACTCCCCTGGGCCCTAAGATTATCTGTCATATGCACAGGAGCTAAATGAGGATCTGCTTTTAAGTCTAAAATGAGTTAGGAAGGACAAAAATAAGAATAGGGAAAAAATATGTGGCCTCAGGGTAAATAATCCCTTAGGCATCTTGGCGACCTAAACAAATGGGATGGACAGGAGGCTGAGTGAACCCCAACAATCCTCACAGTGGGAAGGCCATAGGGTCACTCTAAATTGCCCTTCCCAGCACCATCCCCTCCTGACAACTGCCCCACCCCCCGTACACATAGCTCTCCTGGGAGGTAATATAGTCCTACAAGAACCATAACCCTGCTGGCCCCATGAGAGTAATCTAGTGGTGCAAGCTAGACTTTTAACGGGAAGTCAGTCTCTTCCAGGCGATAAAACTCCAAAAGAACACTCATGAAATGCAGGTGGCCAAATTTTTTTATCAGGTGGAGAAAGCTGGTCTGCACAGAAAGGGTGGGTGGGCAAGCAGAGAGGGGTAGTAGTAAATGGGCAGTCTTAATGGTGCTTGTGCTCCCAGTTCCAGGTTTTTGTGAGACCCTGCTGCATCTTGGCCTTTTCTCACAGCTTGCATGGCTCTTACCTGAGATAAACTTTCACTAAATCCTAGTTTTGTTGGAAGAAACAGGAGAGTTCCAATGAACACAGGGGCTACTTCCTAGACTTCAGTGCTCCAGTGGTCTGCTCCAAGGAAGGGCAGCTCTAAGGGCAGGGCTAGGACACTGCTCCTCTTAACCTTTCAGAAGGCCAGCCCAAACTGCCCTAGTAAAAATGGGGAGAAGGGTCACCCCTTTAGGGTCGGAGAGCTGAAATGTGTTATTAAGTGACAGAGGTAGAATAGGAAAAATAAAATAAAATATGAAAACAGATAAGTCTGTTTATCCTCACAAATTTGAGAATAAAGTTCAACATTATATAAGCAAGTGCAAATTAAGTATAACTTTTTTTTCTGGCCACCCTAAACTCAACTATCAAGATGGTCTTGGTCAAAGATATTTTCTTCTCCTGAGTGAAAGACAAGCCCTTCCCTTGGATACATTTTCCCTAAAACTTGGAAGAGGGATAGAAAAGTAATTATCAAGAATTAAAAATTACATAAATATATACAGTACATAAGTTTTAAGTCCTCCGATAACAACCATTTAAAAACTGGAATTCCCCAGATTCTCCTTCTTCAACAGTTCCTGAGAAGCTATATATGTGAGAGTGGAGAAAGAGTGGAAGGAAGAGGCAATTTGGGAGAAAACAAGGTGCTTAAATTTGGTATCTCTCCTTTCAAGTTTCTGACTGGAGGCAAAGTAGAACATTTTAAGAATTAAAAGGGCTATTAACATCAGAGCTCTCATTAGGGGAAGAAAAGTCAAGACAACCTACTGAAGACCTTTGGGCTCCAAAGAAGGGCCAGTGAGCTGCTACAGCTCCAAAGAGCTCCTCACTGTCAGGCCACCTTAGGGGGAGATACCCTGAGGACCTGATGGATAGCCTTGCACTAGCTAGTTTTGTGATTCCTAAACACTTGACTTACTGTCTGAACTGGACAATTTGTGAAAGTGAATTATTACGTGGGGACAATATGCATAAACCTGGACTTTCCATGGCAAACAAGAACATTTGGTCACCCCTTACTAAATGGTAATGCCTTCTCTATGACCAAAGGGTAAACAGCCAACTTTTCATGTAAATGACTTTGTTTCCCCTTGATCTAGCAAAGGCAAAGCTCCCTCCATTTAAGAGAGGGTTACCTGCACATAAACATTTGTTTGTGGTGGTGAAAATAAGTCTCTCTTGATAATATTTAATATTTCAAATCTGTAACCACCTACAATTCACTAGGTTTCTGGAGGAAAATTTGTTTTGCAGCCATCTCATAGAATACCTAATTTTTCAACCTTCCACTACTCTGCTCCAGGCCAGGTAGTCAACCAGCTGCCAGTTTCCCTACAGCATGTTTCAATAGTCTTATGATTCTTCCCACCCTGCTCTCATCATTTAAGGAATCAGAACATGCTGATCTAATTTTTCTAACAGCCCAATACCTCAAACGAGCTTATCTCCCCACTGAACCTTTGAGGTAATTTATCCTAACTTACGTATCCTTGTATTTGAAAATTACATCAAATATAGCTCATGCATGCCCCTAGACAGCAGGGGCTATGTTCATGTACTCCTCACAAGGTGGGATAGTAAATAAAATTCAACACTGAGAAACTGGTATGCACACATGAGTTTTAAATAAAAATGAGGTGGGAGGTATCTACTAAAACTCAAACATGTGGTCTTATTCTAACTTTGATAAACCTGAAACAAAACTTCTGAGCTCTCCTGTTAAGAGATGACTTCCTTGGGCTTCCAGATCTTTCTCTTTTCACCACTAAGGCATTCTTAGCACTAACCCCATCTTCTTTTAGGTTTGTGCTACTGCATCACATAGGATCCACCAAGAAACTCAGTGTATCATAAATTGAGAGAATTTAATTTGCTTGAATATCTTTAACAATTCAAAGACTCAGAGAAGAACTATTTCTTCTACTCAAAAGATAAAATAGCTACTTTTTAAATAACAACTTTATTGAGATATGTCTCATATTATACCATACAATTCATCTATTTAAAGGGTACAATTTGGGAAGCGGCTGTGGCTCAATCGGTGGGGCTCCCGTTTACCATATGGGAGGCCCCGGGTTCGGTTCCCGGGGCCTCCTGGTGAGGGCAGAGCCCGCCCGCACGGCGTGGTTGGCTGACCCAGCGAGCACGGGCAGCAAGGGGGGGATAAATGAATAAATAAATAAAATCTTTAAAAAAAAAATAAAATAAAATAAAGGGTACAATTTAATAGTTTTTAGTATATTCAAAGAATTGTACGACCACTACCACAATCAATGATAGTTAGATTTTTAAAAGACACTGGAGATTAAGTATAGTAAAGCAAAATTTATTTATTTTATTTTTCCCTGGTTTAAGTCTTAAGAATCTAGACATATATTGTACCAAACTACTTTCCAGAAAAAAAACCTACCTGCAGTGTATGAAATTGCTTTGTCTCATGTCTCAAAGCATCCCTACTTGTATTGAGCATTATCACATTTTACAAATCTCTAACAGCTCTCCTCATTTGCTTGCCTTTATTTTATTCAGCTACTATCTGTGGATTTATCCAGTGGTTTAGTCTTTAACTTATTTGAAAAGGGTCGTTTTTTTCTTGTTTGTTTTTGTTTTTAAGGAGGTACCAGGGATTGAACCCAGGACCTTGTTCATGGGAAGCAGGCACTCAACCACTGAGCTACTTTGGCTCCCAATGAGAGTTGGTTTTCGGTTTGTTTGTTTTTAGGAGGTACCGGGGATCAAACTCAGGACCTCATACATGGGAAGCAGGTGCTCAACCACTTGAGCTACATCTGCTTCCCCAAGAGCACAAGTTCTTGACAGATCTAAGTTCGAATCCCAGTTCTGCCTTTTGATAGAAGTTTGGACCCAAAGACGTGGGTAAAACATTCACTTTTTGAATCTCAGTTATTATAAAATGTTAGAACTTTAACTTGCATGAAGTACCCAGGACAGCATTTAAAACATAAGAGATGGTTACTAATAAATGGCATTTAGCAGTTTGAATGAGCTTTTTACTAGATTGAGGATATTAACCTTTTGTCTATTATTATGCAAAACTTTTTCACAAGTTTGTCTTTTTTTCCCTTTTAATCATTTGACAGTATTGGAAATAAGCCTGCTTTCTCATCCAAAGGTCTGATAAAATTCAGTTTATACTTTTCTTCATATAGGTCTAAAACATTCCAGGTAAGCTGCCCACCCCACCCTACCCCCAGGCATTTCATTTTTGATGCTATAATGAATTTTTTCTTTCAATAATTTTATGATTGGATATTGATAGCAAGGAAAAAGCTATCAATTTTTAAATATCTTTATGTTGGTATATGGCTATCTTATTGAACTCATTTTTAGTTTTTCAATTGATTCTCTTGGTTTGCCTAGTTTTAAGACTGTGACCATCAACAAATATTGCTATTTTCCACCATCTTTCATAGCAGTTATACCTTTAATTGGTGTCTTGTTGCATTGGTAAGGATGATATCAAATATCAGAGGTTTTACTGGGCATCCTTGTTTTGTTTTCTGAATTTAAGGGGAGCACCACCACTGATTTCTCATTAGTAGGTTGTTGGCTGTTGGCTTAAAATGGATATGTATTCTTTAATCTCCTACTAGCTTTAAAAGAGTTCATAAATCAGGAAAAAGTGTTGAATTCACACTGTTATCTTGGCTGGTATATACTAGAATGATATCCCCTGAAGGTTAAATATCTATACTCCGGTGCCAGGCTCTGTGACTCATTAGCAATATCCTTGGGCAGCCTATTAGACTCCCAGACTAAATTTCTTAATCTGTAAAATGAGTGTAATAATAATCGCAATAATAACCACCACCACCTCCTAAGGTCATTGTGAGGAATAAATGAGACGATACAGGTAAAGTGCTTAGAACAATACCTAGCACACACAATAAGCCCCAAACATTATTTATCATTTTCCCTGACATGGTATACAACCTTAATACGTTTCCTAACATTAAACAATGTATTTCTTGGGAATATCTGTTTGCTTGTGGTGAGTTATTTTTCATTATACTATTCAATTAGATTTGCTAGTGTTTTACTTCGAACTCTCAGGGCTACTTCCATAAGTGAAACTGGAATACAGTTTTCTTCCTTTGTAATATCTTATCAGGTTGCTATTCTTATATTTTACATCTTAGATTTCTAAGAGTTTTTGCTAGTTTCATAACATGAATTTAATATCATTTGCTCTTTTTCTAGGATCTAGAATGAGATAATTTTATTAATAAATTTTTTCAAAATTTAAAGGAACATATTTCCATACTATCTGGACATGGAGTCCCCCTTTTCCCCCACTCCCTACCTTTTGGTTAGAAGGTCATCAATAGTTTTTAATCTATTCCATGATTAGATCATTCAAGCACTCGATTTCTTATGACAATTCTGAAAAACAACCAATTCCACTTTCTTCATCAGATCTTTCGAAGTTATACAACACATACAAATATAGACCCAGTGTCTCTGCGGCCACTTTCTTCTGGATATACTTCTATGTCTGCTCCTCCTCATGTCTCTCTTTCTTATTCCTTTCTCCTCTCAACTAAGAACAAAACAAAAACAAAACAAAACAAAACAAAAAAACCTCAAAGCTCTGTATATGTGAAGCACACTCATCCATCTGTCTATCTTTCACAACATTTAATTTAAAAAGTGGGGAGAGGGAGTTTCCATAATTAAAGAAAAAATTAACATCCCCCCAATTGGCTTAAGTTTTTTTAGCTTGTGTGAGGAAAGACTGCACTGACCTAGGCATCCAGCCTTCTTCCCATCAACACAGCTTCTAAGCACTCACTCTTTAGTCTTCAAGGACCAGATAAAGACTAGCTCTTGAGTAAACAGATGGGTTACGACTGATCTTAGAGAGCGGGGATGAATGATTTTAACAATATAAAACTAGGAAGCGTTTATTTAGCACACACAGGAAGAAGTTAACAGTTCCTTGTTCCTCCTTGGCTACTTGGGAAAGCAAGGTACAGTTATGGGAGACACTGTATCTGTGACTCATTTGCCACATGAGGCTTAGGAAAACACATTAGAGAGCTATGTTCTAATAAAATGAACCTAAGTAAAACAATCTTGTAAAAACATCAAAATGACTTTCCTGTTCCTAGAAAATATTCAAATTCAACTGACCATGTCTCAAAAATCTCAAATATGAATGGAACTATGAATCCCTTTGGATATCCATTTCCTGCTTTTATCCTAATCTAAGACACTCGACAGAATCCTATTAGGAAAGGAAACAGTTAATAAACAGATTGTAGCTTCTAGAAATAAAAATTTAGCTAAGGACTCACTACTTTCTAAACTGTATCCAGCAATCAACATCAAGTTCAGTCTCTATGATTTGTGGATTCCACCTTTTCCCTTTTTGGGAAAATAATACATTCCCTTCTCTAATCTTCCTGTGCCACTCCTTTCTTCACAGTTCCTCAAAGATCACTGACAGCAACTCAATAACATGAAAGTTCTCTCATTCCCTGGGATATCACACAGCATGACTTGACCCCATCTGCTTCCGTAACAGAAAGTTCCTATGTTCTAGGATGCTGCATCTCGGTATCATGTGGAGGAAGCAGCAGAGTACAACAGGTTACAAGTTCAAGCTCCGGGACTAGGATTTCAAATCCAGGGCCCCCTTCTAGGTGTATGACTCTTGACAAGCTATTCTTCTGTTTACCCATCTGAAAACATGGGGATGAAATAGAGCTGTTATAGGATTAAATATGTAGAGGTCTTAGAAAAATATACTAGCAGCTAACACGTATGTGCTGTTAGCAGTTATGCATTCTTTTTTACCTCAAGACTTCTGCTTATACAAATAGAGAATTTTTATGCTTTCATACTGAAATGTGTCAATGATGCTGATGGGACCTCTCATTTTAGCAACTCCCGGCCACAGTGAGTAAAAGTGGGCAATAAAAGAAATAGAGAAACATTTAATCCAGGGATAGAAGATTTATATGCTTCAGAAGATAACATATATGTATAAAGTAGCCAGCAATAGGGAATAGCCTACATGTTGGATTTGGCCCCAACCACAGCTAATCTCCTCTACCTGCCCCTTTTCTTAGATCAGGACACAAAATTAAACCCCTAATAGCAGTATAAAATATTGAGGATGGGGAAATTTAAAAAAAAAAAAAAAAAATTGCAGAAATGGGGATAAAACAGGAAAGACCAACTTTTATCTTATCCCATTACTGAATTAAAAAACTAGAATTCTAAACTAATCACTGGTTATCGGTATGTACATATTTGTATTTAATTATATACTATGAAGATCACTGAATTTAAGATATTGTTAAAAGAGAAGAGTTTAAAAAATATACAGCACTATAGCATAAAACTCAGCAACTATGAGTACATTTGCAACTATGAAGCAAAACAACTTTAAGCAGGCCCTTTTGGCTATTTACAGCTTAATATTTCAGAGGGCTGATATCACAACAAATGATACATCCAGCTATAGACCAAAAGAATCCAGGTTCACTTGCAGGGTGCTTCAACACCTTAGAGTCTTAAAATATTTTTGAAAGTGTGTATGATGCATCAGAGAGTTTGGGGTGGGGGTAGGGAACGGGGAGTTAATGCTTAAATTGTTCAGTGTTTCTATCTGGCACGATGGAAAAGTTTTGGTATTGGATGGTGGTGATGGCAGCACACCATTTAGAATATAATAAACAGCACTGGATTATATATTTGAATATGGTTAAAGGGGGAAATTTTAGGTTGTATATATGTTACCAGAACAAAAATTTACAAAATCTATGGGACTGTAGAACAGTACATTCTGAGGTAATTAAAAAGAAAACAAAAAGCTAAAATGAACTGGACACTTAGCACATTACAGACAAACTGTGTAAAAGCATTTCTTAATGAATTCTCATAGCCGCCTTAAGCATAAGTTCTACTACTGCTATTTTACAGATGTGAAAGCTGAAGCAGAATGGGCACGAAATACCTGCCCAAGGACACACAACTGGGATCTGAATCCTGGACTTCAGAGGCCAGAGTCCCTCCTCTTTCTCCAGGCTGAGCTTAGTCTTCTCACTTACAAAACCGTATACGGTATCTTCTCATTCTAACATCTTATGAGTTTATAAATTCATGTACTCTCACAGTGTTTCTCAAATTGCATAGTGAATAGTTGATAACAAGCATTAAAAAAAAACAATAGAATATAAAATATCAGAATCTGTCATATATAGTTAAGGCCTATTTTGTTTCATGAAACTTCTTTTTCAATTTTGAGAGTGCGTCTGCATGTGCTGGGTTACTGACCATAAATGTAATTTCTCACTGGAAGTTGCAGTTTGAAAAAAAGTAAAAAGAAAGGTTTGAAAAGTCGTTGGTCTAAAGTGTTCATTCTTTTCCTCAACAAAACTGAAAATAAATTATTCCAATTTTAGTTGGATTTCAAATCTAAGAAAAGTTGTCATCCCAGAGACTAAATGCTTTGAATTCTGTACTAATGTGTATGTAAATAAGAGGATTTCCCAAACTGTGTTCTGGTAGACCATTCCTTCTAGATGTTTGTCAGTATTTCTTAGGGTTGGGGTGGGGATTCTTGTGACCAAATAAACTTGGCAAATTGGGAAATACTGCACACTGTACTTCCTTCCTGGACAGTCATAATGCACATGTTACTAAAAATTCTGAGAAGCTCTGCAGAAAACAGTAAAACTACCATCAAAAACAGAAATCTGTATTTAACCCAGTGTTTCCCAAACTTATTTGACTATGGAAATAACCAACAACCACTTATCTCTAATAAGACCAGTGTTCTACAAATAACAATTTGGGAAACACTGCTTTATGTGGGTCTTAGCACATAAAAGGGGGAGGAACCCTAATAAGTTTCAGCTATTACAGTATTTAAATCTTTTCAAATAAGCAAAAATATAGCAGAGATGAATAAAATAAACGGAAAAACTGAATTTGGGTTACACATTTCATCTCTGCTGAGGAATTTTATCAAAATACTTATAGTTGTATTATTTACTATTTAGAGAAAAGCTGTATTATGCTTTGAAAGCATGAGGTGGGGAAAAGAGAGGGAAAGAAGACATATGAAAAAATAAGGTAGGAAAAAAACCCACAATTTGAACATATTATAAATCAAGAGGGACAGAACTTGGAGACAATAGACAGTACAACGTTGTGAATGTAATTAATATCCCTGAATTGCATATTTGAAAGAGGTTAAAATGGGAAATTTTATGTTACCACAATAAAAAAAAAATTTAAAAAGAGGGGCAAAACTTACATACATAGGAAAAATGTACAAGTCATCTTGTAAATAGAGAGATGGGAACCAAAAGATTGGTGTGGGATCACGCTGATGACCTGATCCAGAAGTAAAGGAACTGGCTGGAAATATGCCATCAAAGGGGAAAAGAGTTGTTTACCCAGACTGAGAGTTCTTTCAGGCCTGTCTCTACATCATAAACAGTAATAAAAACTGCTCATGGAATAAATTACTTAATAACAGACGTTTGAAGAGTTAGGAATGCTCTTGGGTGGTGAATACCATTCTCATCAGTGAAAGAACCCTGGGCTGGAAATGGTCCTATGATCTGAGCCAGCAGACCATTCTATGCAGGAAGAGGATTAATACATGGCTACTTAAGCATGTTCTTTACATGCCCAAATTTGATTCTATATTTTTGGTCCTTTCTTTTCTATCCCGTTTCCCTCTGGTTAATGTTTCTCTTTTCCTCAAAACAAACAGCTCATAGAACTTTACAACACGTAGTACTTAAAACTTGACAATAAAACTGATGTGAAGCTTGAGGATTTGTTAATTATTAACTCTACTTATTAAGCTTGTACTTTACAATCATATAACGTTTAGTTTTTAACCATTTTTTATTCATAAGTACAAAAGTAGAAATTGAAAATACACATTTTGATGTTATTCACATAATCTTAAGCAAGTAGAATATTGTGAAATAACAGTAGGCACCTGAACACGCAGGAGAAAAGAATGTTAAAGCACAGTCACATGCCATAAGGTCTCATGAAGAAAATGATTTCAAAATCACAGGCAAAACAAAGCAGAGAAGAGAGGTACCTAACACAGAAGAAAAACACGAATCAGAAGCCTACATATGGGGTCATTGAAAAGATAAGAGCAAGAGACTTGGAGCGCTCCATCTGGCCCCCCAGTGTAATAATGGAGGTGCCTAAAGTACAGAGGTGGAGTGACTTGCCCAGAGTTATGACATGATTAGTCATTGAAATCAGGCTCCGCCCAGGTCTCCTGATTCCAAGGTTTCTGCCTCTTCCACTCTAACACAAGGCCTCCCATGGTCTGTACACAGGACTAAAATGAAAAAATAAACATAACCTACCATTTACAGGACTAAACTAAAACTACAGACCCATTCATCAAATTATACTCTATACAACTGAAATATTTACAATAAACTCTCTCATTTTGTATTATAACATGTGGTTACCATTACTTGGAAACCTAATAAAATGCTCATTAGGCTATACTTATAAACCTTCATTCTAAAATAGTAAATCAAAAGTTGTCAGCAAGAAACCTAGATCTTATGGAGGAAAATAAAACTATTTCATATGAGGGTGCCATATCATATTCAGGGAGTGTGCACATTTTGAAATGAGGTAGATCTGGGTTCAAACCAAAGCTCAACTGTGTGATGTCTGCTCGACCTTGGGCCAGCCCCTCAGATTTGGTTTCCCACCTGTAATGACATTGGGGATAATACTACCTTCTTCAGAGGTTTGCCCAACATTTCATGATACCCAAATGGTCATTCTCTTTCTCTTCCTGTCTAGTAATTTTTGTCCATTTCCCTCAATTTTTGTCTATTTCAACTTTTAACTTCATACAACCCTCCCAAAATTGCCAGCTATGCCATGAGTATCATGAATAGTAGTATATTAAATTACTTATATTAAATGTCCTGTCCAAAAAAAAAAACAGATCATGTGCCAAAGAGCACGTAATATATATTGTAAATACAATCACTGTAAATGCCAGTGAAAAGGTTCAAATAGGCATTACTGCATGTAGTAGACTGAATTATGTGTACCCCTCAAAAGACATGTTCTTAATCTTAATCCACATTAATGTGGGTGTAAACCCATTTGTAAATAGGACCTCTTTAAGATGTATTATTAGTGAAGGTGTAGACTCATCTGTGAATAAACTCATTTGTAGGATCCTCTTTAGGTATGGCCAAACTGCTCCATATTACTGGAGGCCTTACATAAAGCCGGAACTCAGAGAAACACAACAGGAGATCAAGGACATCACCATGTGATGGGTGAGAGGTAAAAGATGCAACCCAAGGATTGCAGAAAGCCAGCACCAGAATGCTTCAGACTTTGGGGAGAAAGCATGGCCTGGCTGATGCCATCATTTTGAACATCTGACCTCCAAAACTGTGAGATAACAAATTTCTGTTCTTTAAGCCAACCCATTATGTGGTTATTTGTCATAGCAGCCTGGCAAACTAAGACACTGCTGCATAAAGTAAATTTATTTCATGCAAACTAGATAAAAATGAAGAGAATCAAGTTCTAGATCTAGTCCTGCCACTAATAAACTATGAAACCTTAGGCAAATGACTTCACTTTTCAGGAAGTTCCAGCTGAAAACTTTAGCTCAAAATTAACCAAACACTGTCTGGTAGTGAGTTTATTAAATTAAGAGTTTTAGTTAGAGTGGACCTTAGCATTCTCACCTGCAGAAAGAACCATTTTGGTTAAAGTGTTTCTAAAGTTTCTCCCACCTGGAACAGTCTATCACCAGCATCAGCGCCATCACAAAACTTATTATGTCTGACGCCACTTTCTAAGCACTTGATACGTAATAACTCATTTACTCTTTCAGCAACCTCTACGATAGTGTCTTTATTATTCCATCTCTTACATGAGGAATCTAAAGTAAGAAAAGCTAAGGACCTTGCCCAAGGTCACAGAACCCATAGATGAAGGAGTGACAGTTCAAATCCAGGAGTGGGCCTTAACTATAGACATGTAAACAAAAACCTGTTAAATGGTTTTTATTCCCGGTGCCAAAATGCGGCTGATATATAATCTACAGTGGAGGGAGAGTACAGTGAGTAACATGTTAATGTTAACAGTACCCTGCAAAAGAGCAAGCTATGGTTCATTAGACAAAGTGATAAAATAGCAACTTAATTAAGACCAAGCTACAAAATGTGCATTTTGTTTCTCAGACAAATATTTCATTGAAATAATGGAAGTGTTGTGATGTCTTCACGTTATCATACTTCGATGTTCCTCAACAATTTATCTGCTGGATAAGGCTGCCAAGGAATAAATATCATTTATTGGTTAACTAAGTAGTAGTTAACTGGATTTCCTCAGTCTGTAACTATGCATATGAAAATGAATAGACACGGATATACAAGCAAACACAAAACTACAATTTTAAACACCAAATTCTGAGCCTAATTACCAATATCTAAAGTTAACAAAATCTATTAAGAACTGTGTAAATAGGTTATGTGCTCCACTCTACCAACACAAATGGCCAGGGCAGGCTTTACCTCCCTCATTTGGGACCACTTTACACCTGGCTTGCCTCCTGCACTTCTCTTCATGCCATTCTCCCTTTCTCTGTCCTATTACCATTGCTTATCATTACAGCGGCTATAAATCACAAATTTTGCAATCCCCACACCCCTTCCATCTCAAGAGAAAAGTTAAAGCAAACTGGGACCAGGAAGCTTGGGGAAGAGAGAAATGGCACTTGGAGGACTATACACACACACACACCATATACACATACACATCTCAAAAACACAGTGCTGATGGCAACAAGCTGTTAAGCTTATTTCATCACCACTGGCCTATCACCTTCTACCCAGTTCCACAATAACTCCTCATAATCTTTGGAGGGTCTAAGAAATGGAAGCAGAACAAACATTCGTTTTTTTTCCCATCCTGGTCTACTCTAGCAATGCTGGTCTGGCCTGATAAAGGTAGTGATGAAGATCCATTTGGATGGTCATTAAGAGTGGTGAGACACACAAAGTAAGAACTCTCATATAGCTGAAGTCCCTCTTTAATTACCAATCTTCCCTACTCCAATAAACCTCAGAGGGAACAGATGTAGCTCAAGTGGTTGAGCGCCTGCTTCCCATGTATGAAGTCCCGGATTCGAGCCCCTGTACCTCCTAGAAGAAAAAATAAATTAAAAAAACCAAACAAGCAAACAAACGAAAAAACCAACTCAGGGGATGGTGTAGCCCGCTAGCTTCCCATACACAGGGTTCAATCCCTGGCCCCGGTACTTCAAAAAAAAAAAAAAAAAAACAGAACAGACAGACTGATGACTACATTGTTAGGCAATTTTTAGGCTACTTGGTTTGAACTGCATTCACACAAATACATAATCTTTACACTTCAACAATTAAATAATAAAACAAGTCACAAGCAGTCTAACCCAGAGGGTAACACAGAGTTGATTTTTTTTCCCACAACAAAGTTTTACCAACCTTTGGCCTATAACTGCACTAATCCATCTATAACATTCCTATTTCTGTACTACTCTAGGATACCCATAAAATCAAATTCCTAATTAAAATGACCCATGGAAAAGAAAAATACAGCTTAAGTAGAAACACCACCAGAAAGGTAATAAGAAATGAAATGAAATTCTGCTCTACTACTGGATTTTATTGGGGGGGGGGGACTGACTGGGAACATGGATTTATGTCTGTGTATATTAATAACAGATGGTGAAAATGGGAATGATCAGTGATCAACCTCCTGGAAAAAGGCACTCAATAAAGTATGGTAATGACTATACAAATCTGTAAGATACAAGAGGGAAAGATTCAAATAAAATCAAACCAAATTCTAAAACCAAACCCATACTTGAATTAGACTTTCTTATTCTTAGCTATTCTTCTATAATAACTTTATGAAAATTTAGTCTAGCCCAGCTCTCACTATATATGTCTTTAGAAAAAGAAACAGAGACCTTAATAATATATTTTAAAACATAAAGTACAAGGAAAATGACAATACAAGAATGTGTAGTCTGAAATGCTGACCTAAAGTGATGTGCCTTGAAATCAAGAAACAAAAAACCCTCTTTTGTTAGAAAGGCAAATCATTTCATCACAAATTCTATATTATACTAAAAATATAGTAAACACTGATACTTTACCAATGAAAAAACTAAATACATCCATTCTGGATCTTTGTGACATCCTGATCAAAGAGTGGCTAACTTATAGGTGGTTATACAATAAAGATGATTTTTCATGAGGTAAGAGGAGGAGAGGGTGGGAAGGGGAGCTGCACCAGAGTGTAAGGGAGATATTATACTAGCCATGAAAGCAATACTTTAACAGTGCCCTTTTTCCCCCCATCGTCCACTCACATTGTGATCTGTGTGCTGTTCCATACCTAAAAGCATGGATCCCATCAAGTAATGAAAACGTTCTTTATTTGACAACCAATAGGATCCAAATCTTATAGAGGAATTAACAAATAAATATACTTCAAAGAAGCCTTTGGAAAAAGTTCTGTCCGCAGTAGCAGTTATTAATCAGTTCTACCATATTTTACCTAAGGTAAACAATGCTACTCTGTCAGGAAAAAAACAAAACAAAACACTTAAGAATTCCCTTGCTTGATTAAAACTATCTTCATTTAAATTTATTTAATTAAAAAAAAAAAAAAAAAAAAAAAAAAAGCATAAGATTTATATATATACAATATATATCTTTATGGAAAGGGAAAATACACAGAAAAAGACTGGAAAGGAAATATGCAAAAATGTTAACAGTAACCCAATGTAGGTGGTAAGATTACAAAAGATAATTATTCTATTTTCCAATACTGGCATATGTACCCTTTTTACAAAGATCATGTATTACTTCAACAATCAGAAAGGTTTTTCTTAAACTGAAAAAAGCAGACAGTCACTTGTCACATAAACAGCCAATAAGGACTTACAAAATCAATACAGGTTTTAAGATGTTTCCATAAATCATATAATCTAAACTTCAAAGACAGTTGCTAAATTATTTGCTAAGTAACCTGAAAAAAAAGCTGCACAAAATAAAGCCAAAAACTTTCACTTCTTCCTCTACTGTAAAGATTTTAAACTAAAACCTAATAAAAAATTTTACCTCCTTACAAAAAAATTCTATGTCCAAATTTCTATCCGAGAATATTTTAGATTATTTTACACAAATGCCATCTCAAAGAAGTAATGTAGGTTCAGCGTAGTAATTCCAAAGTGTATACTTAATACAAAGTCCAAGAAGTTTTTGATGCATTTTTAGTGAATGCACCAAAAGAAATGCCGTATGTGTTGATGAGCTTATTGTACACACATCTTTCCATTACTTCTTAAGAGGATGACGTCTAACTAAGTTTTTGCAAACGGTACTTTTCTTAGCCTGGGCATGGAGTCAAATATCTGGGAAACTGTCAAAATCGGTCTCAAACCGCATTATATTCAAGGCATAGAATGTCGAGTCCTGAACTGGGCCTCCCTCTCTTCTTTCTTGCCTAGGAGCGCCTTTAACATCCCTAGTCTACATTTCCGGGCTCATGAGTCCCAGAGAAATGAGCTCTGTTTTCCTTAGAATGCCACTCACAAAGCTCCTCTACAGCATCCAAGGATCTGGCCCCAAAATACCTCTCTAGCCCCCTACCTCTCCGTGGCTCTATGCAACAAACTGAACTATCCACTATGTCTAGAGTACGTCTTTTTACTTTGCCCTCTAGTTTGGCCAGCCTTCCACATACCATCGTTTCTGCACCCTTCCACTCCTAAATCCCATCGGGCCTTCAAAACCCTGCTCGGCACCGCCTCGCCCAGGAAGCCTTTCAGATTTCTGCTAGGCGGAAGTGATCGATCGGTTTAGTCTTCCCTGGGTGAATTTCCAGCACTTTGTAGTTCCTTCGCAGGACTTATCACCTCCTTCCTCGTGTCAGGGTTATAAGTGTACTCGTCTTATCACCCACACCACAGCGTAAGCTCCTCGGGGGAAGGGGCTGCGAAGCCGCTTCACCTTCGAGTCCCTCCGGCGCCGACCGACTACGGCGCCCGCACACAGTCGGCAGTGAGGCTGGTCCAACCGAACTCGGGAACGCTCCGACCGCACAATTCCTAACCAGAAACTAGCCAGGATTTTCCTGAAATGATGATGACAAAGATGGTATCTGCCTCCCGACAGCAGGAAGTCTCCCAGGGGCCAAGCTGCGGGCTGGAGGGGAGCGGGGTGCCCGGAGCCCCGAGTGCGGTGGGAGTGACAGTTGGCCCGGCCCGCACTTCCCTGCCCACCCGCCTCAGAGCTCTACCTTCTAAATGCATCTAGAGGGGTGGCAGGAGAGCGCGGGGCTCCCAGGGCGCCGGCGAAGGCAGGAGGGGAAGGCTCCGGAAGGGGCCCGGGGCCGGGAGGGCAAGCCGGGCCCAGCCGCTCCCGCCGACTCCAAGGCCGCCGCGACCCGAGAAAATGGAGGCAGCCCCGGGGCCGGGGCCGGCCAGGCAGGGCAGGCGGAAGAAGGGGCGCCCGTGCCGCGGGCAGGCCCGGGCCGGGAGTCACTCACGGGGCTGGGCTGGGCCGGGCCGGGCGGCTCCCTCTTCGCCTCCGCGTCGTCGCCGTCCCCGTCCTCGGCCGCCGCCGCCTTGGGCTGCTCGCTCGGTCCCCGCGGCGCTGCTCGGGCGCTCGGCCCCTCCGTTGTCTTCCGCCTACTCCTGCTCCCAGGGACGGCGCCGGCAGCGACGGCTGCGCGGACGGACGGCGGCCCAGGGACTCCCGCGGCGCGCGCCGCGCTTCTGCGTTCGCTCGGGCTGCAGCTGCGGGGCCCCACGCCGCCCTCGCCTCTGCCGCGGCTTCTGAGGGCTCAGTCTCTCCAGGCCGCGCCGCTCCCCGTTCCGGCCCGAACCCGGCTTTGACGTGCGCACTGCGCAGCCGCCGAGGGCGCGACGTCGGGCGGCGCCGCAACGTCCCCTTCGGTCTCGGGCGCCCCCGGGCGGCGGGGCGGACTCAGGGCGTCGGAAGACGTGCGCGGCGAGGCCGGGCCGGAAGGGGACGCGGAGAAAAGCGGCGGCCGAGCGCCGGGCCCCTCTTCCTTCATCTGCCGCCTGAGGGCTGGTGCTCCCGGCCGCTCGGCCCCCTGTTGTCAGTGCAAGCATTCTTCCTGGAGGAATCTCACCCCCGCTTTCAGCTACCACTTCCTCAATTCTTAAAGCTTTGCTTCTGCCAAAGGCCAGGAGCCGGCTTTGTGCAGACTTCTTCTTTCATACTTCAAGGCACAGATAATTCTCTTCTTCGTGTCCTATGAAAGAGAGAGCTGAAAGTGATGGAATATTCCGAATTATTAGGATTCAGCGGTCTGGGTTTAAACCCCAGCTCCACCATTTAGTATTGGTGGGCTGTTTCCTGTTTCGGGGCCTTGGTTCCCGATGAACGAGATAATGCATTGCCAAGCTCTGCCATAAAAATGCCAAACCTACATTTTTGTTTCTTTGTTTTGTTGTGGTGGTTTTTAATGTGTAAGGGAACAAATATTTCTGGGCCAAGAACTGTTGTACTGAGTGGTGGGGCAGCGAATAAAGGTGTCTGAGAGACGGCGAACAGAGAGCCAACACACGCATATCATTGGAAGGTGTTAAGTGCTATTGAGAAAACCAGCCCAGGCTAAGGAGGGAGCTTGCACAGTATTGTTTTATTGACTGTGCTTCTCCAGGGAGCATCCACCAGAAGGAAGTGTATGGAAAGGCAGAGGGACTGGGGCTCAGAGGTGGGAGTGTGCTTGGCAAGTTTGACGGCAGCCTCAAGGCCAGCAAGGCAAGTTCCCCGAGTAAAGGGAGGCTGTAGAGACCAAAGAAGGGCTTTATTAGAAGTAGTATTTCACTCAGAATGGAGGAGTTTGAGCAGAGAAGGGACGTGGTCTGACATTTTAAAAGCATCAGCCTGGCTGTGGTGTAAAGACTAGACAGAAGGGACCAAAGCTTTAAGCAGGGAGACCAACTAGAGGACTGCTGAAATAATCCAGTCAAGAAATGATGGGGCTGACTCCACGTGGCAGCAACTGAGGTGTAGAGAAGTGGCCGGGTTCTAGATATGTTTAGAAGGGACAGCTGATGGAATCTTGCTGATTTTTTTTTTTTTTTTTTTTTTTTTACCGGGAGGTACCAGGGATCGAACCCCAGTCTCTCCATATGGCAGACGGACGCCGAACCTCCTGAGCCACGTCTGTTTCCCAATCTTGCTGATTTTTAAGGTCTTTTTCTCCAGCAACTGGACAAATACAATTTGGTGAAATGGAGAAGACTGAATCAGGACAGGTGTGAAGGGAGGAACTCAGGAATTCATTTGGGGGCATATTAAGTTTGAACTGCCTATGACACACTCAAGGAGGAAACTGGATATGGAAGTCTGGGGAGAGGCCCCGGCTGGAGATACAATTTGGAAAGTCCTCAGAGTAGGTAAAATCTCAGGAGTTAATGAGATCATTTAGGGAGTGTTAATAAGGAGAAAGGCCCAGAATTGAGCCTGAGGCCCCCAATATTGAGAGGTTAGCTTGATGACAGGGACCCAGCAGAGGATTCTGAGAAGGAGCCAGTGTGGGGATGGAGCCAGGAGAGCATCATGTGCTGAAAGACTAGAGATGCCTTTCAAGGAAGAGGGATGGGGGTCGGATGTGGCTCAACTGGTTGAGTGTCCGTCTCCCATATGGAGGGACCCGGGTTCGATCCCCGGGACCTCCCGGTAAAAAAAAAAAAAAAAGACCATTTCTCTCAAGGAAGAGGGATGGCTCCATCCTGCCCAACAGGTAGTGGCAGTCGTCCAGGTGTTGGTAACCTGTCATCAGTTTCAGCACCACTGAGGCAACTAGTGACCTTGGTGAGAGCTGTTTCAGTGGAGAGGTGGCTAGGAAAGCCTAACTGGAATGACTCTAGAAAGAGTGTGACCTAGAAAACTCTCTAGAAAGCATGAACCTCTTCAAAGAGAGGACAGGGGAGCAGAGAAATGGGGTGGTAGCTGAAGGGGAATGAAGGATCAAAGCAGATTTTTTTTTTTTGGTTTTATTTTTAGCATGGGAGTGATTATAGCACACTTAAATGCTGATGAGAATGATTCAGTGGTGAGGGGAAATCTGATGATGCACGTGGGGGCATGAGGGGAGAGCTGCCCTTGGGTGTTTGAGAAGAGTCGGCGCAGCGCCTACAGGGAGGGACAGGCTTTGGATGCAAGCCTTGTAAGGAGAACAGGCAGAGCATGGGGGCAGGGGCAGGGCGCATGTGGAAGTTCCCTTCTGAGGGCACCTATTTTCTTCTTGAAACAGGAAGCAAGGTCATCAGCTCAGAGCGTGGAGGGGGAGGAGGTGTTGGAAATCTGAGGAGAGATGAGAAGGTGTAAAGAAGGGCCAGTCACAGGGTATATGGTTTTTACCAGCCAAACTTTGCCGGGAAGTTTGCAGACAAGAAGGTGGAGAGTTGGATTCCAACCAGGGTTATTTTTGCTAGACAGTTCCATGGAGGGAGGGTGGATTGTTGGACCCAAGCCTGGTGAGGTGGGTTGTGGTAGGGGAGAGACCCTGTAAATGTGGTGGGATCCGTGGAACGCAGGTTCTAGTGGGGTCAAAGGGTTGTTGGGATCAGCGCAGTAGGGGGAATGAGCCAGAAAGAAGGAGGTGCTTGTTGGAGAGCAGGTCACCACCTGAGGCAGAGATTGGGGAAGGAACAGTTTTCGGTAATGACTACCTGAGGGCAGCTTCTCAAACTGTAATGTGAGTGCAGGTCACTGGAGGATCTTATTGAAATGCAGATGTTGATTCTGTGGGTCTGGGATGGGGCGTTACTAACAAGCTCTCAGGTGATCCTGATTATTTTCATTCTTTCCAGGATCCCAAGCATTCAATAAAGACAGCACAGAAAAGAAAAACTAGAATAATCTTGATCACAAATATACCTAAAGAAAAAAAAAAAAATCATGAAATATAAGTAGGATCTCAGCATAATAAAAGAGAAGTCCACCCCAACCAAGCACAATGTATTTCAAGACAACTAATAGGTAAACCAGGCAGTCTCGCTGAAGAAGAGGGTTGGGGGCAGCAGGGCCCATCTGGCTGGGCTGTCCAGGCTCAGGAGAAATCAGGTGACAAAAAACTCTGAGCAGGTTGGGGATTTGGGGGGCTGCTGGTTACTGCAGCCGCCTCTCTGCCTCTCTCTCTGAAGGTGAAAAGGAGGTAACCAGCCCCCTCAAGTGGGTGTACTACAAGAGATATCTAATTTTGAAATGTTATTCAATAAAGACTTTATCCCACAGCTTTTCTTTGAAAAGAGGAGAATCCTTTAAACTGCAGTCCCGAAGAGGCATTTATTGTACTTGTATGCCACAAAAACAAGTCACGACCCAGTTTCCCACAGAATAAAAGAACGCGTGGGGGTGGATAAATCCCATATGCAGGGCCTTGATTCCTTTGCTCTATGGATCAGAGTAGGAGTCCAGATTAATCTCTTAATGGTGATAAGTCCACTGCAGCTGAGAATTGTAGCAGCAAGACAGTAGAGATTTCTGGAGCAGGGGTTTGTAACAAATGCTGAAACCAAACTGGGAGGAACCACATCATTTGACCATTTGGATTTATACCTTCCCAACCCTTCTGCGGGACTTCTGGAAAGCCTTTTATTTTAACAATATATTTCTGTGTAGGCACAACTTTCTGAAATACTCCTCCATTTCTTCATCTCAAACCGGAGGCCCTTGGTTCTCCGGTGCCCGTGGAGCTCAGGGTCATGCGCCAGGGTCCTCATTCTCCTTGAGCTGGACTGTGCAAGAGTCCCTCACTTTCATTTCCCTCACTCTCCTCCCTTGAAGCTGAGCTATAGGATGGAAGCTCCTCCCTACCTTAATCAGACTGTCAAAGAACTTTGGAGCCTGACTCACAGCATCCTTCTTCACCCCACCCTGCGCCAGACTTGTCCTGGGCAAGGTAAGTGTCACTCATCCAATACATTGGCTCATCATTTCCTTATTCTCTCTGCCCCAGTGACCTGCACTTCCCCTCCACTTCAACCACCACTCTAGTCCCTCACTGTAATCATCAGAACTACTCCACCTTTGAAGTATGAACTCTAACTTCACTGTTTAACTACCTCTCTCATCTACCCACCTTTCCATACCCTTTTACTCACCAAACCTGCTCCAAATCTCACTGAAATTTTGTTTACGCAACAAACACTAATTGTGGGAAGTGGATGTGGCTCAAGCAGTTGGGCTCCCGTCTACCATATGGGAGGTCCAGGGTTCAATTCCTGGGGCCTCCTGCTGAAAAGCAAGCTGGCCCACACGGCAAGCTGGTCCACGTGGAATGCTGGCCCGAGTGGAGAGCTGGTGCAGCAAGATGACGCAACACGGAGGATAGACAATAAGAGATGCGGCAGACCAGGGAGCTGAGGTGGCACAAGAGACTGAGTGCCTCTCTCCCACTCCGGAAGTTCCCAGGATTGGTTCCCAGTACCACCTAAAAGAGAAGACAAGCACAGAAGAACACACAGAGAGCAGATAGCGAGCATAAAACAACGAGGGGAGAGGGGGGAAAATAAATAAATAAATCTTTAAAAAAAAAAAACAAACACTGAGCACAAATAATTACTGAGCACAAGCAGTGAGGAGACTTTGAACATGGTCCCTGCCCTCAGGGAGCTTTTAGTCTGGCAGACACGCAAGTCAATAGGCAGTTACAGAAGAGTGAGACATGAAGCTTGAATGGGATTTAGGCTGAAGATGGAAAAGGTGGTATGAATCGTTCATGGGAAATGCATGTGAATAGCACCCAAAGCAAGAAAGCCTGGTGAATTGAGGGAGCTGCATATGAGTAGTTGGGTAGATAGAACTTGGAGTTTGAGGAAGGGGATGGGCACCAGGTAAGATTGGAGAGCTGAGCAAAGGTCCAATCATGAAGAGTCTTGTCAACCCCTCTTAAGGAAGGTAGTGGGTGTGGTTTGGGTGCAGTGGGCATTGGCATCTCTAAGCCATCGAGTGGCATGCTCACATGTGTACGTTAGAGTTAGAACTACCACTCTGAGCCTGGTGTGTGCTGTGGAGGGGAGCAAAAGGCCAGATCCAAGGCAGTGAGACCAGTTAGGAGGCTATCCTCATCTTGGCAATGGGATAATGGGGGCCTGAGCTGGGGTTGTGGCAAAGGGTATGAAAAAAAAGTGGATCAGGTAGGAAAAAGAAAATTTAGAAAGTTGTACGTGGAGATTTGCTTGATATAGATAATGGAGATTGGGGGGTACAGGATGAAAACCAGGCTTTTGACATGGGCAACTGGGAAGAGAGTAGGGCTATTTACTTATATGGGCACAGTCTAAATAACATCTAGGAGCAATCAGAAGATGGGAGGAAAACCAAGAAAGTGTATGTCCCGCAGGCACATTTCAAGAGAAAGAACTATCAACAGTCCAATGCAGCAGTGAAGTCAACTCAAATGGATGAGGCAACAGGGGTGACCTTGTTGACCTAGGAGGTGAAGAAGCAGCTAGATAGCAGTGGGTTTAAGGTGTGAATGGGAGATATGGGAGTGGAAACATTGAGGCAACACCCCAAGACAGGAAATTGAGGAGGGGCAATAGCTAGAGAGGACAGTCTGGCCAAGAGAAGATTTGGAAGTTAGCAGCGACTTGAGCATGTTTAAAGGCTGATGGGAAAAAGTTGCAAGTATAGGAAATTGGAGGGCTCACAGATGTCTAGAGGTCCCTGAAGAGGGAGGAGATGCCATAGGAGCACAGGAAGTTAGGGCCCCTCTTTCTTGTAATATACAAAAAAAGAGAACAGAAGTCCAGGGAAAGGATAGCTGAGTGAAATAGACGGGAAGTTCCTGGGAGTTGAGGTATGCCGGATGTGTTTTGTTATGGAAAAAAAGAGAGTAGTTTTGTCCTAAAGTAAAATGACTTGTTCCAGAATGGAAAAGAGGAAAGTGTTGGACAAAACCTGAATAGATATAAAGAGTTGTAGAATGTTCTTGGCAAAGGAATTTTATTTGTTGTGTTCAAACTGCTAAGGTTTGATGGATTTCTTTATAAGATTTTCCGAAAGAGTTTTAGTATCAAAATCACTCATGAAAACCTAGAATTTGTTTTTTTCTCTGTCAAAATGAGAAAATTATTGGTCTGTTCTTTTTTTTTTTTTTTTTTTTTTTCTTTTACCGGGAGATCCCGGGGATCGAACCCAGGTCCCTCCAAATGGGAGACGGACACCCAACCATTTGAACCATATCTGCCTGCCAGGTCTGTTCTTTCTTTATTTATTTTTTTAATCAAACAATATATTACACAATATATTTGGTTCATAGTAACGCATTCATACAGTATTTGTCCTTTTGTGTCTGGCTTGCTTCACTCAACATAATGTCCTCCAGGTTCATCCATGTTGCCATATGCTTTATGACTTCATTTCTTCTTACAGCTGCATAAGATTCCATCATGTGAATAGACCACAGTTTGTTTATCCATTCATCTGTTGATGGACACCTGGGTTGTTTCCAACTTTTGGCAATGGTGAATAATGTGGCTATGAACATCGGTGTGCAGATGTCTGTTCGTGTCACTGCTCTCAGTTCTTCTGGGTATATACCCAGTAGTGGAATTGCAGGGTCACATGGCATGTCTATATTCAACTTCTTTAGGAACTGCCAAACAGTCCTCCATAATGGCTGTACCATTCTGCATTCCCACCAACAGTGAAGAAGTGTTCCTATCTCTCCACATCCTCTCCAACACTTGTAGTTCTCTGTCTTTTTAATAGTGGCCATTCTGATAGGGGTGAAATGATATCTCATTGTAGTTTTGATTTGCATTTCCCTAATCATTAGTGATGTTGAGCATTTCTTCATGTGTTTTTTTGCCATTTATATTTCTTCTTCAGAGAAATGTCTATTCAAGTCTTTGGCCCATTTTTTAATTGGGTCATTTGTCTTTTTATTGTTGAGTTGTAACATCTCTTTATATATCCTGGATATTAAACCCTTATCAGATATGTGATTTCCAAATATTTTTTCCCATTGAGTTGGCTGCCTTTTCACCCTTCTGACAAAATCCTGTGAGGTACAAAAGTGTTTAATTTTGAGGAGGTCCCATTTATCTACTTTTTCTTTTGTTGCACGTGCTTTGGGTGTGAGGTCCAAGAAACCACCACCTACTACAAGGTCTTGAAGATGTTTCCCTACATTTTCTTCTAGTAGTTCTATGGTCCTGGCTTTTATATTTAGATCTTTGATCCATTTGGAGTTGATTCTTGTATAGGGGGTGAGATAGGGGTCCTCTTCCATTCTTTTGGTTATAGGTATCCAGTTCTCCCAGCACCATTTGTTGAAGAGACTGTTTTTTCCCATGAGCATGGGCTTGGTAGGTTTGTCAAAAACCAGTTGACTGTATAGGTGAGGGTTTAATTCTGGGTTCTCAATTCTATTTCACTGATCGATATGTCTATCTTTATGCCAGTACCATGCTGTTTTGACCACTGTGGCTTTGTAATATGTTTCAAGGTCAGGCAGCGAAATTCCTCCCACATTGCTCTTCTTTTTTAGAATACTTTTGGCTATTCGGGTGCACTTACCCTTCCAGATGAATTTGGTAATTGCCTTCTCTAATTCTGTAAAGTAAGCTATTGGGATTTTGATTGGTATTGCATTGAATCTATAAAACAGTTTGGGCAAGATTGACATCTTCATGATATTTATTCTTCCAATCCATGAACACGGAATGTCTTTCCATCTGTTTAGGTCTTTTTAAATTTCTTTTAGCATTGTTTTGTAGTTTTCTGCATATAGGTCCTGTACTTCCTTGGTTAAATTAACTCCTAGGTATGTGAGTCTTTTTGTTGCTATTGAAAATGGAATTTTCCCCCTGATTTCCTCCTCAGATTGTTCAGTACTAGTGTACAAAAACATTACTGATTTTTGCGTGTTGATCTTGTATCCTGCCACTTTGCCGAACTCATTTATTAGTTCAAGTAGCTTTGTTGTGGATACTTCAGGATTTTCTAAATACAGGATCATGTCATCCGCAAACAGTGAGAGTTTTACTTCCTCTTTTCCTATTTGGGCGCTTTTAATTTTTTTGTCTTGTCTAATTGCCCTCGCTAGAACTTCTAGTACAATGTTGAATAACAATGGTGACAGTGGGCATCCTTGTCTTGTTCCTGATCTTAGGGGGAAAGCTTTCAACCTTTCCCCATTGAGTATGATGTTGGCTGTGGGTTTTTCATATGTGCCTTTTATCATATTGAGGAATTTTCCTTTTATTCCTATCTTTTGAAGTATTTTTATCAAAAAAGGATGTTGGATTTTGTCGAATGCCTTTTCTGCATCTATTGAGATGATCATGTGTTTTTTTTCCTTCAATTTGTTAATGTGGTGTATTACATTGATTTTCTTATGTTGAACCAGCCTTGCATGCCAGGAATTAATCCCACTTGGTCGTGATGTATAAGTCTTTTGATATGCTATTGGATTCGATTTGTAAGTATTTTGTTGAGAATTTTTGCATCTATGTTCATGAGAGAGATTGGTCTGTAATTTTCTTTTCTTGTGGAATCTTTATCTGGCTTTGGTATTAGAGTGATGTTGGCTTCATAAAATGTGTTGGGTAATTTTCCCTCCACTTCAATTTTTTGGAAGAGTTTAAACAGGATTTGTGTTAATTCTTTTAGAAATGCTTGGTAGAATTCACCTGTGAAGCCATCTGGTCCTGGACTTTTCTTTGCTGGGAGATTTTTGATGATGGATTCAATCTCCTTAATTGTGATTGGTTTGTTAAGTTCTTGTATTTCTTGTTATGTCAGTGTAGATTGGTTATGAGTTTCTAGAAATTTGTCCATTTCATCCAGGTTGTTTAGTTTGTTGGCATATAGTTTCTCATAATATCCTCTTATGATTCTTTTTATTTCTGTGATGTCATTTCTAATTCCCCCCCTTCCATTTCTGATTGTATTTATTTGCATCTTCTCTCTTTTTTTCTTTGTTAGTCTAGCGAGGGGTTTGTCAATTTTATTGATCTTCTCAAAGAACCAGCTTTTGATTTTGTTGATTTTCCCTATTGGTTTTCTGTTCTCATTTTCATTTATTTCTGCTCTAATCTTTATCATTTCTTTCCTTCTTTTTGTTTTGGGATTGGTTTGCTGTTCTTTTTCTAGTTTCTCAAGTTGTTCAGTTAAATCTTTGAGTTTAGCTCTTTCTTGTTTCTTAATATAGGCATTTAGGGATATAAATTTCCCTCTCAAGACTGCCTTTGCTGTATCCCATAAGTTTTGATATGTTGTGTTCTCATTTTCACGTCTCAATATATTTACTGATTTCACTTGCAATTTCTTCTTTGACCCACTGAATATTTAGGAGTGTGTTGTTCAGTCACAACACATTTGCAAATTTACTTTTTTCCTGTCTGTTATTGATTTCTAGTTTCATTCCATTATGATCTGAGAAGGTGCTTTGTATAATTTCAATCTATTTATATTTATTGAGAGCTGTATTGTGACCTAACATGTGGTCTATCCTGGAGAAAGATCCATGGGCACTTGAGAAGAATGTATAACCCGCTGAGTTTGGATGCAGTGTTCTATATATGTCTGTTAGGTCTAACTTGTTTATCATATTGTTCAAGTTCTCTGTTTCCTTGTTGATCTTCTGTCTAGTTGTTCTATCTAATGATGTGAGAGGGGTGTTGAAGTCTCCGACGATTATTGTAGAAATGTCTATTTCTCCCTTCAGTTTTGCCAGAGTTTGTCTCATATATTTTTGGGCACCCTGGTTAGGTGCGTAGATATTTATGACTGTTATATATTCCTGGAGGATTGTCCCTTTTATTAATATATAATGGCCTTCCGCATCTCTTATCACTTTTTTGCATTTGAAGTCTGTTTTGTCTGATATTAGTATAGCTACCCCTCTGCTTTTGTGTTTACTATTCGCGTGGAGTAATTTTTTCCAGCCTTTTACTTTCAGCCGGCTTGTATCCTTGTGTCTGAGGTGAGTTTCTTGTAAGCAGCATATGGATGGCTCATGTTTTTTTATCCATTCTGTCAGCCTGTATGTTTTGATTGGGGAATTTAATCCATTCACATTCAATGATATTACTGAA
>JAKSZT010053929.1:6936635-7025470 GCA_026826555.1 Tolypeutes matacus
TTTTTGTCTCTCTTTTTACTCTTTTGGTTATCCTTTCTGCTTTTCTTTCTTCTATACTCTCCTCCAAGCCTCTCTCTCCTGTCTTTTTCTTTCAGGTTCTAAGGCTTCCTTTAATATTTCCTGCAAAGGTGGATTCTTTTTTGCAAACTCTCTTAGTTTCTGTTTGTTTGTGAATACTTTATATTCACCTTCATATTTGAAGGACGGTTTTGCTGGATAAAGAATTCTCGGCTGGCAGTTTTTCTCTTTCAGTTTCCTAATTGTATCATACCACTGTCTTCTCGCCTCCATGGTTTCTGAGGAGAAATCTGCACTAAGTCTTACTGGATGTCCTTTGTACATGATCGTTTGCTTCTCTCTTGCTGCTCTGAGAATTTTCTCTTTATCTTCTACATTTGACATTCTGAATAATATATGTTTTGGCGTAGGTTTATTTGGATTTATTCTCATTGGGGTACAGTGTGCTTCTTGGACATGTAAGTTCATTTCTTTCATGAGAGTTGGGAAATTTTCAGCTATTATTTCCTCAAATACTCTTTCTGCCCCTTTTCCTTTCTCTTCTCCTTCTGGAACTTCCATGACACGTATGTTCTTGTGTTTTGTGTTGTCATTCAACTCTCTGAGCCCCTGTTCAATTTTTTCCATTCTTTTCTCTCTGTTCTTTTCTCTCTTCAATTTTAGCTGCTCTGTCTTCAGTATCACTTATTCTTTCTTCTTTCATTTCGAGTCTGCTATTGTATGCTTCAAATGTATTTTTTTTTTTTTTTTTTTTTACCAGGAGGTCCTGGGGATCGAACCCAGGTCCCTCCATATGGGAGACGGACGCCCAACCATTTGAGCCACATCTGTCCCCCTCAAATGTATTTTTGACTTCACCTTTTGTGTCTTTCATTCCCAAGAACTCCATTACTTTTCTGTTCAGTGTTTCAAATTCTTCGCGTTCGCTCAATGACTTCTTGATGTCACTGATCTCTTTAACTATATTCTCTTTCATCTCATTAATTTGATTTTGGAAATTTGTGCTCATCTCACTGATTAGTTCTCTCAAATTCTGCATCTCTTCTGGGACTTTGCTGTATTCCTTTTCTTGGGCCATGTCTTCTATTTACTTAGTATGGCTCGTAATCTTTTGCTGGTGCTTAGGCATCTGGTTAGTTTGTATTTTACTTAGATGCTCTATCTCTTTCTCTTTTATGGGGTTTTAGTGGCAGGAGGCTGTGAGTTACCACAGCTCTTTGATTTTTGGCTCAACCTTGATTGTTAGGATTGTTCTGCTGGTTGCTCAAAACTGGGCACTAGACCCAGTAATTGGTTGTAGAGTCGTTTCCTAGGGTCTTGGGCAGGGAGGCTATAGAGGCCAGGAAAAGCCTCTCTTACTTATTAATTTTCTTATGTGCACTTCCTTGGTCTGCCAGGGGATGGCGCTTGTTGGCAGCTCTCAATTCAATGCCTGGTCGGAGCGTATTTGTTGTGACACAGACCAGATCAATGTGATAGAGCTTCCTGTCTGGGGGCTAAGAGCCTTGTGATTCAAACTTTCTGAGACAGTTCTCCAGACTTCTTTCATAGCGCCCCCCTTTTCCCAGCTAGGGAATATTTCCACTCCCTTCTGAATCCTCAACAACCAGTCCCTGTTAGTAGAGGAGGAGATTGGGAGGTTTGTATATCTTTAGCCCCTTGCAGGCTCCAAGGCAAACAATGGCGCAGCCCCACCCGGCCTGGAAGGACTCTCGGGACAGGGCAGACCCAAACCTGGGAGTCCAAAGCAGGGTCAGCCCCAGGCTCTCTCTCCCCTCTCCCGTGGAGTCCTCAACAATTAGTCCATTCTAGAAGAGGGGGAGGTTGCGAGGCTCCCAGGGCAAATGACCATGTGGAAGGGTCCGTGGGGCTCCGCAGCCCAAATTTACAGGTCAGAACCTCAGTCAGTCTAAGGCTGTGTCCCTCTCTCCCCCCTTTCCAGGAGTGGTAGATCCCTGGAACGCCCCCTTTCTGTGGTCACAGGCCCAGAGGCCTGAGAATTCTATAGAGTGTGGGGGAGGGTGCCGGCAGCAGCAGAAGCTGCTACTTCCAACTCACGGTTCTGTTGTCGCGATTTCCCTCTTCTGTCCCTCTCTCCTCTGGGTGCTGTGCAGCCTTCACCTGCTGTCCTAAACCCGAGAAGATCTTTTTCGGGGCTGTTTCTGCTTGTCCTCTAGCTATTTTTCTCCCAGGTCTGTTCTTAATAAAAGGTATGTGGTGGGCTGAATAATGGTCCCCTCCAGAAATGTTCACATCCTAAACCCCAGAACCTGTGAATATGTTACCTTCCATGGTAAAAGGATCTCTGTAGATGTGATTCAGTTAAGGATCTTGATGTGGGGAGACGATGGTGGATTGTCCAGGTAGGACCCGATGTGATCAAGAGGGTCAGAGTAAGGAGAAGGGGATGTGGTGACAGAAGCAGAGCAAGCTAGATTGGAAGACAATATACTGCTGACTGTGAAGATGGGGCCGAGGGGTAGAGGTGGCCTCTAGAAGCTCCAAAAGGAAAGGAAATGGGTTCTCTCCTAAAGTCTCCAGAAGGAAACAGACTTACCGATACTTTAACTTTAATCCTCTAAGACTGATTTTGGACTTCTGATCTCCAGAACTATAAGATAATAAAATGTGCGTTGTTTTAAGATATTAAGTTGGCAGTAATTTGTGGAAGTGGCAACAGGAAACACTTTCATTTTTATTTTTTTTTTTACCTTCCATGTAGTTTGCCAGATAAAGAGTCTGTGTCTTACCATAACAACCTTCTATGGTTTATGTTGGCATTATGTCCTTGATATTTAAGAGAACAAGATTTGTCACTTGAGAAAGAGCTAAGGTTCTTTAGAACGTGTTTATATTTCAAATATTTTATTGTCACTTTGATTAAGTGGGTAGCCAAGTATTATTTCTCAGTAACTCATGATCCTACCTTAACCAAGTATTCAAATCTCCTGAGAACTTTTGATATTTTGCCTTATCCCAGTTAAATCCCAAATGATATCTTTTGGGCCTAAAATTGTCTGAGATTTCCCTGGGGGTCCTGGATAAACCACAAAAGATTTGTCCTTTCGCTTTGTAAAAAGAGAGATACTAGAAATAATTAGATTTATTAGATATGTTAGTATCGACAAGCTGCATGGGAAAAGTTGACAGAAGAGATGCTTAGCCCTCTCCAGGTTGCATTTGTATAAATAAATATTAAGCACAAATATTTCAGAAATTGTATGCTGCATGGGAAATTCCGAGTGATGTTTCAATGCCCTTGCTGGCCATGGTTTGTTTCTTCATGCCGCTTTACCTGACACCAAACAATCACAATATAGTATTATCTGTCACAAACACTTTCAGTTATTTTTAGAATGCTAACTTGGTCACAACTTCTACTGTGGATTTAGCACCTACAAGCTTTCTCAGTTGGGGATTCATGTTACCTACCTATGGAGCTTTATTAATACACAAGTGCTTAGGACCCATTCCAGACTTACAGAGTCTCTTTACCCGATATTCTTGATATATGCTTAGTGTTTTCTAACTATGCACTTAATATATTCATGGATGGGAAGCGGCTGTGGCTCAATCAGTGGGGCTCCCGTTTACCATATGGGAGGCTCCGGGTTCGGTTCCCGGAGCCTCCTGGTGGGGGCAGGCCCGCCCGCACGGCGTGGTTGGCTGACCCAGTGAGTACAAGCAGCAAGGGGGCAATAAATGAATAAATAAATAAAATCTTAAAAAAAAAAAAAAAAAAAAAAAAAATAATAATAATATATTCATGGTACATTATGTTAGAATTACTATATGTTATATCTGAAGATTTTTTCTCAGCAAAGATTGTTTATCCATTTTTGTAAATTTTATGTAATATTCACTCTTCTTTGAAAATTGGATTATTTGTTATATTTACAGATACTTTGTCTAAAACATTTTTGGGGAGGATTGACTTTATTATTTTATTTTGTATGTCACAGAAACAACTAAATGTCCTTGCCGGTTGCACTATTCTTGTTATGAATCCCACTTTTTCAAAAGCTCTTTCTCTTTTGAAAATTGTCGGTAACAACATAGCCACAGCCATTTTAAGTCTCTGGTCATCTACAGATACTTTTCGTCATGCTCCAATGCTTCCCTGAAAGCACTTGCAATCAGCTGCAGTCCAGACCACTTGTCATAAACAAAGAAGGACTGTCTCAGGGCCTCACAGTAAAGGACTCTGCGAGGAGACTTTTGGGTACAGGCTTCTGCTGGCTTTGTTTAAACATCTTTGAGAACATACCAGTGGACTGAGTCATGGTTTCTAGAACCCTAGTTGAGACACAGATGAGTTCATGAGACTGTCAACCCAAGATCCAGTGGAACAAGAGTTAATTACATAGAACTGAGTGAACTGATGCGGGATGATTGTGGGTTTGGTTTGAAATATTGTTGATGCTGTTTGAATGTTCTATTTCTGGATATATGAGGAAACCCCTTTCTCTTTTATCTTAAGCCGTCTATAACCCATAACAATTCAGTAGACTATCCTTGGGTAACCAGAAATGAACCGTTTGTTAAAATCTTAGTCTCCCTGCCAATCTTCCCAAATGCAAAAACTCTTATTGAATATTCTTTATTTCATGGCAGTATAATTATATGCATAAGTTCAACAAGAATCTGTCTTCCTGTTAACAGGCCATAATTGCAAACATTGGATATGCAACCGAAGCTTTCCCTGGAATGTCATGTTTGAGAATGATGCTCGTTGAATCAGATATGACCAGATGCTTTCAAGGAACTAAGGTTGTCTTTATAGAGTCAATGCTTACAAAGCCACCTTGGGAAAACCAGCCTTGTATCCGGCTCACAGGATTCCCAGCATTATGATGAATAAGGAAGGTCACTTCCTGGCAGGCCCATGAACCTTAGGATATTTTGAGGACCTCAAGAGGAGAGGAATTAGCTCAAGTTTATAGGAGTGCTGCTGAATTTAATGTTGAGTTCTTGGCTTGACTTCCTAACCTCAAGAGACTTTTAAAAGTCCAATCTGGGATTCTTTATGAAAACTTCAGCCTTAAAGAACCATTCTTGCTACACCTATGTAAATAATGAGGCCAAATCTAGTGGCCTAGCCTTATTTTGTGATCAAGAATAATCTTTCTTTGAGGTTATCTTTTTTTTATATTTTTTTTATTTTATTTTATTTTTTTTTTAAGATTTTATTTATTTATTCATTTATCCCCCCCTTGCTGCTTGTGCTCGCTGGGTCAGCTAACCACGCCGTGCGGGCGGGCTTGCCTTCACCAGGAGGCCCCGGGAACTGAACCCGGGGCCTCCCATATGGTAAATGGGAGCCCTACTGATTGAGCCACAGCCGCTTCCCTGAGGTTATCTTTGATCCAAAGAAAAGTGACTGTAGAGAGAAATTTTGTGTTTCATTGGCAAAATGTAGTACACTCTTCTAGATTCCCAAACTCTGGCCCTGTTATTGTCTCTCAGCTATCAGCATCTCTTTGTAAAATTGCAGGTAACTGGTGAATGTACAAACTCTGTCTTGTCTAATAGAGATTAATTGACTTCCCTTCTCCTTACCTTAGGGGAAAACCAGTTTTGACACTTACCTTTAAATTGGACTAGATCGTGTTCCTTTGCCTGAATTGTCAATCCTTACCAAGTTGTTGATTCTTCCAGTTTTCTTCATGATCTGACTATAATCCACCAAACTAACTTTTACAAAAATTTCTCCCTCCTGCCTGAAAAGGCATCACCAAGAACTAAAACTTGGCTGCTCAGGTTCCTCTCAGGACTCTTGCCTTACAGCTGGCCTTTTCTTCTGGGTGGGAAGAAGACCTGTGAACTGAAACCAGCTGATACAAACCTCAAAGGACTCACCACCGCAGCAGACCATGCGTAGGCCAGAATTCTCCGCAGACAAGCCACCCGCTAGACCACTAAGATGTCCAGCAAAATGCTCACGCCATGCATGTCCTTATATGAGAGGCAACCAAGACGGTGGACAGTTTCCCAAGAGTGCTTCCATCTTAGCTGCAAAACCGGAAGATTTTCCTCCAGTGACCTCTTGGAAACCTGCTCTCCTGGTTAACCTTCGGGTTCAACTCCTGGCTCTTTATTTTAATACAGCATTTTCTATTATTATTTCTCTTTTCCACTTTAGGCACCCTTCTTTTAAGATGCCCAGTCTCCAAGCTCTTCAAACACCTGACTCTGCCATCACCTCTGAACACGTGGTTCAGCTGATTTTACGGGAACAATGCCAATGAGCATCCTTGAGAGACGCTTTCTTAGACTGCCTTGTCCTACTCAGGAGGCTTAGACTGGCCTCTGAGCTGTTCAGCAGTGAATGACACTTGTCTTGAACAAAACGGGGACTACGTTGAACTTGATCTGAGTGCTGTGCTCCGGCACAGCAGTGAAGGTTAAGAAGTGCCCCCACCTTTTGGGTTTCCAAATGGCTAACCAGCTAACTGCAAAGGACCACCCTGTCCTCACATATTCTGAGATAAGATCCCTCTCCATCCCCCCCCACCTGATTTCCATAAGAAGGAAGGATGACTCCCTTGTTTACCTCCTCTGTGAAACTCCAGGCCCCCTTCCTTTCCTTTGAGATGTTCCCCATAAATGTTCCCCTTATAGCAATAGCCCGAAGATCTGTGACTTTCCTGCTGGAACGACAACCATCTGTGCCTTGAGGTGCTCTTTAGCTCTCCTGTGATCTAATCCTGAGGACAACCACCCTTTCCACAACTCAGGATATGACTAAACTCAGAGAGGGAAGGTGTGGTCCTTAGATGCCTCAGGTGGAGGTAGAGTTTTGGAAGGGAAACTCCCACATCCTATCAAGTGCTGCTGTAAGGAATCAGTGGAGACTCTTCTGAGCTGACATGCTGCTAAAACACATGGAGTTACGCCTTTCAAGGAAAGAGGAGAGAATATCAAGGCAGCTGAGGTCTCAGCCTGGACAAGCACTCAGCAAACGCTGGCCTGGACCAAAGCAGGTGTAGCTCAGACCTGGGGAGTTGGCACAGGGATGGGTATGAGGGCTAAGGGGGAGCTTGGAAATCAGAAATGTCAGGGGGCACCTCTAAATGCTTGGGGAAGGGAGAATCCAAAGGAGGAGAACCCAAGGAATATGACTGGGCCCAAAATAAAGGCATGCCAGCCTTTAACCCATCCTGAGCTCCACCTCTTTCCTCTTGGCCAGGGAGTTGGGGTGGGTGGGGAAGGCTCCCCTGCGTATGATGTGCAGTCAGGGTATTTGGAGGCAGCTTGCAATGGGACTTACCATCTCTGCAACTTTAAGAGGTCAGAAGGTGGCCTGACAATTTCAGCAGGGTCATATTACAAGAAGGATGAGGAGACTCAGATGATGTCTCTATTCCAGAATTGTGTCTCTTGTTGCCTAAGTGTTCTTGGCAACCATGGTAAGTTTTTCTTTGATGTGTCAGACATGTGATTCCCCTTGGAGAAGCAAGCAGGGATGGAGTGAGGTCCTAGGGTCCAGTGATCACCAGGGAGCCCAGGAGAATTCCCAGGCCCTTGGATACTTTCTGTTTTGTCCCTTGGCCTAGCATAGTGCCTGGTACTCAGGAAGAATTTCATGGTGCTTGAGAATCTCTTCTTACTGTGGAAAGTGTGTTCTGGGTCATAACCAGAAAGCTCATCAGAGACCAGGTAGGGGAGTCATGCTGACTGTAGGGTGTATAGCCAGAGGTGCTATGAAACATATTTAATCACTAGAACTACATAGGCACTGACTAAACAGAATGGATTCTGGCTGGAAATCAGCCCTGGGCATAGCACTGGTAATACCTCTCTGGGGTCTGGCTGGCTTATTCTTTTAACAAAAATATATGGTAGAGAGATGAATTTGCATGTGCTAGGCTTTGAGCTCAGACTCCAGAACTGGGGTACAGTTGGAAATCAGGCCTATCTTGGCTGTCAGTGAGACTCTGGTACAGGAGATGACATTTTCTTGATGATGTCATCCATAACACCAGCATTCAAGGACCCAATACCATTACAGGGTCCATCAGAAATGGGTAAAGGATTCCCATGTTGCCCACCTCCCACATCTCCCACCACATCCCACACAAACATCTCCCACAAGTGTGGCCCACCACCCTCAATGGACTTACACATCCTGGGGCCTTGCCACCAACCATAGACCACAGTTCACACCGTAGACCACACTCTCTCCCACACAGTTCTGAGTGGTGTGTGCTGATTTAAAATGGCCTACCTCTGTTGCCACAACGGTACTCAGGACAACCTCCAAATCCCAAAGAAGCCCCTGTATTTCAACTGCTCGTCCCCTCCCTGCCCCAAAAGTGTCAAGTGGCCACTGGCTCCACCTCACTGTTCTAATTTCTTCCATTGCTAGAATCACCATATGTGTACAACAGAACACCATCAAGTCCACTCTAGCCCATAGTTCTTCCCCCAATCCTGAGGGGACTGGGATGGTGATATCCACTCCACCTCCAAGTGAGAGAGGGCTTATATCCCATGGATATGGTGGGTGGGATGATCCTTCCTGCAGATGCAGGCCCTCTCCATTCCCTGGGATGGCCGTTGCCCATCATTGTCTCCTCGCCAGGTGACTTGGATGTGTGGGAGATGGGCAACATGGGAATCCCAGGGGGTTCTGTGTAATATTTTCGGTAATCTAAGCACCTCTTAAAATATATTTATATATATATAAATAACATTTTTGTAAGCAAATGCACATATATGCATATATATTTATATATCATTTTACAAATAGTGGTATGTATTGTGAAAATTTTGATTTTTACCCACAATAAAAAAAATAAAATAAATAAATAAATGGGTAAAGGAGCCTCTTGTGTCTTCCTGGGCCTCACGTTGAACTGAGCATGTCCTGCAGAAGACCTAACATCAGGTCCCTCCATATGGGAGACGGACGCCCAACCATTTGAGCCACATCCGTCCCACATCTGGTCCCTTCTGATTTGGCGTCATGGTAGCAATATACACCTGTATGCTGGCTTCTGCCCAAGGAACATGCTGAAGAGGTGGTACTGGCAGAAGAAGCCAGGATGGAAGGGAAACTAGGACACAACTATATGGCTTCTTCTGTCTTGGGGGCCCTGGTCCCAATTCTGGGGAGTCCTGCTTTAGCTAGACCTTCCAGTTTTCCCTTTTTACAAAGACATCAGTCGCTGGTGAGTATGGGCAGGACTTGCTGACTCCCCAGTGAGTTTCTACTAGAAAATCCTGGAGGAAAGAGCCGAACTTCAAGAAATGAATACACTCAACTAGCTATGATTCTGCTATCATCTGAATGAAGGGCATTTCTGTCTTGAGCTCTTGTTTCCCCTGGGAGATAGATGAGTTCGTTGCTACCTAGGAGAGTGCTGGTTGCAAGAAGCTAGTTGAAGCTCCCAGTGCAGGTATCCAAGTGAGGACAAGGCCAAAGGCTTTTAGCTAGGTATGGCCAGGAGCAGTGGGGCGCCCAGCAGGGGTTACAAATAGCAGCCAAGAGCTGTGATCTTTGAGTGGTAGGCATCCCAGCAGCAGGGACTCAGCTCTGCCATCTGCCCATATTGGCATGGGCCAGAGTTCAGAAGGCTCCTTGACACCCTGGCATCTGTTGTGACAAAGATCAGAGTTATCTGTAGCTTAGGGCAGAGGGTTGGGTCTTGAATCCTGGTGAATGACATCATTTTGGAGGGCTGGGTGGGTACAGCTGGAAGGGAGCATGGATTAAACAGAGGACTGCGCCCTGTTCCCCTTGGGTGGGAGAGTGTGTGTGTGGGGTTGTAGGAGGTGAGTGCCTGTGTGTGAGAGGAAACAGGGATGTGTGTAAATGTGAGGGGACAGAACCACAGTAGTTATATAGGAGGCCCACGGACCCAACAAAGGCAGGGCATGCTGTGCTGGTGAGAAAGGCAAGAAGATACAGAGCTCTGGTAACTGGGTATCTTATACCCATTTCATTCCCTACCGAAAAATGGGCTCAGTCTGCTGGGTGGCATCAGCCCTGATATGGGCACACCTGCCCTCCCACTGAAGGGCAGCCAGTTGACCCTGCCAGCGTGCGCTAACCCGGGCTCACCTTCTAGAAGAAAGATGCAGGGCTCAGGGCCATGCATGGATGGAATGGAGGCACTAGACCCACTCTAGCAGCAGCCGTGGCTTGAGTCCAGCCTTCTCCAGATTCTGCTACAGGGGATTAAAGTCTGGGGAGGCTGTCAGCCACTGTGGTTTAGTCCCACTGTTCCAGAAAGGATAGTTCAGGCCCTCCCGGGATGGTTGCATAGGACCAGCTCTTGCCAGTCCAGGCATGGTCTGGGAGCCAGCAAGCGAGGCAGGGCACATGTCCCAATGAGTGCAGTGAGGACGCAGATAATGGATTTGGCAAATGGCCTTTGTTTCCAGCAGGGTCTCCAAGAAGGAGCTGCAATATCCCCAGCTATTTTAGGACAGATGCCGAAGATATTATTTGTCTTGCCACAGTGTCTGAGGGACATTTCATGAAGGTATGCTGAAGTGTGCTGGGAATAGCTCAGATCAAATCCATCAGACTACAACTGGATTTCTTCCAGGCTGATGATCCGTGGGTACAGCCTCAACCCCAGTGCATCCATCTATACCATTCCACATTCACCTCGCATTCCACTACCACTCCCAGGATCATTAAAATCAATTTCCACCCAATTTTGGAACCCAGGGATAGAGGCTAACTGTGCAATAAACAAGTTTTGAATTAAAAGAGAAAAATTACTGAAAAGTACCAATAACATAACATTTTTCATTAAATGTGTCTGTGGCTCTGAGTTGATCACAGGTGCTCAGCAGCTCACACCTAATATTATGGTGATTATACCACAAACCACCTCAGAGCACAAGGGGGAGATTATGTGCAAATGAGAGATCTCTAAAAACACAAAAAGCCTATCGAATTCACCAATAATCACTGTATGCCCCAAATAAAAATACCAAGCAAATTAGCCATAATGCCATGGGATGTTTCTAATTAAAATTATATTAAAAGAGGCCAATCAGGAGCAGATGTAGCTCAGTGGTTGAGCGCCTGCTTCCCATGTACAAGGTTCTGGATTCAATCCCTGGTACCTGCTAAAACATAAACAAACAAATAAATTAAAAAGGCCAATCTATATTTCAGTATTTCAAATGTAAGTTCCATCACTGACTCCTTTAACAAAAATGATCTCTAAGGGGGGAGTGGATGTGGCTCAAGCAGTTGAGCACCCGCCTCCCACACGGGAAGTCCCAGGTTCAGTTCCTGGTGCCTCCTAAAGAAGACAAATAAACACGAGCAGACAACTAGCAGACATTGAGCAAAAAATAAGCAAGACAATGAGCAAACAACAAGCAAAAACAAACGATCAGAGAGCAGATGTGGCTCAAGGACTTGAGCGCCTGCGTCCCACATGGGAGGTCCCAGGTTCGGTTCCGGTGCCTCCTAATGAAAAACAAGCAGACAATGAGCAAAACCAGCGAACAGACAATGAGCACAAATAACGAGCAAAAGCAACGAGCAAACAGACGAGGGAGCCATGGGGAGGGTGGTGGTGGAAATGATCTCTAAGGAAACTTCAATGATGAAAATAAAGGATGAATCACATCATAGGAAATATTTATAAACATGTTGCTGTTTGCCAAGTTTTCTTCTGATCAAAAAGTCAGTTTTGGGGGGGGCGGATGTGGCTCAAGTGGTTGGGCGTCCATCTGCCATAGGGAGGGACCTGGGTTCGATCTCCGGGACCTCCCGGTAAAATAAAAAATATATATATAGAAGGCGCATGGGCTGCCAGGCTCTGTGTGCCGGTGAGCCGCCAGGCCCCGGAAGCCATGCAGCAAGATGATGACATAACAGGAGAGAGACGCGGGGTAGAGACAAGACGAGATGCTCCGAAAGCTCCAAAAACCAGGAACTGAGGTGGCGCAGGTGGCAGGACACCTCTCTCCTACATAAGAGGTCTCCAGGATCGAATCCTGGTGAAGACTGGAGGAGGAGGATGAGAAGAGATGGCAGGAAACAGACACAGAAAATTGCCCAGCGAATGGACACAAAACAGCAAATGGGGAAGGGCGGGTTTAAAGTGGGTAAAGTAAATAAATAAACTTAAAAAAAAAAAAAAAAGTCAGTTTCGTATCTTTTTTTAGGAGTTCCTGGGGATTGAACCCAGGACATTGTATGTGGGAAGCAGGTGCTCAACCACTTGTGCTAAATCCACTCCCCAGTTTTGTTTATTTTCTGAATATAAATCTGTTATACAGCTCTATAGTTTTATTTAGTAGAATTGGCCACACTTAGTCAATCTTATGCTGAATTATAGTCAAAGCTGAACGTTTTCATATTTGCTCTGTTCTGCCACAAAGGTAACATAGCAACTGGCAATTCTACCCCTAAAATAATTCATTGATAACTCCCTTCCCTTAAAATAGTGAATGTCCTGGTCACTATTTATACGTTTCTTCATAAGCTTATTTTTCTTGATTTTTTTTTTTTTTTTTTTTTTTTTTACCAGGAGGTCCCAGGGAGCGAATCCGGGTCCCTCCATATGGGAGACGGACGCCCAACCAGTTGAGCCACATCCGACCCCCTTTCTTGATGTTTTTGATGCCCTTTCCTGATTCTTATATGTGGGACCTGCAAAACCATAAACATTTGCCATCCTGCAGAACTTCTCCAGATCAATATAGACCAAGCTTTGATTTTACTCTGAAAATTATGCAATGACATCTTTTTATATAAGGCATTTCAAAACCCATACTAAACATTCAAATATGAAACAAATAATCTTCACATGATCAAAACCAATACAATTCAGCTTGAACAAATCACTTGTGGTGGTGGGGAGGTGGTGGCGGGGTGGGGAAGGGGCTGTGCTCCCAGTCCCAGGTGAATTGAGACATCCTTTCCATATCTACTCCCACGAACCTAACAGCATTCCTTTATTTCTTCAGAAATCAGTAGGAAGATCTGCACCAAACAACGGTCTCTGGCTTTCCAATAACAAATTAAACCGTTTTATATTTATAACTTCCAACTTTACAATAATCAAAATTCATGGCTTCTCAAATCTTTCAGATCCAAATAATGCCCTGTTCTCTGAGGGGGAGGAAAATGTGTTCTCCTAGATGCTCTTTTTTTTTGCTCTTTGCTGAGTCATCCATGAGGCTTGATGGCCTCATTTGGAAACTGGGAACCAGCATCACTTCCATTTCAATTGCAATTGTAGAGTTCCAGGGAGTTGGTTGATTAATCTTTCACCTTTACGTTTTCTTCCTGCTGATCTCTCTCTCTCTCTGTGTGTCTCTCTTTTGGCACCTTCTTCTACCCTTTTATTCTAGTACCACCTGCACTATCCCCAAAAAGCCTTGCGAGCCTGCCTCCACTTTGCAACAGCAACTTCTGCCCCCAAATGTCTGTTGTTACAGCCTGATGACTGTACAGAGCCTGAGGGCTGAAACCAAATAATTCACAAAGACTTTATGGATGTTCTTTTACATCTTGAAGTAATAGGTTAAAATTTTTGGTTTTTTTTTTTTTTTTTTTGAGAATCTGCTGTGCACAGATCCTGTGCTTCATCTACATTATTGCTGATCCTGAAACAAAATGACATGTATTTCATCAGCTCTAAGATACCATCGAATATAAGACTCACCATTATTTTATGGCACAGTTACTATATTGTAACCTGCCTCAGACAGCAGACTGTGTCCTAATTTCAGAGACTTTGAAATATGAACGAAGTGCATCTTATCATTGTTGAAATATGAGTATTATTGTCTCCTTTGACAGGCGAGAAAGCTGCAGTTCAGAGAAGCTTGGTGATGTGGCCAGACCCACAGAGCTAATAAGAGGCAGAGCCAAGTTTGGATGGTTCCAGAGTCCACTGACTCTCCCAGAGGCTTGAAGCCTTCTTCCTTGCCTGCCTGTTCTCAGGAACCAGTTTTTAAGCCATCTGTCCTGGAAAACAGGTTCTTCCCTTTAAGTCATCCCGACTGCTAACGGAGCTAAGGCAACAGGCTTTTGAGATGGCTTTCCTTCTTGAGGGGACCTAATTACAGTGACCATCTATTCCAATTCCGCTATTGCTACATTTGGCAGTGGTGGGGTCGGAGGGGAAGGCGTGGGTGTTGGTGATGGCTACCTAATCTTCCTCTTTTCCCACAGCAGCTTGCTCCTCCACTTCTTGCCCCTTCAGGGAGCCCAAAGAGAGAGACAGCCCTTGCCAAGTGAATTAATAAAAGCTGACTTAGGAAGCTAGAAGCTGCTGGGAAACATCTACCCAAACCTCTCCTCATCCTGTCAAATTTAACTGCCCCTCTAACCCCTGATTCAACTTCACCCCCCAGACTTTGAATTTTTATTTCCCTCTGAAATGGTGCTCTGTGTCTCCTGGACTCTTGATTGCTTGGTTCACTGCTAATTTGTTCATTTTATTCATTCGTAGATGTAACCACTATTTACTGAATATAAGGTAGTCTGCTAGGCCCTGGCAGGAAATGATGAGGTGACCCACCCGTAGTTCTGGCCTTTGTAGGTCTTACAACCCAGTGAGAGGCAGATATCATCAAAGAAGCTTGTGGATAAATGTGAGATAATAGCTGTGATAAGACCTTCTCAGGAAAAGCCGTGGCAGAGACAGGTAGCATTCCCCCAAATAGTCTGTGTACTCCCCTTACATCGTCTACCTGCCTACCATTTAGGCTGGGGCCATGTGACTAATTATCACTAGTCACTCTTTGCTGAATCAATATCCAGTCCCCACTTCTTCCTTGATACTAGAACCCCCAGCTAGTTCCATGCAGCAGTGGGCCCAGCCTTGGGTAGGGGCTTAACTCCATCATGGCTTTCCTATTCCCAGCTCGTGTGACTCAGTTCTCTCAAGGAGCCAAGTGGAAAGGTGCTGGGAGTAGAGAGTGTTTTCTGGAAAAGCATTTGCTTTCCTCATGAAAGGGGACATACACAGCTGGTGCTACTTTTCCTTTTTCTTCCTTCCTTGACTACAGGTGTGATGGCTGGAGCAAGGGCAGTCATTTTTTAACTACAAGGAAGCAGATGAGCAAGGCCACCCTTTTATCAAAAAGCTACTGAACTGGGAAGCGGCTGTGGCTCAATCAGTAGGGCTCCCGTTTACCATATGGGAGGCCCCGGGTTCGGTTCCCGGGGCCTCCTGGCGAGGGCGAGCCCGCCTGCGCGGCGTGGTTGGCTGACCCAGCGAGCACAAGCAGCAAGGGGGGGATAAATGAATAAATAAATAAAATCTTAAAAAAAAAAAAAAAAGCTACTGAACTACCAGTAACATCTGTCTACTTCTGGATTTCTTAATACATGAGAAAAATAATCCTTAAATAATTTAAACCACTGCAGTGTGTTTTTGTTGCTTGCAGCTGAATGCATTACTAACTGACACACCTGTCCAAGAGCCTGGCCCCGCATTTCTTTGATCTCCTTAATTCCGGTGACTCTCACCTCTGCTCCATTTTAGCATCACACCTTGTCCAAATCCTGGACCTTGTTTATCACCCAGAACTATTCCCCCCCTGAAACGTCTGATACAAACAGCTCATTTTCTGAGCCAAACTGTGATACTTCTTCAGTCCGGGGGTGACTGTAAAACGTGATATCTGTCTGGAATTGGGAAAATTAGCCTGGACTCCTTTTGGAAAGGGTCAGGACCTGCAGTTAAGTGCTTCTCAATACTTAATTCCCATGTCTGTGCTTGACTGAGCACTGTTATGGCACCCACCATCTGCTTTTCCTTTTCTTTGCTGCAGGTGCGTCATCCTTCCTTGTCTCTAAGGACGAGGTGTCCCCCTTCTTAGGCAAGTGCAGCCCCTCCACGCTGCACCTGATTCTGTCTCTCTAGTGCCTTCATCCACTCCCATCTCCCTCTGATGTGTTCAACCTCTCCCACCTTACCCTCTACCTATAAACACACTCCAGCTTTCCCCACCCCAATACGCCTTCCTTTGACCCTGTACTCCCCTCTCACCACTCCCTCTTTCCTTGCCTTTGCCCTAAGCTTACTAAAAGAGCCATCTTCATTTGGAAATCCTACCCGTCACCCCTCACCGGCACCCCACTCTACGGCAGTCTGGTTCCATCCCTTCCCCTCCACTGAAACTATAAAGGTCTCCAGTGACTTCCAGATTATCAAACCCACTGGATACATTTCAGTCCTTTTCTGTCTTAACCTCTTTGTCACATTTGACCTGGAAACCACACTCTCATTCTTGAAATGTCCCACTCCCTTGGCTTCCCAGACAGTGCTGGCCGGGCTGTCCTCCTACTTGGCACCCAATTCTTCCGAGACTCCTCGGTGGAGATTCTGGCCCTCAGGGTTCTGAGCGCCTGTCAGCGCTCTCCCCTCTCTCTCCCTCTGCCTGGCAGCTCTCCACCACTTTTACACCTCTATGGGCTCTGTGCTGCAGATGCTCTCCTATCTACCTTCAGCTTGGATACTGCTTCTAGGGCTAACAAAATTATCCCATAGCCATGGGGTTGTGTCTCTAACCCCATGAGCATCGCCACATGGGTGGCCCCCAAGTTCCCGTTCCTCGGGATGACCTGTGTGACTGCAGGTCTTGGCTCCGGCCTTGTCCTTCAGCCTCATTCCCTGTCTACTCATCCCGGATTCACAGGACTTCCCAATACGTGTTGCGATGCATCATACCTCCGCGTTTTGAAGCTGCAGCCGGAAACGCCCTTTGCCCCTTCATTCTCTGCCTTGTGCTTACTCATCCTTCGGTGCTCACCTTGAACATCACCTCTGCCAGGAAGCTTCACCTGTCTGGTGTGTTCGGCAGAGCCGTGTGCCCCTCTTCTGGGCACGTCTCCGTCTCAGCATATACTTTGTATCTCAAAGGCACCGAGACTGTCCCTGAGTCCTGGGACCCTGTGCTGCGCATCCAGATACCTCAAACCCCTAGCATGGGACCTGGAGTGGCGGAGACGCTGTGGTGACTGGATACGTTTCCTTATTGTCTAACCAGTAAAAATAAAAAAGAGCAAAAAACATGAGTGGGTGTGGCTCAGTGGTTGAGCACCTGCTTCACATGTATGAGGTCCCAGGTTCGATCCCTGGTACTTCCTAAAAAAAAAAAAATAAAGTAGGATCTTCAGCCAGAAGCACCCTAACTGATGCATATAATAAATGCATTTGACCCAAACTGAGCTCCCCATAATCTTAAGATAGTTGAAGACAGATTTCCTGCTTTCTGAGTTTACATTCCTAGAAACCTCCTGCCTTTTGTGTTGCAATGGGATAACATGATGATGATGCTTTACCAAGTACAAGATAATCCTTGCATACTATCAATTATTATTGCTGTAATGTCAGCTCCATGAGGACAAAACATTGTATTTTTTTCTTTCTTTCTTTCCTTCTGTTTTTTTCCCTGATACACCCTAAGAGGCCAGAACAGGGCCTATACATAAGTAGATGCTCAATAAATATTTGCTGAATGAATGAATTCTTCACCACTACATTCCTAGGACTTAGGACAATGTCAGGCACATGACAGGCGTGCCTCCCTCTTTTCCATCCTCTCTCCTTTCTTTGTTTCTTCTTTTTGCATAAGACCCATTTGTCTCACTGTCTGCCTACTTTTTTTGGTATGTATTTCTCTCTCCCCAGGCTGACTGGGGAATTTTACTTCTGTAATTACAGGGAAGCATCTAGGGACACACCAAAGTAATTGAATGTAAAGTTACACAGGCTTAAGGACTCTATGACACTATGTGGGAAGGGTGATTGGTCTGCGCATCTGTTTGCTAATGCTGCATCATGACTCACACATTTGTTGAAGACCAGAATTTTGCGTCCATTGATTCTTTGTCCTAAGTCTTCTTCCTTAAGGGCTCATGGCTCCAGAAACGATATTGGCTTGACTTCCAGAACTGGTTTCAAGAAGGATTAAGTTGGCAGGTGGATCTTGCTGGCCATCTCAGGAGACCATCAAATCCCTGCCCTCATTTTCTGGGATCCTCACTGCTTGGTGACTTTGTGGGTGATCTGGGGAGGGTTGGGTTCAGACACCCAAGGGATCTCTGGGCTCTAAAGGGGCAAGTGGCCACGCACCTGGCAGCACTGTTGGAGGGGGCTACTCAATAGGGTGCTGGCCTAGGCTTGGGGGCCCAAAGAGAAACACAACCTAATGCCTGCCCTCCAGGAGCTCATAGTCCTGTGTGAGAGACACACATATAAATAATCTCCCACCTTCCCACGTTCCCTGTCCCCTTCACTGCTTATCTTCACAAAACTTTGAATCTGACATGCCAAGTAGTTTACTTATTTATTTTATTTATCTGTCTCCCTCCTACTCTAGAGTGTAAATTCCATAGGGAAAAAGTTTTTTTTTCCTCTTTTGTTCACTGCTGCACCCCTAGTATCTAGAACAGGTACATAGTAGGTACTTAAGCATTTGTTGAATGAATGTATGAATGAAATGCTAGGAACAAGATCTGTGCAGGATGCAGGAGCTGCACCAGGAGGGACCTTGAAGCCACACTGGTGGATCCAGGTGGGAAGAGGAAGAGGGCAGCACATGAAAGCACAAGCAAAGGCTCAGGGTGAAGAAACAGCCTGCTGTGTGCTTGGACCCGCCCGGCTGTCCTGAGCACAGAAAGCCTTATGGATGTGGGTGCAGGGCCTCAGGCAGGCAGGTGCTGATTGGGCAAAGAAGAGCTGAAGCTACAGGCTTCCCCTCTTTTGGGTGCTTAAGGCTGTGTGGGGCTCAGGGTTGGGCCAGGAAGGGGCCATGTATCTGGACAGCTAAGGCCCTCTGCAGGTCAATTGTACTGGACCACAGGGCCCAGGGTCATTTTGGGACGCAGTCTGTAATGGGGGTTGGATCTTGGTCAGAAGAGAGACAGGGACAGAAGGGGCCAGGACCTATGACATGCACCCCAGCTGGAACAGGGTTCCAAACGGCGGGGAACAGCGAATGGATGGAGACTTCTCTGACCACTGGCTTGGCTGCCTTTGCTCCTGTGCCTGCCTTGTGGAGCTGCTGCTGGGAAAGGATCCTGAATAGAAGGGTTCCTTGTTCTCTCTTGGGCCGATGCCCTCGCCAGGCTGCTTTTAGTGCAGACTGTGGAGGAGCCCCACCCTCGGCTCCCCAAGTTAGGAATGCTGGGTTTGCATTCTCGCACCAGCCGTGCTCTCTGAGGGCCGCTCTCTGGGGAGGCTGGCTCGGCCCACAGGCTGAGCCCGACATTCTAAACCCAAGTGTCGAACCTGGGCCCCATGTCCTGTCACCACCTTCCTCCTGGTGAGTTTCCCTCTCAGGTCTCTGCTGCCACCAGTCTTCATTTGGCAGAGATGTTCTTTCCGTGTTGAAGGTCAAGAGGCCCCGGGGTCAGGGTCTGGGGTGCTTTTGTTCTGGAAGGCTCCTTGACCCCTGCAAATGTGCCCACCTCTTCCCCAGGGCCAGCTCTGCAGAACAAGGGTCCGGGAGGCGTGTTGCAGGCTGTGGCTGCCGCACCATCAGGGTGTGCTCTGTGGTCCTGGCAATGCTCCCAGTGGCGTCCCACCCCTGGCTCACCCCACCCCAGCTCCCACTGGGCTGAAGACTTCTGGCTGGAGCTTGCATGTGGTTCCAACCTTAACAGTTCGCCCTGCACCCTAGCTCCCCGGCTGCGATAGCCTCTTCTGGCAAGCTCCCCCTCTGGACTCTCAGCTACTGCAAAGTCTGGCCTCTGCGTCCAGGTTCTAAGGGCGGCTCAGTGCTCACCCAGGGCGCAGGCCTCTGCCTCATCAAAACGCAGCTGGAGTTGGTGCCGACCTGGGGATGGCGTGGGCTGGGTGGGGAGGATCAGGGCTTCCCTCTACCCGCCACGTTGCTCAGGCTTCTATCCCATACTGCCTTCCACTCACTGGGAAATGCTTTGCTTTCCCCCTACCCTCTCTTTCTCTTCCACTGCTCACTGTCTCTTGGGACTGGATGGGGACCCACTCTTGTTTCCCCACAGAATGCAGGGAGCACATTTTGTTAAAAGCTAATTTGGGCGGGGGAGAAGGAAGGAAAAAAAAAAAATTAGAGTATCTTTTCTCAAGGCAATAGCCTGCCTGGCATGCAGGGCTCTTTTCTTGCTGTACAATCTTATTTTGCAGCTTATGTTACAAGCTGAATACACCTAGATTTTTTGTTAATCTAACTTGTGTAACAAACCTTAAAATTTCCCCAGGCAGATGGAGCAGAGACAGGCTAAGGTGGCAGTTCAGGGTCTCATTAGTTTTGTTCAAGCCCATTACACACTTTTTTTTTTTTTTTAGGAGGTACCGGGGATTGAACCCAGGACCTCCCATATATGAGAAGAAGGCACTCATCCACTGAGCTATATCCACTCCCCACACACTTTTCTCCCCATCCCTTCTCCAGATACAAGTATGAAGAACTTGCTCAAAAAAAAAAAAAAAAAAAAAAGTTTTTGTCTGACTGAGGAAAAGAACCCTTTCTTCCTTTTTGTCTTCTTCATGATTTCTGGATAGGGAAGGATTAAAACAATGACTGGATCTGCTCAAGGCCGCCCCTTATTCCTTCTCCCATCTCAAGTTCCACCGCCTCCGCTCCGTTGCTGGCCGCCCCCACAACGCTCACAGCTGTCCTACATACTACGGAAGAATGTGCGGCGTCCGCCTCTGGTCACCTGCTGTGGAAAAAGCGTTGCGGAGCGGGGCGATGCCAGGAGCTCCGGGCACGGCTGAGCTGCGGGGAGCACACCCTGCGCTGTTGCTCGAGGGCGGCCTTTCTGGAAAGGTCAGGGCGACAGGAGGGCAGGTGGGTCTGCCCCGCTCCCCTGTACACTGTGATGGGGACATTTGCGGGGGCGGGGGGAGACAAGTCACACTTCTTCCTACCTGCCCGTGTCCACCGAGTGTTTATGGGGCACCTGTTGTGGGCCATCTGAGGGGCAGGCTGGAGGAGAAGACAGAGTCCCCGCGTGCTGGGACCATCGGCATAGGGGCATAAAGCGCAGTGGAACCCACCTGGGCAACACTGACTCAACTTTGACCCTGTCCAAAGGGGCCTAAAATATTTTCTTTTTTTTTTTTTTTTTACCTGGAGGTCCCGGGGATTGAACTTGGGTCCCTCCATATGGCAGACGGACGTCCAACCAGTTGAGCTACATCCGACCCCCTAAAATATTTTCTGCCTGACCCCCACCCACCCCAAAATGCAGGGGAACCCAGAGACCACACAGTCTCCCTTTGCCCCACCCCCATCCCCCCATCTCTACCACCCTCTGGCTTCTGAGAGACCAGTTCAGATCCTGCCACTGCTGCGTATTGCCGCGTGGTCTTGGTTATTCTCTCTGAGCCTCATTTCTTGACTATGAACTGAGAATTCTACTAGTACTCACGCCAAAGGTAAAATTAAATGAGACTGTGTTTGTAAGGTGATTAGCTCCATACCTGGCACACCGGGAGTTAGGGGTTCTGCAATGATTCTGATCTTTACCAGCCTGAAGTCACTCAACAAACTCTAGCTGCAGGTTCAGTGCTGCAGTGGAAGGCACAGGAGGGTCTTAGGCTCTGGATGGCAAATAAGACTAACCCAGGGTGGAGCAGGAGGGGGATGGTGGACAAGTTAAGAGCTAAACTGGGACACTGTCCACAAATGAATTAGGGTTTATTTAAAAAGGCAAGCTGGGTGGACTTGGGTGGCGAAGGCTTCTCAGAGCAGTTAGAGTCAGAAAAGTCTGTTATTCCCAGGCCAAATAGAGCAGATTTGGTGCCTGCCCAGAGGGTGGGTGCTGAAGGCTTTTTTCCTGCCCTGAAAGCAGATGTCAGGCTTGGATTTATTAAGCACCTACTATGTGATAGGTATATGTTTATAGAACAGCTATGGTCTCGCAGAATGTCATTTTTGGGAAGTATAAATACATGACTTGGAAACTCACTGTTAAATATATATCTAGAGGCTTCCTTCATGACTGAAAAGCTCAGTTGTATTTCTGTAATGAGAACCCAATTTAGTTTTTCGGAACAAATCCAGGCTTGATTTGGTATGATTTTACTTCGTAACCCCTGATCCTCCCTTATTTTTTCAGTCATGCAAAACTTCTTTATTTAGAAAAAAAAAATTAGTTGCAAGTTTTTTGTTTTTGTTTTTAATTCAAAAACCCATTAAACTTGGTTTTGGGTTTAGGTAGGAGAATGTTTGGAGTATTCCTAGGAGATGTAGCTGATGCATTGGGGCTGAAATGTCATGAAGTCTAGAATGTAACTCAGAGGTTTCAAGTACAGATAGAGAAGAAGGCAACTACTAACAGTTGTTGACTATAGAAAGAGGGTTCATATGTGCTGTACTATTCTTCCCGTTTCTATATTTGGAAATTGTCAAATAAAAAGGTAGGGGAAAAATCCATTGGGCTATAGGGGGAAAATGGGATAAGAGGACAAGGCATGGGAAACGGATGTGGCTCAAGAGGTTCGCCGTCCGTCTACCATATGGAGAGACCAGGGTTCGATCCCCAGTACCTCCCGGTAAAAAAAAAAAAAAAAAAAAAAAGAGGACAAGGCTTCACCTCTTAGTTGGGCCTTTTAGGCTCTAGCCTAGGACACTTCCCATTTTATGCACATTTGCACACTTGAGGGGTCTTCAAAGCTCGAGCATTCTGGCCTTTCACAAAAGGTTTCCAATTTCTGCTCTCTGCCTTGGGCTGCCTCTGCCTCTCGACTTCGTTCCCCTCAGCCTACTGGGCTTGCCCAGGCCCTGTCCAGGCTGCCATGGCCACAGGAGAGCAGCCCTGAGGAGGCTGAGCAGGGTACTGGAGAGCCTTTGACGTTTAGGTATTCTTTAGGGGACATGTTTTAGGGAGCAAACCCTGGGTCCTGGGCAAAGGGCTGTGGGGACCTCCGGAGCCGGGGTCTGGCAGAGGGGCCAAGTCTTCTGGGGGCAATGTGCTCACACTGGACTTACCGAGAGACTCACGTCAACCCCAACAGGCTGCCTTCCTGGTAGACTTTCAAGGGTAATTTTAACTCTGAATTCTTTTGACCTTACTCATTAGCTTCAGACCTAACCTCTACGTAAGCTTGATGCCACCGTGTAATAAAGTGCTCGTCCCTTCCTTCCTCCCACTGATACCTCCCGAGTGCTTATCTTGCACCCAGCACAGAGCTGGGGCTGGGGACACGCCACAGTGTGGCTGCAGACCAGGCTGCTCGAGGCACCGGGGTGAGGGGTGGTCAGGGCAGTTTTTCTGGGAGAGGTGGGACCCAGGCAGGTGGAGGAGGGATTGGAGTTGGCCGAGGGAGGCGCTTTCTTGGGGAGGTGGGCATGGGGGCCAGCATGGATGAAAGTACCAGCTGATCAACGTGCATTCTCTGGGCAGGTGGAGATTAGTGGGCCTGGGTCAGGCTGGGAAAATCCTAAAATTAGCCTGGCCAGCTGGGCCTGGCCTGTGGGGGACACCCCTCCCCATTTGCCTCCTCAGGTTTCAAAAAGCACGAGTGTGTGCAGGAGCAGCGTGCTTAGCCCAGGTCACGGCAGGCAGAGCAGGGCACCCCAGGCCAGGCTGGGCAGGGGTGCTAATTCTGGCAGGCACTTGGTCCTCTGTAAGGGGGGGTGGGCTCCTTCCTCAGAGCCTGGCAGGAGGGAAGGGGGATCCCCTGCTCTTCCCCTCTCCTTCTTGACCCCACTTCTTCTTTTTCTTCCCCTTCCTCTAGACCTGCTGGACCCAGCTTCCTCTGGGGGAGGCTGCAGGCCCTGGCAGTGTGGCCAGGAGAAGCTGCCAGCAGTGCCTGGGCCAGTCCAGCTGGGAGGCAGAGGCCTGGACAGGCAACTTCCTGCGGCCCTCGGGGGAGAAGCACCCAGAAAACACCCTTGCCCCTTTACCCTGTGCTGGCATCCTTTCTGACCTTGCTGAAATTCCCTCCGTTAGTCACCACTAGCAAAACCACAAAAAGTGGGTGTTCCCATAATAGGCCCAGAAGTTGCTTAAGAAGCTGATCTTGACTTAGAAGGTGCCGGGGCTGGCTCAGAGTGGGTGCAGAGCAGTGGTTTGTGGCTCGGTGTGGGTGGAGGGGAGGGGTGCAGGCGGGAGACAGCCCAGCCTGGCAGGTGGCGGGGGCGCTGGTCGCTGGGCAGCCTCTTTGGTGCCCCCCAGCCCCTTCCCACGCCATGCTCAGTGCCACGGCAGGCGTCCACGGCTTGGTTCCTCTCCCCTTGTCTGGTACTCATTCTTTCTCATCTTCCTTCAGCCCAGGGTCTCTTCTCCCGGGTCACCCACCCTGACTTTCACCCACCTCTAAGACAATCTGCAAATGTCATCTCTGGCCAGGAAGTCTCCATACCTGCAACAGTGCTGGAAGCTTCTAGAGAATGAAGCGTTACTGAGCATGGGCAGGAGGGGCACAGGAAAGCCCCCTTGGGTGTGCCCAGGGGGGGTGGGCCTCTCTGATGGGAAGGAGTCGCCCGGCCTAAGCTAGGCACCCACAGCACTTACCCTTTTCCTGCACTGGGCTAAGCATTGCCTTTGTCTGGCAGCATCATCGATGGAAATATTAACTTGAGTTTCTTCTCCCTACATGTCCCTCTTCACCCCCATTTCCAGTCAACACCACACATTGTAAGTCTGCCTTGGGAACCTGGGCAGAGTAGAAACAGAAGTAACCCAGAATGTCCTGTCCTCGGTAAAAAGTCTTCAACGGGTGGCAAACTGGCCGCACGTGGGCCATAAACACATTCTTTTGGGGACATACAGGTTTTTGTTTTTTGTTTTTTTTTACCGGGAGGTACCGGGGATTGAACCCTGGTCTCTCCATATGGTAGACAGATGCGGAACCTCTTGAGCCACATCCATTTCCCAACATACAGGGTTTTAAAATTTGTTGTCTTAGTTGCCAACATTTGAAAATTGAGAGATTTCACATGAAATGAGAATTTCTGGCCTCTTCTGAGACATTAGAAGAGCGGGCTCACATTTTTGGGAGACCAATTGTCCAGTTCACCGGGGACTTTCCTGGTTTTGGCACAAAATTCCCACATCCCAGGAGACTTCAGCCAAGGAGTTGTGCAAGGCAGCAGTGGGCTGGAGAAGCTGGAGGTGGCTGGCCCTCAGCTCCAGGCGCTGTTCCCTGCGGTTTCATGGCCTCATCCATTTACCTGGTCTCCCTGCCCCAAAGGCATTTGTGTTTTCACCTGCAGTAAATCCTCTAGGTGTTGGTGAGATCATTCCAGGTGTCCTGGGTGGGGAGGAGGATGGGAGATGGGCCTGGAGAGCTTGAGACCCAGCTCTCAAGGGAGATAGTGTAGCTCAAGTGTGTGGGATGATAACGCTGTGGAGAAAAGAAAGTAGGTGAAAGAGAGAGAGAGTGTGTGTGTGTGGGGGGGAGGGAGGTTGGGGATGTGCAGCAGGGTAGAAAGCAGTTGCCATTGTTGGATGTTTCCCTGATAGATGTTAGCCAAAGCCCAAAGGGGTGGAGTCAGCCCTGTGCCCTGGGGGAAAGGCTGACAGTAAGTGCAAAGGCCCTGAGGCAGGAGGCCATTTGCCCCTAGCTAGAGTGGAATCAGGTAGAACCCCATGAACCAGCATGAAGCATGGGAGAAGCTGGAGGCCTCACAGCAGAGGAGCCAGGACTGTCTTCAGGCTGCTTCCTGGGGTGGGCCTGCAGGAGGGAGCCTAGGCAGGAGGCTCTGGCCATGCTCCAGGTGAGTCGTGACAGAGGCCCGGTTCAGGGCGACAGCTGTGGAAACTGGAGGGGCTCTCAGCCTCTGATGCACATCTAAGAATGACAAGATTTGCTGATGTGTGAGAGGGTGAAGAGTGTGAAGGTATGAAGAGGAGTCAGGGGTCAAGGAGGACTCCTAGATTTTCGGTCTGAACAAATGGTAGAATGAAGTTCTATTTATTGACACAGGGAAGTTTGTGGGAGGAGCAGGTGTTCCTTGGGAGGAATCAGGAGTTTGGTTTTGGATATGTTAAATTTGAGATGTCTACTAGACATGCAAGTGGAAGCTTTGATGGGGGGCAAGGAGGACTCCTTCCCCACCTCCAGGCCCTGTCTTTTAGCTTGTGGCAGGGGAAGGCAGGCGTTTTTATCCTCATGTTTTGCTTTTTGCTTTAACACTCACATTTACTTGCTTCACACCACGGGCTCTGGACTTAGCTTGAGGTCGGCAGGGTGGGGGAGTGGGGCATGGGGGCCATGGAGCTGGAAGGACTGTCCTCTGCCCCCAGCTTCAGGGAGTGGAGGGAAATACCCTGCAGGAAGCCCCCACGCCCTGCTCCCAACCCCTGAGAAAGCAGTGGGAGGTCAGGGAGCCCTGATGGTGAGTGTGTGAGGGAGATAAGGGGGCACCACAGCTCTGTAAAAATGGAGGCTGCATGGACGCTGGTTTGCAGGGGCCTGGTACGTGAGAGCAGGTGGGGGACCTTGCTAGAGAAGGAAAGAAATCCTTTCTGCCCATTGCCGCAGCCTGCCACACCACGCAGGCCCCCCAACCCCGCCGACCCAGCTCTTAGCTCCTGGCTCTCGTCCCAGGCCTGCAGGTAGAGGGGGCCCTGGCGTGCCACCCACCTGCCCTCACTGTGTGAGGGCTCTTGCTGTGCACAGTTGCCGGGCACCTACCCAATGTCTATTTTCCCCCTCTTCCTTACAACAGACCCTGATTTTGTGGGGTGGCAAGGTGCCCTGCTGAAATACCTTCCTGGGCCTCTTTGTAGCTAGTGCAGTCACATGACCCAGTTCTGGCCAATGGGCTGAGAGGGGAGATGATGGGTAGACATTTAAAAAGGAACAGACTCAATTGGTATGCTCAGCCCTTATATATATATTTTAAGCTTTTGATTACATAAATGTTACATCACAAATATAGTGGGGAACAGGCATGGCTCAAGCAGTTGGGCACCTGCCTCCCACATGGGAGGTCCCAGGTTGGGTTCCTGGTGCCTCCTAAAGAAGACAAGCTGACGCAGTGAGCTGACACAGAGAGCTGATGCAGTGAGCAGACGCAGTGAGCAGAAAGAGCAGAGAGCCATCTCAGGGGTGGGGAAATATAGGGGATTCCCCTATGCCCCACCCCCGCCCCTCCCACACTTTCCCACATTAACAGCATCTTTCATTAGTGTAGTACATTGGGTACAATTGATGAACACACATTGAAGCATTGTACTAGCCAAGGACTATAGTTTACACTTTGCCCCACACAATTTTATAGGTTTTTGACAAAATGTACAGCCCTTATATTTGATCATTGACTTCACCCTTCTGCCTTCCTGGAAGACAGTTGGGATGCCTGGAGGTGCAGCAGTCATCTTTCAACCATGAGGATGAAAGCCAGGTGCTAAGAGTGGCAGAGCAGGAAGATAGAAGGAAACTGGATCCTTGCTGACATCCTTAAGCAGCTGTACCAGCTCTTGACTGCCAACTCTGAACTTATTTTTCTGCCCAAAGCAAACCTCTTGCTTAAGACCCCGTTATTCTAATTTTCAGTCACTGGCAGCTGAATCCTAGCCCATCCCACACAAAATCTGGTCGCTCCTTCTGAAATTCCAGTGCCCAACTGCCAACCCCAAAGCAGCCCAGCCCACAGATGGCTGTCCTCAGGGCAGACCTCTGCCCTGACCCCACCAGAGGTGATGCCCCAGCGAAGTGCAGGGAATGAGGGCACAGGGTCAGAGAGGGTAAGTAACTTGCCCAGCATCACACAGAAGGTAAAGAACAGAATGAAGTATCCAAGCCAGATCTTCTGTCTCAGGGGCACCGTTGCTTCTCTGATACCAGAGTACATGGGGGAAGAGGGGCAGAGATGTGGTGGGGGTTCAAAGCTCACCAATTCTGGTAGGATTCCCCAAGAATCCTACCAGATGATAATATAGCACCTTCTTGGAAGCTTTGTCAAATGTTGCCTCAATAAGCCATACCTGACCACCCTATTTAAAATCTCAACCCCTATCTCCCAGTTTCCCTTGCCCTGCCCTATTTTTTTTTCATTGCTCTGATCACTTGAGAGCATACTGTGTAATTTACTTTTTAAAAATTTTTATTTTATTTTAATTTTTCCCCCACCCCTCCCCTAGATGCTTCTCTCATCTGTCTCTCGCCTTCTCCAGGAGGCACTGGGAACAAAACCCGGGACCTCTCACATAGGAGGGGAATGCCCAAGAGCCTCAGCCACATCCCCTCCCCATGGGCTGTGGCATCTGCTGGCTTTGTGGCGTCTGCTTGTTTAGGTGTCTGTTCGTTGCGGCGGGGTGTGGTGTCTAGCTCTCTTTGTGGCAAGTGCGGCATCTGCTTGTCTTCTTTACGAGGTGAGGCACTGGGAGCTGAACCCGGGACCTCCCATGTGGTAGGCGAGTGCCCAACTGGTTGAGTCACATCCGCTTCCTGTAATTTACATTTTATTATGGCTGTCAGATGACATCTGTTACCGCCTCCCTCCCCAGGATGTAAGCCCCACGAGGACAAGGATCTTGGCCTGCCTTGTTCGTGAAGGTATTCCGAGGATCTAGAGTAATGCTGATATAAAGAAGGTATTTGTGGAACTGAATTAAATAGTGATGTTTCCTGAGCATCAGCTGCTCTTGGCTCTGTTGGAGGCGTTTGACATGGGTTCTCATTTGATTTTAACCACAGCCCTAAGAGATCTGTATTCATTTTTCAGATGCAGAAGTGACGATGAGGGGCCCTTGGGAACGGCTAGATCTTGGGGTGCTGGGTCTCATGGGGCTGAGAGGTGGGAGGCTCAGTTGCTGACACCCCAGGGTCCCTTCCTTACCCAAGCCTGTCCTCCATCTGCCCCCACCCCTAACCCCCCTCTCTGCAGGCCAAGGACAGACTCCCTCCTCACTCCCACCTAATGTACCTGTCTCTGTGCAGAGTACATCTGGGCTCAGATGCTGCCTGGCATCACCTAAAGGGACAAATCTCTCTGGTGCAATTTTAGACTCTGAGGCCAGTTTGCATGGTGGTGGGAAGCATGTCCTCCAAGTCCCCCAATGCTTTTAGTCCTCTGACCGGCAGGCCTGTGTGGAGAAGCAGATTCTCCAAGATAAGGATGTGAGGAGTCCATTAGTTCCCTCAGCTACCACTCCTAGCCAAGACAACAGTAGGAGCTCATTTTTATGGAGGTCCTACTAGGTGCCAGGCCTTGCCCTAAATGCATCACATAGCAGCCCTGAAAAACAACAGGGTCACCATTAGCACCATTTTACAGATGAGGAAACTGAGGCTTAGAGAGCTCAAGTGACCTGGCCACTTCACCAGGAAGTGGACCCCAGGGCCGGCTCTCCTGGCCATTGACCTACTCCAGCTGTAGACCCTGCTTTGAGCCAAGCTGGACTGTAGTTGGTCAGCAGAGAATCAGGAAGGAAGCTTGTGGGGAAGAGACGGAAACCCTGCGACTGGTGAGAAGATGGGCTGAGCTCTCAACACGTGGTCTTCAGCCCGCTCTCCCTCCCTCACCGTATCCTCTCCACTAGGACAGAGGTCAGCCCTCTGTTTGACTTGTTTCCCCTTCCAGTTCATCTCAGCCAGTTTCACCTAGGATACCTGAGATCAGGGCATGGGGGGTCAGGGGCCTTTCCGGCTGCTACTAAGCCTCTGTAATCTGTAGCTGGTTGTGAAACACCCTGGTAACTACAGACCAGAGGCAGGAGAGAGAGAATTTCCCTGGGGCTGCAATGTCCAAGCACTTCCCGGAGGAAGATAAGGTCTGAAGGGGCCTGTGGGCACAGGGCTGTGACCTGCTGCCCCCAGGGCCTCCAGGGCCACCTCCTTTCCTGCTCAGCGACCATGTGTGGGGCCAGTTCATTTGAGCTGGAAAAGCACTGAGGAGGGCTTGAAACTTGAAAGCTCGGCGTTGGGGGTCTGGCAGGGAGCCTCTTCCTTCCCCGTGGCAGGATCTGGGTGAGGGTGACTCTGGCAGGCCCTTCTGCCCCCGCTCCCCAGGCGAGTCTGGATCTGGAGGGCTAATGTCCTCGAAGGGTGATGGGCCCCCTGTGGCGTGTGTGTGTGTGTGTGTGTGTGTGTGTGTGTGGGAGGGGGGAAGTGCACACGCCCAGGAGCAGGGCCAGCCTGCCTCCTGACTACAGTGCTAGTGGCAGAGAGGAAGGTGCTTGGCAGGGGAAGAGGGCCCTCGGTGTCAACCGGCCAGGACAGAGGCAGGTGGCCTGGACGGCCTTGGTGGGCAGCCAGAGGGCATGACGAGGCCGCCCAAAGCCATGCCTGCTCACCAGGCCCAGGGGAGCTGCAGGGCCCCAGCTCCAGGTGCTGCCAGCCCCACGGCCTGGCAAGGGGCCTCTGTCTGCACACCTGGGGGCTGCTCCAGCTGCTGACCGCGGGGCCAGGCCAGGCGCAGGCTGATAGGGGAGGGCGGCAAGGAAGGTGGTGTGTTCTGTGTGCCCAGGTGGGGGCTTGTGTCTCCTGCAGAGTGTTCACCTCCTAACCACGACTTTTTCTGCTTTATGGGCTCATTTAGAGGCTCTTTAGAAAACTCAGTGTGCCTGCCTTCCCTTCTGACCTTCCCATACCCTGCAACCCCTCTATGCCCCTAACTTATCAGACACCCCAAAGCCCAGTCTCTCATTATCTGGATGACTCTGCAGTTCTAGAAATTAGAACCTGCTGTGTTCTAGGAAAGTGCTTCTTTTCTCCCCTGGCAAGTGGGTGGCACTGAGCTTATGGTTCCAGGGACAGCTCGGGCCACTTAGAACTGAAAGGGGATCATTAGAGGGCCCAGGGAGTGGGTGGGTGGGCAGGGTCCAGCGGCGGCAGCAGAGCCTGGTGGAAGTTGCTGGGGACACACCAGACTGGGCAGAGTGGTTCTCAGTGGGAGCGGGAGGCAGGGGCTGTCCCAGGGGGTGTGGTGGGCGCCCAGGTGCCAGAGCTGAGGTGTGGGGACCTGGGGGTGTAAGCTCTGGTGGAATGAAAGGCCTGGTCGGTGCAGGTGCTGTGTGTTCCAATCAAGCCTGTGCTTGGCAGGTGTGCAGGTCGGGGCGGGAATCAGCCAGGGGAAGAGACACTTTCTTATGGAAGCACCTGGGAGGGCATCGCTGATGCGGAAACCCTGAGGCTGTGCGGGGGGCTGTGATGGCTGGAGCAGGGAAGCCTAGGATGTCCAGGTAAGGGTCTTCATGGGCATCCCCTCATCCAGTCCCTGCAGGGCTGTGGTCTCAGAGGCAAAGGCCACTGAGGGGACAGCTGCCCTAGTTTGGGGAGCAGAAGCTACCACACCTCCAGAACTGCAGGGATCCCAGAGGGGAGCCCTGCCCACGTCCCTGTCCCCAGAGGAGCCTGATGTGTGCAAGGCACCATGGGAGAGAAAGGCAAATGTAGCAGAGCCCATGCTCAGCCCCATCCCAAAGCAGAAAGGCCATGCATCCCCAAGAAGTGAAGGTCCAAAATGTGGGCAGCTGGAGGAGGGCACGGTGAGGGGTGGGGGTGCCCCTGAACTAACCTTGAGGGCTGTGTTGGTCACAGACAGCCAGGGGGGTAAGGTCATGGGGTGGGGAGGGTGAGGTCACAGGTGTGGGCAATGGCTAGAGTGGAATTTAATTCTTTTTTTTTTTTTTTTTTTTAAGATTTTTTATTTATTTATTCCTTCATCCCCGCCTTGCTGCTTATGCTTGCTGGGTCAGCCAACCACGCCATGCAGGCGGGCCTGCCTTCACCAGGAGGCCCCAGGAACTGAACCCGGGGCCTCCCATATGGTAAACGGGAGCCCTACTGATTGAGCCACAGCCGCTTCCCAGAATTTGTTAATTCTTAACCTTTGGTTATAACTATCCCAAAACCTTTGTTTTCCTGACCAACTTCTACTCATCCTGAATTTTATTTTGAACGTTTGTGTCAATATCTTATGTCTAGTTTTTTTTTTTTTTTTTTTAAAGATTTTATTTATTTATTCATTTATCCCCCCCCTGCTGCCTGCGCTCGCTGGGTCAGCCAACCACGCCATGCGGGCGGGCCTGCCCTCACCAGGAGGCCCCGGGAACCGAACCCGGGGCCTCCCATATGGTAAACGGGAGCCCCACTGATTGAGCCACAGCCGCTTCCCTTATGTCTAGTTTTTAAGAATGAAAATTCCTATTGTGTTTTGCTGATTATAGGAGTTAAGACTCAAGTGCTCGGCTTGGGGTCACTGCTTCTGGGATGCATCCTTGACGTTCGGGTGCCCAACATGGGGGCCCCTCTTGGTGCCTTGGAGGAGACTGTCACGACATGCAGACTGTCCCAGCACACAAATGGCGTGTAACTGTTTGTTCATCTGTCTTCTTCTCCTTGAGAGCTTGTCTGACAACATTTTACCCTCAATACCCAGCACAGCTCTCGAATTATATTAGGTGCTAAAGATGTGTAGCGGCAAATTTCAAAGCTATAGATTCAAGTGTGCAAAGCAAAAAGGGACTTAATTATTCTATAACTCGGCTTAATCACGAGCCCCCTTTCTGTCTGATGGCAGAATACTTTGGCCAATTCCAGGAAATCCACCACTTCTGTCATCTCCCTCCTTGACAAACAAATTTATGCTTGACCTATTCCATTTTCCATCTCCTCAGTTCTGTAGCAGAATCCAAGTTGGGGTGCCCCTCTGAGGTGTCCAGGCTCTGAGTAAGAGGTGGTGAGGCAGGTTAGCCAGGGAAACCAGGAGAAGATGAGTCACAACATGGCTGACAGACAACATGGCTGCCAGACTTTGCTGAGACCTTGAGTTTAACCTTGAGGTCCCAGTTTCTCCTTCTGGGACCTCCCTTTGGCCCTGGATATTCCAAACAGGCCTCACCATTGGCCCCCATCATTGGTGGGGTAACCAAGAACAGCTGGGGCCCCTCCCCTTAGCCTTAGCAAGAGGAGGAATAATTAATAGTTTAAAATGTAACCACACAAGGCAGAGCTTGCTCTTTCTGCCTGGAGGAGCCCGCACCAAATCTCCGTGTATATTTCCATCTTTCTCTCCCATATCTCAGCAAGCTCTGTTCTTTCCCCCCATTTCCCAATAAATTCTTTTTACTGGCCTAATTAAATTGGCATGTTCCTAAATTCTTTTATGCAACATAGTCAAGAACCTAGAGGAATTCAACACTTCTCTGGCTTCATTTGTTGAGCCAGCCAGGAGGCAGATAAATGAGTGGGGCTCCCTAACCCCCACTGGGGACTGGTGAATTTTAATTAAGGCCTGCCTGTACCTTCTTTTGGTTTTGCCATTTTAAAGGGAGTTCCTGGATAGGCTTCCATAGGACATAAACTCGGTCTGCCCCGATGTCTGTTTTCGTCTCTGGAGGTAGTAGGGGCAAGTCCCCATGCTGTGTAGATTCAAGGAAGTTCTGGGTGGCTGGTGAACCACCCCCCCCCCCAGAGACCTGACTGGGCATATAGCCTGAGTTGAGAAGGAGTCTACTAGGAGTTTATCAAGCCCTCTCTGTAAGTTCAGAATAGCTATCACCCTTTGTGTCATTTCCTTAAATCACTAGTTAACTTCTTCTAATTAAAAATGCCTTTGAAAATAACAAAAAGAACACAGTGAAAAAAAATGCTTTTGATCTTCCAACTATTGCTGTCCTCATTTTGGGTCTGTGAAATGCTTTAGAATGCCTTAGAAACTAACTATGCATTTGTTAGGGAGGCATGAGCTCCACCCTCACCAGTGCCCTGAGGCTTTGCTCCTTCTCCACCCTGGAGAGTCCAGTAGATTGTCTTGGGGTAGGGGTGTCCTGGAGGGTGTTTGCCAGCAAGTCACAGGACAATTAGTCTCTAATTCTTTTATGGGCTTTAAATGTCAGTTTTAACTGAGGAACTCAGCCTCCTGGGAGCAGCTATGGTGTGAACTCACACATAGCCAGTTCCTAAGACTGCTGCAAAGTAGGCAGAGGAAAGGTACCTAGCCAGCCCCTTTTCCTAGGGTCAGCTGGCTTGGGTTTTTAGGTCTGGGAGCTGAACCCAAATGCCACCAAGACCTCTAAGGCTTTGGGGATGCCCAGAGACATAGGGCTTCCAATCCCCGGAATGTGGGGACAATGAGCAAGGCTCCCAATTCCAGGATGCTGGCTTGGTGAGCAATTGGTTCAGTCAGGACTAGTGGTGGGATGCCCCCACACAGATGAATGGGTCTTATCCTCCCCTAGGAATATGGACAGCTCTTCCAGCATTCCAGCAGATTCTCATTGGGGTATCTTCTCAGAAACTGGGACAACCTACCTACTGATGGTCTAAAAAAGAAGAGGCTAATATTTTCCTACCATACCACATGTCCACAGTATGGCCGAGAGCAGGTTCTGTATGGGACCCTGAATTCCAGTTAAACCTGTGTAAGCGAGAAGGAGAAGACAGACAAATCTGAGGGCAAGAGACCATGTGGTCATGTCTCCTTAAAGGGATGAGGAAATGCACTAAGATTAAAAGGTTCCTAACTATTCCTAGCTTCCTGCCTATTCCCTTGTAACACTCCAATCCTTTCAGTAACAAAAGCCCTCATGGGGCTTTACCCCTTGCTGGGAGGTAACCAATGGGATACAGACCCCAGAGCAGCCCCAATTCGTGACTCATTGGGGGTAGGGCTTCTCTGGACCCCTTAGCTCCGTACTTAGCAGCTGTCCAGGGATTTTCCTGGAAGAACTAAGCTGGAGGGTCCTGCATGAGGTTTCTGCCATGGACAGTAACTGGGAGTTTTGCGTCCAGGTGATTCTAAAGTTAAGTCTTTCCCTAAGCTAAGCTAAGTGTGTGGAAATTCTCTTTTGTTCTAATCTGTGCTTGCTTTAAATTTGTTAGTATGCTCATGCCTAGAAACTCATAAATCAGATTTGGGGTTTTCCTGTTACAAATTACATAATGGTAAAAGGTAACCTAAAAATTAGTCTTTAAATGTCAACACTATCTTGCAATTGAATTTTTTTTTTTACTTTATTTTGTACATTTAATAATTGAAAATATAAACAATTAAAAACTAAAAAGTAAACACAGATGAATAAATATATACATTTCTCAATTAAATGTAATGGATCCATATAACATTTTTTTAAAATCAAACAATATGTTACACAATATATTTGGTTCATAGTAACGCATTCATACATTATTTGTCCTTTTGTGTCTGGCTTGCTTCGCTCAACATAATGTCCTCCAGACTCATCCATGTTGTCATATGCTTTACGACTTCATTTCTGCTTATAGCCGCATAATATTCCATCGTGTGAATAGACCACAGTTTGTTTATCCATTCATCTGTTGATGGACACCTGGGTTGTTTCCAACTTTTGGCAATGGTGAATAATGTGGCTATGAACATCGGTGTGCAGATGTCTGTTGGTGTCACTGCTCTCAGTTCTTCTGGGTATATACCCAGTAGTGGTATTGCTGGGTCACGTGGCAAGTCTATATTCAACTTCTTTAGGAACTGCCAAACAGTCCTCCATAGTGGCTGTACCATTCTGCATTCCCACCAACAGTGAAGAAGTGTTCCTATCTCTCCACATCCTCTCCAACACTTGTAGTTCTCTGTCTTTTTAATAGTGGTCATTCTGATAGGTGTGAAATGATATCTCATTGTAGTCTTGATTTGCATTTCCCTAATCATGAGTGATGTTGAGCATTTCTTCATGTGTTTTTTTGCCATTTGTATTTCTTCTTCAGAGAAATGTCTATTCAAGTCTTTGGCCCATTTTTTTTTTTTTTTAATATTTTATTTATTTATTTATTTATTTTTTAAATTTATTTGTTCATTTATCCCCGCCTTGCTGCTTGTGCTCACTGGGTCAGCTGGCCACGCCGTGCGGGCGGGCTTGCCTTCACCAGGAGGCCCCGGGAATTGAACCCGGGGCCTCCCATATGGTAAACGGGAGCCCTACTGGTTGAGCCACAGCCACTTCCCTTGGCCCATTTTTTAATTGGGTCATTTGTCTTTTTATTGTTGAATTTAACATCTCTTTATATATCCTGGATATTAAACCCTTATCAGATATGTGATTTCCAAATATTTTTTCCCATTGAATTAGCTGCCTTTTCCCCCTTCTGACAAAGTCCTGTGAGGTGCAAAAGTGTTTAATTTTGAGGAGGTCCCATTTATCTATTTTTCCTTTTGTTGCACGTGCTTTGGCTGTAAGGTCCACGAAACCACCACCTTCTACAAGGTCTTGAAGATGTTTCCCTACATTTTCTTCTAGTAGTTTTATGGTCCTGGCTTTTATATTTAGATCTTTGATCCATTTGGAGTTGATTCTTGTATAGGGGGTGAGATAGGGGTCCTCTTTCATTCTTTTGGTTATAGATATCCAGTTCTCCCAGCACCATTTGTTGAAGAGACTGTTTTTTCCCATGAGGGTGGGCTTGGTAAGTTTGTCAAAAACCAGTTGACTGTATAGGTGAGAGTTTATTTCTGGGTTCTCAATTCTATTCCACTGATCGATGTGTCTATCTTTATGCCAGTACCATGCTGTTTTGACCACTGTAGCTTTGTAATATGTTTCAAGGTCAGGCAGTGAATTTCCTCCCATGTCGCTCTTCTTTTTTAGAATGCTTTTGGCTATTCGGGTGCACTTACCCTTCCAGATGAATTTGGTAATTGCCTTCTCTAATTCTGTAAAGGAAGCTGTTGAGATTTTGATTGGTATTTGCAATTGAATTTGATGTATAAAGAAATCACAAGTGGAATTAAATCAACTGTGGAAAAAGCAGAAAAACTTAGCAAAGTTGTTACTAATAACATTGTTTTCATTGCTTAGTTAATAAAGGGAAGTGCCCAAATTGTTTTTAAGTGGAAACTTACCAGAAACTCTAAGAGTTAAGATCATTATATAGATGCCTTTATATTATAAAGCATCAGAAGGATAATGATTGAAATTAATGTAACTGGGTGGGAGTAGCCTAGACTTCAGCTATTGTAATGATGTTAGAGGTTCCCCCTTAGGAGGTTTGCAATGATTAACAGATCATAAGACTGTCCCTTAACTCCCCGGTGACATAAATAGAAGAATGGCAGCCTCCAGCCATAATCGATTGAGCAAGCCATAGCCTACAGGCAGCTCATCCCCTCCCAAGAATAAACAAAATGGAGCAGATAAGGGCCATCACCCCGTCTGGGCCCAAGTACCATAACCTTCTCCCACATTCCAAGATCTCCTAGCCCACTTCCCCCTGGCCATTTGGCCCCAGGCTGTACTTGGTTTCCCCACCTATTGATATACTGTATAAAGCCATATCCATCACCCTCTGGGGGTGGGCTGAAGTCTATTCTTCAGACCCCTCTTCTGGGAGAGCCTCTCAATAAACTTTCTGCCTGCAATTGCCAGTTTCTGCATCAGAGTGAGCACCCTTTTTCTCTAACAAATGATAATCTTAAACTAATTTACCTTTGTATATGGCTACTTCAGGTCTAGCTTGTGCTTGCTATAGAAATGGTAATTATAAACTAAACTTGCCTTTGATTATGGTTATTTTATAACTAACTTCACCTAGCCCTTAGACTACAGCTATTGTGATGATAATTATAAACTGAGTTTGCCTTTGTTTATGGTTACTTCAGGTCTAACCTCATCCTTTGCCTTGTTTATGTTTATTTCATAACAACTTCTGCCCCCTATGGCTCAGGGGAAAGCAAACTTGAGACACTCCTGTCTCCAATTCTTCCACTGGTATTAGTGACCCTGCTTTCTCTCGAGACTCCAGGTGTTTGCTGCCTGGTGGAATTCTCAACCCTTAGGGTTGGATGTCTGCTCTTCCAGTGAAGCCCTGAGGACTGGGAGTGGGGGCCTCCTGCCTAGAATGTTGATTTTCCTAAAAGCAGCAAACCATGAGAGAAACCAGTTTCCCTGAGGCTTCAATGACCTCAGTAAGTATATATTTGAATTAGTCTTGCTCATCCAAAGTCTACCAAAGTCTGAAAGGGAAATAAGCAAAGTTCTGAAGCAAAGGAAAATTGTATTTTAAAGCATTGGGGACATTTTGGTTATAAGCCAATAATTAAAAGGAACAAAATTCTTATGCAAAACTGCTTGGTCACAATGCAAATTAGATTAGTTAGAAATAGCCTTCAAAGAAATCTTTTTTTTTTTTTTAATTATTTATTACCTTTTTATTGGGGGATGGTATATTTTTCTTAATTATTTATTTTAATCTTCCTTGCCCCAAGGGGCCTCCCTCATCTGTCTGCTGGTTGTCTGCTCCTCCTCTTTAGGAGGCACTGGGAACTGAACATGGTGGGAGGTGGGCACCCAATTGCTTGAGCCACATCCACTTCCCACAAAGAAACCATTTAAATGTTATTTTACAGTTAAACTTATTTTGTAAAAGAATGAAAGTTTTGAGTAACTTTTAGTAAGTTGTATTTTTGTGTCTATTTATGTCTGTCTATTTGCTCAGTGTATATCTTCATACATTGGGATGGTAATATCAAATTAACAAATAAAAATTCTTTAAAAAGCTTTATTCAAATTGTAAAATCAAATATGGACTTATATATGTGAATAAGTATTCCTGGAGCCCAAATTAGGCTAAGCAGGATGGAAAGGTCATATAGAAAATATTGGGAAAGGGGAAAAAAGATTTTCCTGAGATCTTCGACTTACCCAGTTCCCAGGGCCTTCTCTTTGCAAGAGCTCTGAGGGAGAGACTAGGTGTGACAGGTTAAAACTCTATCTTCTAGGCTGGGGAATTAAGAGTCATAGTTTGTGCTGTAATTCCCCAATTTAAACCTTTAACAGCCTTAACATTAGGGTGGTTAATAATTCTTTTACGAAATTTCAGTAAGTAAAAGTCCTTAAAAACTATGGAAAGATATTTTCTAAATTATAATTAAAACAAATTAAATAATTGTAATATATTCCAAAACCCAGTAGTCAGTATGCTTTTAAGATTATTCACAGTTTTATTAGAGTTTTATTAAAAAAGAGGTTTTAGCTTCCTGAAAAGTAAGGAAAAAGAACAGTCCTTGCATAAACTATAATGGTTTCAATTTTATTTAGCTTGGGTGTTATCTCCCTAGGTTTATAGAATACCAAGTAAATAAATTAATATGATATGTATTAAATCTTTAAAATGATGAATTTGTAAGTTTGTGTTTAATGAAATTAAAGAAGGAAATGTAGATCTGCCCTCCCTTAAATGGAAAAAGTAAACTTCATTGATTGCTAATTGTAATTTAATAACCTTATTTAAATGTAAGGTAAAGGAAACAGATGTGGCTCAAGTGATTGGGCTCCTGTCTACTACATAGGAGGTCCAGGGTTCGATTCCTGGGGCCTCCTGGTGAAAGGCAAGCTGGCCCATGCAGTCAGCTGGCCTGAATGGAGAGCTGGCCCACACAGAGTGCTGGCCTGTGCAGGAGTGCTGGCCCCTGTGTGAAGAGCTGGTGTAGCAAGGTGACACAACAAAAAGAGACACAGAGGAGAGACAATAAGAGATGCAGCATACCAAGGAGCTGAGGTGGCATAAGAGATTGAGCGCCTCTCTCCCACTCCAGAAGGTCCCAGGATCAGTTCCTGGTGCTGCCTAAAGAGAAGACAAGCAGACACAGACGAACACACAGAGAGCAGGCAGGGAGTGCAAAACAATGGGGGGGGGGGGAATAAATAAATAAATACATCTTTAAGAAAAAATAAATGTAAGGTAACTAGTCTATGTGGTTATGGTTAGTTATAAGAAGTTTGTAAAAAGCATCCTATAAATGGAAGCATTTTTAAATGACTAATTCCAGGAAGCCATTATTAATTAGAAACCTAAATTGATATTAATAACAAAAACTGACTTCATAACAGGGAAACCTGTCAGAGGCCACCTCAATCTCCATATTAAAGTGGTGGTAAGGAAAGATAGTCTTGATTCCATTGGGAATCTTCAGTTTTCATAAAACGATTGAGGAAGTAGGTTTTCCTGTGCTGCTAAAGTAAAATACCTGTTAACGTCACCATGGTAAAGGCATAGAAATAAAAAGCAAAGTACTAAAATAGTTAAGTTCATTTGATATGTTATAAACTGCATTGGAAGTGTTTAGAAAGTGTATAAAAATTAAGAGATAACAAAAAAATAAAATAAAATAAAATTAAGAGAGCGCCTTCAGTATTGTCAAACTCTCTTGTACATTCAAACCAGGCTTTCAGTATACTGCATGTTGCCTCTCCATTTGAGTTATTGGCTAGGTTGTTCACTGACCCCTAAGACAATAAAAGTACCTACTACATCTCTGGTTATGCTCCTGAAGTGGATGGAGAGTACGTTGCAGTTTTGGACTCTTGCAGCAGCCAGCAATGGCTCGATATGGCCAAATCGACATTGCCTCCAGACTGGCTCTGTTTCATAGTACTGAAGGGTGTTATGCACTAGGCTGGTGTAATCCTGGAGCCGACCTTCCTAGGTTCTCTCTAGGGTTGATGGTACTGCAGCATGTTGGCTGTGTGGAGGGGATACCAAGTGGAACAATGATTTCCAGGTGATGTAAGTGGAACTTAAACACAATCGACATTATGGCCTGCTCCCATGGAGAGATCATATGTATAGTATTGCAAACCTGGAGCTTAGATCTATTAATTATAGCTCAAAGAGGAACTTTTGCACTGATTAGTATTAAGTACTGTACCTATATGCCTGATTATGATGATATCTCTTCTAGATCATATGCAGAGGGATATTGAACATGTTAAAAGTGCTGGTAAATTTAATTCATTTTCTAAGTAATTAATAAATGTGCCTATAAGAAAAAAGAATGGCTCTCTTAAGTACTGTCTTTATTTTGTTTGCCATATGCTTGTCTTGTTGCCTGTACTGTCCTTGTGAGTTTATGTCTAGAGCTGTGTCTCTCTTCATACCTCTCCTAGCTGTCCTAAGCATAACCACAGTTGTGGGAACTGGGGTTGGCAGGTTATACCCAAACCCAGCAGGTCTACCACAATTTCTCCCTAAACTTAACCAACAGCATAAAAGAACTCAAGGAAGAATGCTGTTTTTCATCAACTTTGGGAGGATGCAGCCTCTGAAGGCACCTGGCCTTTCTCACTCTCGTGATCCAGTATGTCATGGCTGCCCCCTTTCGGGCCCACCTGCCACCATCTTCTTTATCCTTTTAGTGGGGCGATGTATATTCAAAATTCTAAGTTTTTCTTCCAGAATCAATGCCTTCCAGAACAAGATATTAGTCATGTGGGGATTTCAGCCAGTTCTAACCGCAGTGTCGGACCTGTCATTCCTCGACCTCAGTAGAATAGCCAGAGAGGTTTACACCCTGTCAGGGAGGGACTACTGCCCTAATCAGCAGGAAGTAACTACAGAAGAATGACCATTGCCCCTCAGCATCCCCTTAAGAATAAGGGCATGAACAAAAACAGCAAAAAAAGAAAAAAGAGCAAAAAAGATAAGGGCGTGAACTCTCTGAGGGGGGGAGTTGAGGCAGGTTAGCTAGAGAAACGAGGAAAAGACAAGCCATAAACATGGCTGACAGACAACATGGCTGTAAGACCTTGCTGAGACCTTGAGTTTAACCTTGAGGTTCCAGTTTCTCTTTCCAGGACCTCCCCTTGGCCCCGGATATTCCAAACAGGCCTCACCATTGGCTCCCACCATTGGTGGGGTAACCAAAAACAGCTGGGCCCCCTTCTCTTAGCATTAGCAAGAGGAAGAATAATTAATAGTTTAAAATGTAGCCACGCAAGGCAGAACTTGCTCTCTCTGCCTGGAGGAGCCCACACCAAATCTTGGTGTATATGTCCATCTTTCTCTCCCATTTCTCAGAAAGCTCTGTTCTTTCCCTCCATTTCACAATAAATTCTTTTTACTGGCCTAACTAAACTGGCATGTTCTTATATTCTTTTATGCACCATAGCCAAGAATCTAGAGGAGTCCAACACTTTCCTAACTTCAGCGGGTCCTTGGAGGGTATAGGTAAGCCTCGCTGGCCTCTACCCTGTGCCCATGTCCCTTTGTCTTGAGGTCTGCATCTCTCCCGGCAGCTTTTGCTTTCCCAGCCATGTCTCAGAAGAAGGAAGGGTGAAGAGACTGGTGGCACAATTTATATGAAAGGGCCTGGTTTGCCTGCAGTTTCCGAACCCCAGGATCCCACTTTGAGAAGCATGGCCTTAGAGGAGGAGGTAGCAGAGAATCAGTAATGTGTCCCCCACCTCCCACCACCTTCCTCAAAAGGTTGGTGGGGAGGAGCAGGAAGAGGGTGAGACCTGGAGAAGACCTCCCATTATGTCGCAGAGCACCTGAATGAGTTTTTTTTTAAAGATTTATTTATTCATTTATCCCCCCCTTGCTGCTTGTGCTCGCTGGGTCAGTTAACCACGCCGTGCGGGCGGGCAACCGAACCCGGGGCCTCCCATATGGTAAATGGGAGCCCCACTGATTGAGCCACAGCCGCTTCCCCTGAATGAGTTTTTGAATATACCAAATGCCTTCTGGATTAGTGGTGGAAAGTAAAGAATTGCTCTGTATGATAAAGTAGAGAGGAATGTTTTTGGAATTGGTGGGGCTGGGGCAAAGAAGATATGTGGGATGTCAGCAGAATGGCCAAGGGGCTTTGTAATTATGGGGACATCTAATTTGCCCCTGCAGTGGTGGACCTGTGTGTCTCCCCAAACTGTTAATAAAGTAGGCTGCATCCAGGTTGGAAGGCTCCCCCTGGAAAAGGAAGGGGGGCTTCTTTCCAGTCTCTGTTCAAATCCCCGCCCAGCCCTGCTTAGACAGGTTCTGGGGGAGGTGGAGGCACCAACCAGGAGACTGAGACCCTGGTGTGGCCAGCAGCAAAGCGATCAGTCCTGGAGAGCTGACCATTCTGGGAAGGGTCATCTTTGTGGGGCGGGGTCCCCTGGATGCACCTCCTCAGACACTATTGGCTCTTTCCATAAGTGTCTTGGGTGATTCTTTTTTTAACTTTTTATTTTGAAATAACTTCAAACTTACAGGAAAGTTGCAAAAATAATACAAACCTCGGGGGATTTTTGTGTATACCAACAATCTGTGGAAGAAAAATTGTCCCCAAACTGGTCTGGGATAGAACTTTTTGGCGTGGAATTACCTTCCCTCTGGGAAGAAACAAGCATGCCTGATGCAGTGCATAAGCACATTTCTGATGAACTTCAATGGAATTAAGACTGGTTCTGGGAAACCAGGGCCTTACCTAACTGCCTTGAAGAGCGAAAAGGTCAGTGGACATGTGTGCGTGCACTTGTGTGTATGTGTGTGTGTGTGTGTGTACATTAAATACCTCTTTCCCAATTCCTTCTGCAAAGAGGGGTCATAACACCAAAAACATTCCCTGAGATAACAATAAAATATGTGGCCGAGGGCTGGCCTGAGTCCAAGCTGAGACTCAGACAGAAGTAGGCAGGTGGAGACCTGATGTGGTCAGGAGGCCCTTGGAAGGAACGCCATACCCCGAGGGAAGAGGGAGCCTGAACCTGACCCATGGGAAAAGAGTGGGAAAGTCAGGGCCGATGATAATGTCATCTGCTTCTGGGCCGTCTGCCCACACCAGAAGGGCTCGGGATGCAGGTTCTCCGCTGGCCTCTCTAAAACAGGTCTTCATTTCAATGGTACACAGTTCGCCAACCACCCAGCTTCCCAACGCATCTCACCCTCTGGATGTTCTTCACTAACTCTATCTGCTCCCGCTTTGAAGCCCTCTGGAGTCTGGGGCTTCCTTGCCGCAACACCACATCTTCTTGACTCTCCTCCTTGCTGCCTCCCACTCCGGCTTCCTGGCCCTTGGGCCACCACAGGCCCTCCCGTTGTCAGCCAAGCCATGTCCCCAGGAGCTGGTATGGCCTGTGGGGAAGTAGAAGGGGTGGCAGCCTCTCCCCACCCCAGCGCAGGCACCGCGTCTGTTTGCTGCTGCTGAAATAGCTCCTGGCTGTTAGGGCTGCCTGAATAAGCCCTTTTGTCCCAGAGAGTTTTCCCGTGTCAAACATTTAGTCTGTTGTGTTATGGGTCAGTGAGCGAGGAGATAAGTCTGTGAATTCTTTTTTTTTTTTTTTAAAAGGTTTTGAAGACTTTATTTATTCATTTATCCCCCCCTTGCTGCTTGTGCTCGCTGGGTCAGCTAACCACACCGTGCGGGCAGGCCTGCCCTCACCAGGAGGCCCCGGGAAGCGAACCCGGGGCCTCCCATATGGTAAGCGGGAGCCCCACTGATTGAGCCACAGCCGCTTCCCAAGTCTGTGAATTCTTAAACAACCTTGTGAACCCAAGGCATCTGTCGGAAAGGAATGAAACAACATCTGTCACACTTTCCCCAACTCCAAGACCCCTTCTTAAACACCAAACCATTCTTTTGTTTTAGATCATTAAAAATACATTTTCTTTAAAAATCCACATATTATGGATTATATTATATTATAATATATTATGGATTATATTATATTATATTATTTTATTTTATTTTATACACACACATTGGAAGATGAAAGTGTCCCTTATGAATCTGCATCTTCCTACCCCCCACCCTGCCCACTCACTGGAAAACTATTGTTCATAGTTTGGTATATGTTGCTCAGGTTTTGTTAGATCTGCACTTACTAATATAGATATTATTACCATTATCAACATCATAATTATCACTGGTACCATAGATAATTGTTTTGCAACCTGCTTTTTGACTTTACACATCTTGAACTTCTTTCAGTATTAGGATCTCATCCTTTCAACAATTTTAAAAATATTTCATTGTGTTGATGAATAATGAGTTATTTCCCCCAGCTTTTCACAATGGATATCCTTGAATATATGTTTCTGTATACCTTGGAAAGTACTTCTATGAATATGGGATACACTTATAGAAGCAGAAATGCTGGGTCAGAAGACAAACATTTAAAATTTAGCAGGCATTGCCAAATTGGGCATTCAGTTTATGGATTCCTGGAAGGTTGAAAATGCCACTGGGCAAGTAGAGGAGGGGCCAGGACAAGCAAGAGAATAGACAGTGGTTCCTCTTGGGTCCACCTGAGAGTTTCCCCAGCTGCCTACAAGACTGGAGGCTGCTCTGTGTGTGAGGACTAACCTGGAAAGGACAGAAGCACCATTTGTCCATCTGAACAGACAGAAATCATAAATTCATTGGGACCCAGGAAAGGCAGGGCCTGAAGGAGGTGGACATCTAAGAGACGGTCTGTCCAGCACCAGTCTGTCTTTTGGAAACTGTACACCCCTTTGGGGAAGACCTCCTCTCAACCCCCAATTCCCACCGTGGGGTTCTTGTGGGAGGCAGCTATGCTATTGTTTGTGTAATCTCTGCCTAAGTAGAAGCTTTCCCTGGCATTTTTTGAATGGAAACAAATTGTCTTGTTCCAGGTGAGGGGGTTGGAAATATGTGAGTCCAGAGTTTACCAGGGACCATGGTCTCTGCCTTGTAGAGAAAGACATTTGGAGACACTGAAGCTGACTTCTAAAATAGAAGCTGAGACAAGACACAGGAAGCCCCAGAGCCCAGACGGAAATCAAGGCCCTGATTCTTGCCATCCCTAAGGCCCAGGGGCTTCCGGTCCCTTCACATACTTTTTGATAATGGGCCTAAAAGTTAGTTTTGCCCGCATTTGAACTTCCTCCAAATGGAAGCATGTGAGTTGTACTCATCTGTCCTGGCTGCTTTCACTCACGGTAAGTTTATGAGATTCATTCATGTTGTTGATTGTAGGAGTTTTTTCATTTTCATTGCTTTGTAGTATTCCATTGTACTTTATTAATATACTGTGATATATTTGTCTGTCTCACTGTTGGTGGACACTTAGGTTGTTTCCTGTTTTTAGCTATTAAATATAATGATATTATGAATATAACAAGCTGACTACAGAAGCAAATGAATCTGAAGACATGCATCTTTGCCCTTTGTTGGATATATATATACAATGAAAGTGTAAATCTCTTTTTCCACTTGGTTTTGCCTTTTCATTATCTTAGTGTTCTTATATATTTTATTATATTTGTTATATAAAGAGTTATATTTAATCCTAATGTTGAACCAACTTGTTTCCCTGGAATAATAAACTCAAATGGATCATGATGTATTATCAGTAATATATATTCTCTCTCTCTCTCTTTTTTTTTTTTTTTAAAGATTTTATTTATTTATTCATTTATCCCCCCCTTGCTGCTTGTGCTCACTGGGTCAGCTAACCACGCCGCGCAGGCGGGCTTGCCTTCACCAGGAGGCCCCGGGAACCGAACCTGGGGCCTCCCATATGGTAAACGGGAGCCCTACTGATTGAGCCACAGCCGCTTCCCTAGTCTCTCTCTTTAGATATATATATTCAGGGTTTTCAGAGTTGGAAGCTGGGAGAACAGATAGAAGACTAGTGCAGTAATCCATACAAGAGATAATGATGGTCAAATGAATTCTGACTCTCTAAAGTATAAGGCAGAGCTTTGTGTCTACTGTAAAATCTTCACTCAGTTTTGGTAATGGCACTTGCCTTGACCCTAGTTTTTGCACATTCCCTAGCTCTGACCTATTTTTCTGCCTAAAGTTTTGCTTACCCTTCCCTGATTTTAGTTTATACCCATGTCCTCATTTTCCCTTCAATTTCCTTATACATGAATTTCACCTGCCACACGGTAGTCAGTTTTGTGAATCACCTCCGATCCCTTTTGTAATGAGGACAACACATGAGAAAACAAAGAGATAGGTAGATAGGGAGATGGATGGGTCAATTTCTGGCTTTCCTGAATTCCCAGCAGTGGAATTGTCCACTGCTCCTTCTTGTGCTGGCTCTTTCTCCAGCTAGTCTGGCCTTCCCACAGTGCCCTGTGAACCTGGTAAGTGACCCAGAGGTGGAGTGATACAATAGAAAACTTTGGGGAAATCCCTCCAAACATAGATACTCTCATTCTTTTTTTTTTTAAAGATTTTATTTATTTATTCATTTATCCCCCCCTTGCTGCTTGTGCTCGCTGGGTCAGCCAACCACACCGTGCGGGCGGGCTTGCCCTCACCAGGAGGCCCCGGGAACTGAACCCGGGGCCTCCCATATGGTAAACGGGAGCTCCACTGATTGAGCCACAGCCGCTTCCCACTCTCATTCTTTTTTAGTTTGCAGGGCAACACCATCTGAATCTGTTTGTCATTGAGCTTTTTTTTTTTATTTAGGAGGTACTGGGGATTGAACCCGGGATCTTGTGCATGGGAAGCAGGTGTTCAACCACTGAACTACACCCGCTCTCCTCACTGAGCTTTAAACAGGTATGAGTCAAGTCATGGTTGCCCCATTTTCTATTTGGGGAGTGTATTAGTCAGCCAAAGGGGTGCTAATGTGAAATATCAAAAATGGGTTGGTCTTTATAAAGGGTATTTATTTGGGGTAGAAGTCCACAGATACCAGGTCATAAAGCGTTAAGTTTCTTCTCTCACCACAGTCCATTGCCACGTGTTAGAGTAAGACAGTTGCCGACGTTTGCCTGGGTTCAGGCTTCTTGGGTTCCTCTCTTCCCGGGGCTGCGTTTCTCTCCAGGCTGTTTCCTCCACAAGGTCAGCTGTAGACGATCAGGTGAACGGCTTGCTTCTCTTCTCCTGGGGCCTTCTTTCCAACATCAAAACTGCTTCTCAAAAACTGCTTCTACTCTGTTCTTGCCTTGCTTTTTATATTTGATTCCCCACCCACCAAGGGGTGGGGCTCAATGCCCTACTGACATGGCCCAGTCAACGCCCTAATCATAACTTAATCATGCTCAGATTAACAGATCAGTTTACAAGCATGATCCAATTATATTTTTGGAATTCATAATTACATCAAATTGCTAGACGGCCACAGGGAGTAAGAGGGCTACAAAGGTTGCTGGATACAAGGTCAATATATAAAATTCAATAGACTTTCTACATACCAAAAACAAACTAGTAGAAATAAAAATAAAAATAAAAAGATTTAAGTGCCACATAGAACAGCCAGGGCCAGGTGCAGGGCAAAGCAAAGGAGGCACCTAAAATGCAAAATTAAAGGAGGTATTCACTTTCTTACTCCTCTCTTGCCTTATCATCATCCTGGCCTTGAGAAAGCATCAGAAAATATAGAGAACTCAAAGAAGACCAAAATAAATGAATATGTACACCATGTTTATGGACTGGAAGACTAAATACTGTTAAGATGTCAGTGTTCTCTTTAAATTAATCTATAGGTTCAATGTAAGCCCAGTAAAAACCTTAGCAGATTATTTTGTGGTAATTGGGAAGATGATTCTGAAACGTTTATGGAAATTCAAGTGACATTGAATTGTCAAGAAAATCCCCAAGAAGAACAAAGGTGGAGGACTTATATTACCTGATATCAAGACTTACTACTATAAAGCTACAATAATTAAAACAGTCTGGTAGTGGTGCAAGAACAGACAGATAGACTGATGGAACAGAAAAGAGAATCAAGCAACTCTCCTCACATATATAATTACCTGGACTTATGGCCAAGGCTCCATGGCAAGTGAGTAAAGAAAGGATCTTTTTTTCTTCCAATAAATGATGCTGGGTCAATTGAATCTCCACATGGAAAAAAGTTAACTTTGACCCCTATCTCATGATACACAAAAAATAATTTGAGAAGGATCATAATCCTAAAGGTGAAAGTTAAATCAATATATATCTAGAAGAAAACATAAAATTTTTTACATTGTGTCTTTCATGACTGTAAGAGCTTCATCTTTTAAGTACAGTGACAATTTCTTCCATATGTTCCCCAATGTCTTATTTTTTTCACTTTATCTTCAAAGAAGCTTTAGGTTACAAAAAAGTCACATAGAAAATATACGGGATTCCCCTATACCCGTGCTCTCCTCACTCCCACTCTCCCCTATTTATGACATTTTACATGTGAATGGTACATTTGTTACAATTGATGTACAAATATTGAAGCATTGATACTAACCATGGCCAATGGTTTACATTATGGTTTACATTTTGCACCGTATACTTTTTATAGGTTTTGACAAAATTTAAAATGGCCTGTATCTGTTATTGCAAGGTCATGCAGAACAATTTTTTAATTTTTCTATTTTTTATTTTTATATTTTTATTTATTTTATTATTATTTTATTTTCTTATTAATTTTGTTGGTTACTTTTTTGGCTTTGTTTTTGGAGAGGTTTTGGATCATAGAAGGGTCACAACTGTGGCAGGGGAGGATCACTGGTGTGGGGTATCGGTGATGGGGGGATGTGTGGGGAGAGGTGCACCTGGGGCATGCCTCTAAGGCATATGAATATGTTCAATTGTTCTTGGGGTTTTGTCTCAGTGGGTGGAGACCCACACAATAACCGTAAAAATATTGAATTCCCATCCTGGGGAGGCCTGCTACATTCTCTAATAGAGCAGCAAGAACCCCCTGAATACATGGGCAGTGTCTATCTAAGGAGGACAGACCATTATGTCAGGCACTTAATATTGATGATTGTACTTATGAAGCTTTTCTTGTGAAATTGAAACTTAGCCTAGTATTATATATTGCCTAAGAGTTACCTCCTGAAAGCTTCCTTGTTGCTCAAAAGTGCCTCTCTCTAATCCAAACTCAGCATATAAACTCACTACATTCCCCCTGGCATGGGATATGACTCTTGGGGATAAGCCTCCCTGGCACTGATGGATAATTACCTAGCGCTGACTAGCGATGCATCTAAAAAAAGACCTTGACCAAAAGGGGATAAATATTAAACACAAATAAGTTTTTATGGCTAAGAGATTTCAAAGTGAGTCAGGAGGTCATTCCAGAGGTTATGCTTATGCACATCTCAGCAAGATCTCATTGACTGCCACAGTAAACAGTGCCTCAAACAGCGGGGCTCCTGAAGGCTCTAAAGGCATCTGGACACTATAAGCAGGGTGGACAATCTCAGGAATTTAGCACCCTGTCAGTGGGCCTACTTTGGCATTTATGCTCCCCAATGTAACAGAATTAGACTAATTAATAGTTTCCCTGCACATGGCTGTTCTGACCTTCTCATTTGAACCTATAATTAGCACTATACTTGTTAAATATATGTCCCAGAGACTTAAGTCTTTTTATGTGCCGGGTGAGCCCTGAATCTCAGCAGAGTTGCAACACCCACTCTCTAGTTCATTGGACTCACTCAGGACAACTAACAAAGGGATGATGATGGACATTGCTCATCCCAAAGACAGAGAGTGTCTGCAACTGCAAGCAAAACAGTTCCATTCATCTGCCCATGGGATGTAAGCCCCCTCTCAATTAGAAACAGAGTGGGCATCGCCACCCCAAAATCCTCAAGATTGAGGGATGAACAATGGACTCATGTGTACTTATTATTATTCTATTATAGACAAATTATTATTCTAGCAATGGAAGAACTTGTATCATTGATATAAAGGCAGTGGTCAACAGAGGTTCTGAGGGGAGGGACAGGGAAGAATAGGTGTAATATGGGGGCATTTTTGGGACATTGGAATTGTTCTGCATGATACTGCAATGATGGATACAGGCCATTATACATTTTGTCAAAGCCTATAAAATTGTGCAGGGCAAAGTGTAAACTATAATGTAAATTATAGTTCATGGTAAGTAGTAATGCTTTAATATGTGTTCATCAATTGTAACAAATGTACCACACTAAGGAAAGATGTCGTTAATGTGGGGAAGTGTGGGAGGGGGAGGGGGGTATATGGGGATCCCCTATATTTTTTCTGTAACATTTATGTAATCTAAAGCTTCTTTAAAAGTAAAAATATTAAAAAAAAGACATAGAAGAAAATTTTCATGGCCAGAGGATAAAAATTTTCTGAAATCGGACACAAAAAGCACTAACTATGAAAGAAAAGACATAATAATCAGGTAAAAAGGCAAGTCACAGGGACTGAGACAAGATATTTTCAACAACATGGAAGACTATGACAAAGGACTCATATCTTGAATATATAAAGGCCTTCACTTATCAATAGGGAAAGGGTCGACAACCCAATTTTTAAAATGGGCAAAAAACAGGAATAGAAAATTCACAAAGAAGATAGCTAATAAACATATGAAAAGATTCCCAACCTCTTTAGCACTCAGAAAATTCAAATTAAAAGCACAATGAGATAGTACTACACACCCACCAAAATGGCTAAAATTAAAGACTTAAGGGGAGTGGATGTGGCTCAAGTGGTTGAGCTCTCACCTCCCACATGGGAGGTCAAGGTTTGGATCCCGGTGCCTCCTGGAAAAACAAAAATGAACAACAAGCAAAACAAATGAAAACACCAACTCAGGGAAACTGATGTGGCTCAGTGGTTGAATGCCAGCTTCCCACATATGACGTCCCGGGTTCAATCCTCAGCCCCCAGCATCTAAAAAATAAAATAAAATAAATAAAGACTTAAATGTGGAGCAATTGGAACTCCTTTATGTGGCTGGTGGAATGTAAATAAACTCAACTACTAAGAAAACTGTTTGGTGGTACCTTCAAAATCTAAACATGCATATACCCTATGTCCCAGAAATTTTGCTCCTGGGTATATACACCAGGCATGAGAGCTTATGTTTTCCAAAAGACATGTATAATATTGCTCATAGCAGCTTTTATTTTTATAGTATGACTCCTGAGTCCATGCTATTAACCACTACGCCATACTTCCTATAACTTGTCAAGAAGATCACTAGTTGGGGGTCGGATGTGGCTCAACTGGTTGGGCGTCCATCTCCCATATGGAGGGACCCGGGTTCGATCCCCGGGACCTCCCGGTAAAAAAAAAAAAAAAAAAAAAAAAAAGATCACTAGTTATCCAGCAATTCTTTCTCTCTGCATCCTACCCAAACATTCTTCTGGTACAGACTCCACCCTACCACTCCACCCAAATTTTAAGCAGACAAACAAAAAAATAATTTAAAAAGAATGAAAAAAAAAAATAACTAAGTGAGGCTATCAGGCTGTCGGAAACTAGGTACCCTGACATTTATCAGCCAGCAACCCCAACTTCATGAGCTCTACTTCCTATGAGGTTTGCCCCCACGTACAATTCATTCCATTCTGAAGGCACCAGGGGAGGAAGTGGAAAGTTTGAGAGGCAGAAGGGTTGGGTGATGAATATCTACCTCTATTTATCTTCAGTTTCAAGATGTGAACATGCAGAAGAGAATGGAAACCCCCCTCTGCCTCCTGTCCCCAGGTTTTAGGCAGGAAATTTCATTATGAGTAAAATCAGAACATGAGGGTGATTGATTTATTTGAATGAGCAAGCAGCAAGAAACCTTAATTGTTGTCCCCAGTGCCAACTCTCAAACCTGTTCTTTGAAATCATCTTGTCTTTGTCTTGGCTGCCCCCCCAACCCGCAGAAACAAACCCCGAGGTGTGAATTTGATTCCAAGTAGCTTATGTGGACGCAATCCCGGGAAACATCAGTAGGGGGAGTGGGGAAATGAGACAGGAGATGGAGGGAAGGAGCCAATAGAAGGAGATTTTGTGCCAGGTGTCACTGTGGGCAAATGGAGCTCAGTCCTATCAGAGAACTCTGGGATGCAGCATAGACGTGCCGCCTCTGAATTATCCCAACTGAGGGGCAAGGAAGCAAACTTCCTGTCACTCCTTGGTTTAGGGCTGCTTTCAGGTTCTAGAATGTTCCAGCACTTCTGGTTTGCCTTGCTGCAAGGCTGGACATGCTCACTGACCAGTTAAAAGCCCTCAGCCAGAGCTGCAGGTTTCCTGGGTAGGGTGCACACCCAGGATAGGGAAGTGATCGTGTGTGATAGACCTGGTTAAAATCTTAGGAGGACCCACAGTTATTCTAGGGCCTTTTGGTCACAAGAAAAGACTCCCTTTAATAATAATTAAAAAGTCTCATCTGTTCTAATATTAAAGCCTCGATATTTTATTCTACTTAACTTCTCTTCCCTGCTTCAGCTGGAGCCTGCCTTAGACTGGGACCAGTGGAAAAGCAGGTGGACTATTTTTTTTCTTTCTGACTTAATCTCTTTCCTGCTTTTATTGCCTGCTCTTTTTGGTCTCTGCAGGGCTGGAGTGGGCAGGGGAGGAGACATAAGGGGCAGGAAATGTTTTGCTTGATCAGTTCTGTTGTCATTTGGTAGTGGTGTTCCCTGGATGTGGTAGATGTCCAGTTGCTGAACCATTTTCTCAGGCAGCATTTTGGGAGGTTCTTCAAGGATCCTACCATTGCTGGGTATCTGGCACCTACAGTCCCCTTGAAGTGGGAGATGACTCCTCCTGCTGGCCACCTGATATCCAACACAAGTCTTCCCCTTCTGTTTTCTGACTCATTCCCCAATGTATTTCCATAAGACCCAATTAGAGCATCTCTGGCAGACCTTTGGCAAGCCCACAGCTGGCCTAGGGGAGACCGTCATCAGTGTTCCATTAGGCTCTGGAAGTGCAGGCCATTCCCACTCTTCTTATGAGTGACAGGCAGCCTGTTTCAGTCACAGCCTCTAAACTTTAGACTCTTTCCGAGTGGTTCTAATCTTTGTGTCCTTCATGTCCAGCTGGCCCTCTTTCTTGGCTTGAGGCATAACTGCCCTGTGATGCCAGCTTACCAGCTGGGAAGCTTTGGGTTACAAGGAATGCAAAATCCTAACCAAACTGGTTTAAACTATGAAGTCTTTAATTAAAAAAAAAAAAAAAAGGATTGTATGTGTAATTTATCACTTCTTGTTTAGTTTTAATCACAAAAGTAACACACACCTTAAAATTTCTAACAATACCAAAGAATTGACATGAAAATGAAAGGAGTCATTGCCCAATTCCATTCCCCAGGGATACTATTGGTAAGAGTTTGGTATATTTCTTCTCATTCCTTTTTTATTTTTTCCATTTTAATTATTTTTTTATTAAAGCAGTTGTAGGTTTATAGAAAAGAAAACATGCAATTAGTACATAGTTCCAATATACCCCCCTCACACACACACTTTCCCTATTATTTTTTAAAAATATTTCTCCCATGTATCATCATATTCTTTTTTTTTTTTTTTTAAGATTTTATTTTATTTATTTATACCTCTTTGCTGCTTGTGCTTGCTGTGTCCATTTGCTGTGCATTTTTCTGTGTCTGCTTGTCTCCCTTTGTTGCGTCATCTTGCTGCGCCAGCTCACCACGCCATGCTCACCATATTCTTAACAACTTGTAGTACAAGAACTTTCCTGTACCTATACTATTAATCACAATCCTCACCCACTGCCAAATCACTGTTTATACTTTCTCTGTATTATCCCCCAGCTGCCTTCCAACTACCATTAACCTCCCTAGACTACCTGTTTCTATGAATGTTCACAATTACATCCATAAATCAACAGTGTTTGTGACACTCATTATAATGTGCTACCATCAACTTCATCCATTACCAAATATTTACAATTAACCTTATCAAACATTCTACATACATCTAGCATCAGTTTCCCTTTCTCAACCCACATTTTGTCTTCCACCAACCTACACTCAAGGGTCCAAATCCATAAGTCTACTCACCATACTTAGTTCTTATCAATGAGACCATACAATATTCATCCTTTTGTGTCTGGCTTATTTCACTGAACACAATGTCCTCAAGTTTCCTCCATGTTGTCATGTGCTTCCCCAATTCATTTCTTCTTACAGCTGAACAGTATTCCATTGTATATGTATAACACATTTTATTTATCCATTCCTCAGTTGATGGGCACTTAGGTTGTTTCCATCTTTTAGCAATTGTGAATAATACCGCTATAAACATCGGTGTGTAAATATCTGTTCACATCATTGCCATCAGTTCTGAATATATTTGTAGTAGCGGGATTGCCAGATCATATGGGAATTCTGTGTTTAGCTTCCTGAGGAAATGTCAAATCGTCTTCCACAGAGGCTGCGCCATTTTACACTCCCACCAACAGTGAAGGAGTGTTCCATCTTCTCCACGTCCTGTCCAACACTTGTGGTTTTCCTTTTTTTTTTTTTTTTTAAATAATGGTCATTCTGTATAATGTGAAATGATATCTCATTGTAGTTTTGATCTGCATTTCCCTAATAACTAACAATGTTGATCATCTTTTCATGTGCCTTTTGGCCATTTGTATCTCCTCTTTGGAAAAATGTCTATTCAATTTTGCCCATTTTTAAATTGGATTGCTTGTTTTGTGGTGTGTGACCTCTGTATATAACATGGAAATCAAACCCTTGTCAGATATGTGGTTTCTGAAGATTTTTTCCCTTTGATTTGGCTGTCATTTCACCTTAACTTTTTTTTTTTTTTTTTTAGGAGGTTCTGGAGATTGAACCCCAGACCTTGGCCATGGAAGCAGGTGCTCAACCACTGAGCTACACCAGCCCTCTCTTTTCACCTTCTTAACAAAATCATTTGAAACACAAAAGTGTTTAATCCTGAGGAAGTCCCATTTATCTATTTTTTTTTTCCTTTCATTGCTTGTGTTTTGGATATAAGGTCCGAGAAACTGTTACCTATCACAAGATCTTGAAGATGTTTCCCTACATTTTCTTCTAGGAGTTTTATGGTTCTAGTTTTCATATTTAGGTCTTTGATCCATTTTGAGTTGGTTTTTGTATAAGGTGTGAGATAAGGGTTCTCTTTCTTTCTGTTAAAATGGATACCCAGTTTTTCATAGCAACATTTGTTGAATAGGCTATTCTGACCCAGCTGAGTGGGTTTGACAACCTTGTCAAAAATCACTTCACCATAGGTGTGATGGTCTATTTCCGAATTCTCAATTCGATTCCATTGGTCAATCTCTCTATCTGTATGCCAGTGTCATGCTGTTTTTACCTCTGTAGCTACATAATATGCTTTAAAGTCAGAAAGTGAGAGTCCTCTATCTTCACTTTCTTCTTTTTTAAGACAGACAATAGTAAGATTTGACAACAGAAAGCCAAGAGATAAAATGGATGAAGTAAGTATTGCTTTTACAGAAGTAACACTGAATGTTAATGGATTGAACTCCCTAATCTAAAGAAATAGACTGATAGAATGGATAAAAAACATAAGCCATCTATTTGTTGACTATAAGAGGTTCACCTTAGATGCAACGGCACAATCAGGCTGAAAGTGAAAGTTGGAAAAAGATATTCCATGCAAATAGTCATCAAAAAAGAGCTGGAGTAGCAGCATTAATATCAGCTAGAATAGATTTTAAATGCAAAACTGTTATAAGAGATGAAAAAGGTCAGTATACATTTATAAAAAGGACAATTCAGGGGGCTTCCAGGAAGATGGCAGATTAGAAAGACATGGGACTCTATTCTCTCCCAGATAAATAGCTAGAGGACAGGCTGAAACAGCCTGGAAAAAAGTCTTAAGGGGTTTAGAATATCAGGAGAAAGCTGGACAATGCCCAGAAGAGAGACGGACAAAGGGAAAGAATTGTGACATCAAAACTGTGAGTTAAAAGCCGGGCTGCTACTGCCGGCACCTTTCCGTACACTAAAGACACTTTTGAATTCTCAGGCCTCTGGGCCAGCTACAGACAAAGGGGGCCCCAGGCGTCTACCACCCCAGGAAAGGGGAGAGAAAAGGACACAGCCTAAGGCTGTCTCAGCTTTTGACCCACAAATTTGGTCTGCTGTGTCCCACAAGCCCTTCAGCAAGGTGGGGCCACACCATTGTTTGCCTTGGGAGCCAGCTTGGGACCAAAGAGATCCAGGACTAAAACCATCCGGCCCTTCCAATTTCCCTCTCTACTAACTGGGACTGATTGTTGAGGACACAGAAGGGAGTGGAATTATTTCCTATCCAGGAAAAGGGAGGGGGCTGCCAAGGAAGGCTGGAGAACTGTCTCCGAGAAAGTTTGAATTACAAGCTCTTAGTCTCCAGCCAGATCACATGATCTGCTCTTTTTTTTTTTTTTTTAAGATTTTATTTATTTATTCATTTATCCCCCCCTTGCTGCTTGTGCTCGCTGGGTCAGCTAACCACGCCGTGCGGGCGGGCTTGCCTTCACCAGTAGGCTCCGGGAACCGAACCCGGGGCCTCCCATATGGTAAACGGAGCCCTACTGATTGAGCCACAGCTGTTTCCCATGATCTGCTCTTTGTTGCAGGAAACACACTCCAACCAGGCATTGAAGTGAGAAGACTTCCAAAAAGTGCCATCTGCTGGCAAACCAAGGAAGTGCACATTAGGAAATTAAAAGTGATAAGAGAGGCTTTTCCTGGCCTTTATAGCCTCCCTCCCCAAGGCCCTAGGAAACAGGTCTGCAAACCATTACTGGGTCCAGAGCCCAGTTGTTTTTTTTTTTAAAGATTTTATTTATTTATTCATTTATCCCCCCCTTGCTGCTTGTGCTTGCTGGGTCAGCTAACCATGGCGCGCGGGCGGGCTTGCCTTCACCAGGAGGCCCCGGGAACCAAACCCGGGACCTCCCATATGGTAAACGGGAGCCCTACTGATTGAGCCACAGCTGCTTCCCGAGAGCCCAGTTTTGAGCAACTAACAGAGACAGACAATCCTAACATCCAGATTGAACCAAGAATCAAAGAGCAGCAACACAGCCTCCTCCACTAAATCTCTATGAAAGAGAGAGAAATTGAGCATTTGAGTAAACTACCATCCTAATCAGATGCCTGGACATCAGCCAAAAATTACAAGCCATTCTAAGAAAATGGAAGACATGGCCCAAGAACAGGGATATATCAATGCCCCAGACGAGACACAGGATTTGAGGCAACTATTTAATGAAATGCACACAAATTTCTAAAATTGAATTAATGAGTTGAAAGACAATATAGGGGGTCGGATGTGGCTCAACTGGTTGGGCGTCTGTCTCCCACATGGAGGGACCTGGGTTCGATCCCCGGGACCTCCCGGTAAAAAAAAAAAAAAAAAAAGAAAGACAATATAGCTAAAGAGATAAAAGACATTAAGAAGACATTGAGTGAGGACAAAGAAGAATTTGAAATCCTGAACAGAAAATTAACAAAGCTCATGGGAATGAAAGACACAATAGGTGAGATCAAAAACATGTTAGAGGCATACAAGAGCAGACTCAAAATGATAGAAGAAAGAATAAATGATACCAAACACAGAACAGCTATAATTGAAGAGAGAAAAGAGCAGAGAGAGAAAAGAATGGGAAAAAATTGATCCAGGGCTCAGGGAGTTGAATGATAACATGAAATGCAATAACATACATGTCATGAGAGTTCTAGAAGGAAAAGAGAAGGGAAAAGGGACAGAAACAGTATTTGAGGAAATAATCACTGAAAATTTCCCAATTCTCACAAAAGAAATGAATTTACATGTCCAAGAAGCGCACCATACTCCAATCAGAATAAATCTGAGTAGACCTACTCTAAGACACATACTACTCAGAATATCAAATGATAAAAATAAAGAGAAAATTCTGAGAGCAGCAAGGGAGAAGCAAACCATCACATTCAAGGAATTCCCAGTAAGACTTAGTGCAGATTTCTCATCAGAAATCATGGAGGTGAGAAGATAGTGGTATGATACAATTAGGAGACAGAAAGAGAAAAATGGTCAGCTGAGAATTCTTTATCCAGCAAAATTGTCCTTCAAATATGAAGGTGAGGATAAAATATTCACAAAAAAAGAGAAACTAAGAGAGTTCATTAAAAAGAATCCACCTTTGCAGGAAATATTAAAGGAAGCCTTAGAGACTGAAAGAAAAATGCAGGAGAGAGAAGTTTGGAAGAGGGTATAGAAGAAAGAATAGCAGAAAGGATAACCAAAAGAGTAAAAAGAGAGATGAAAATATGATATGACATATGAAAACCAAAGAATAAAATGGTTGAAGTAAATAATGCATTTATAGTAATATCATTGAATGTGAATGGATTAAATCCCCAATCAAAAGATACAGGCTATGGGAAGCGGCTGTGGCTCAATCAGTAGGGCTCCCATTTACCATATGGGAGGCCCCGGGTTCGGTTCCCGGGGCCTCCTGGTGAAGGCAAGCCCGCCTGCACAGCGTGGTTAGCTGACTCAGCGAGCACAAGCAGCAAGGGGGGGATAAATGAATAAATAAATATATAAAATCTTAAATAAAAAAAAAAGATACAGGCTATGGGAATCCTTGTAATTTTTGTGTAACATTTATGTAATCTAAGCATATTTTAAAATATATATAAAAGATATAGGCTGACAGAATGGATTAAAAAAAACCATGAGCCATCCATATGCTGCTTAAAAGAGACTCAACTTAGACCCAGGGATACAAACCGGCTGAAAGTGAAAGGTTGGGAAAAGATATTCCACACAAGTAGTAAGCAAAAAAGTGCAGGGGTAGCTATATGAATATTGGACAAAACAGATTTTATGCAAAAAAAAAAAAAATGATAAGAGATAGAGAGGCCATTATATATTAATAAAAGGGACAACCTACCAGGAAGATATAACAGTCATAAATATCTATGTACCTAACCAGGGTGCCCCAAAATACATGAGACAAAACCTGGCAAAACTGAAGGGCAAAATAGACATCTTTACAATAATCATTGGAGATTCCAACATACCACTCATATCATTAGGTAGACCAACTAGACCTAAGATCAACAAGGAAACAGAGAACTTGAACAATATGATAAACAAGTTAGACCTAACAGACAGATACAGAATGTTGCATCCAAACTCAGTGGGTTATACATTCTTCTCAAGTGCCCATAGATCTATCTCCAGGATAGACTACATATAAGATCAGAATGCAGCTTTCAATAAATATAAAAAGATTGAAATTATACAAAGCACCTTCTCAGATCATAATGGAATGAAACTTGAAATCAATAATAGACAGGAAAGAGGTAAATTTGCAAATGTGTGGAGGCTGAAAAACATACTCCTACATAATCAGTGGGTCAAAGAAGAAATAGCAAGTGAAATCAGTAAATAATTGAGACAAATGAAAATGAGAACATAAACTTATCAAAAGTTATGGGATACAGTGAAGGCTATTTTGAGAGAGAAATTTATAGCCCTAAATGTCTATATTAAAAAAGAAGAAAGAATTAAATTCAAAGATCTAACTGTATAACTGGAGAAACTAGAAAAGAACAGCAAACAAATCCCACAGCAAGAGGAAGGAAAGAAATAAGAAAGATTAGAGCAGAAATAAATGAAATTGAGAACAACAACAACAAACAAAACAATAGAGAAAATCAACAAAGCCAAAAGGTGGTTCTTTGAAAAGATCAATAAAGTTCACAAACTCCTAGCTAGACTGACAAAGAAAAAAAAAACAGAGAGGATGCAAATAAATACAATCAGAAATGAAAGAGGGGACATTATGACTGACTCCACAGAAATAAAAGCATCTCCTAATATATAAGAGGATATTAGGAGAAACTGTATGCAACAAACTAGACAACCTGGATGAAATGGATAAATTCCTAGAAATGTACAAACAACCTACACTGACACTATAAGAAACACCAAGAACTCAATGAACCAATCACATGTAAAAAGGTCAAATCTGTCATAAAAAATCTCCCAACAAAGAAAAGTTCAGGACCAGATAGCTTCACAGGTGAATTCCACTAAGCATTTCAAAAAGAATGAACACAATCCTATTTAAACTCTTCCAAAAAATTGAAGTGGAGGGAAAATTACCCAACACATTTTATGAAGCCAACATCACCCTAATACCAAAGCCAGATAAAGATACCACAAAAGAAAATTACAGACCAATCTCTCTAATGAACATGGATGCAAAAATTCTCAACAAATTACTTGCAAATCAAATCCAACAGCATATCAAAAGATTTACATATCACGACCAAGTGGGATTTATTCCTGGTATGCAAGGCTGGTTCAACATAAAATTAATCAATGTAATACACCACATTAACAAATTGAAGGGAAAAAAAACACATCATTTTCTCAATTGGTGCAGAAAAGGCATTCGACAAAACCCAGCATCCTTTCTTGATAAAAACACTTCAAAAGATAGGAATAGAAGGAAAATTCCTCAATATGATGAAAGGCGTATATGAAAAACCCACAGCCAACATCATACTCGATAGAGAAAGGTTGAAAGCTTTCTCTCTAAGATCGGGAACAAGACAAGGATGCCTACTGTCACCACTATTATTCAACATTGTACTAGAAGTTCTAGCTATAGCAATTAGACAAGAAAAAAAAAATTAAAGGCATCCAAACATGAAAAGAGGAAGTAAAACTCTATCTGTGGATGACACGATCCTATATTTAGAAAATTCTGAAATGTCTATGAAGAGCTACTTGAGCTAATAAATGTGTTCAGTGAAGTGGCAGGATACAAGACCAGCATGCAAAAATCAGTAGTGTTTTTGTACACTAGTATTGAACAATCTGAAGAGGAAATCAGGGAAAAAATTCCATTTACAATAGCAACAAAAAGACTCAAATACCTAGGAATCAATTTAACTGAAGAAGTACAGGATTTATATGCAGAAAAGTATAAAACAATGCTAAAAGAAATCAATGAAGACCTAAACAAATGGAAAGACATTCCATATTCATGGTTTAGAAGACTGAATATTGTGATGATGTCAGTCCTACCCAAACTGCTTTATAGTCAATGCAATACCAATTAAAATTCCAACAGCCTACTTTCCAGAAATAGAAAAGGTAAATACCAAATTCATTTGGAAGGGAAAGTGCACTGGAATAGCCAAAAGCATTCTAAAAAAGAAGAGCAACATCAGGGGAAAATCACTGCCAGACTTTGAAACCTACTACAAACCTACAGTGGTCAAAGCAGCACGGTACTGGCATAAAGATAGACACATCAATCAATGGAATAGCATTGAGAGTCCAGAAATAAATCCTCACCTCTATGGCCAACTGGTTTTTGACAAACCTACCAAATCCATCTTAATGGGACAAAACGATCTCTTCAACAAATGGTGCTGGGGGAACTGGATATTTATAACCAAAAGAATGAAAGAGTACCCTTATCTCACTCCCTATATAAGAATTAACTCAAAATAGATCAAAGACCTAAATATAAAAGCCAGGACCATAAAATTACTAGAAGAAAATATAGGGAAACATCTTAAAGACCTTGTGGTAGGTGATGGTTTCTTGGACCTTACACCCAAAGCAGGTGTAACAAAAGAAAAAATAGATAAATGGATGTGATGGTTAGGTTAATTTGTCAACTCGGCCAGGTAATTAATTGGGTCCAGGTGTTAGGTCCAGCAAGCACTGGGCTAATTGTAATACAAGAGCATTTATGGACATCGATCACCAGTGAGTTTACTACATGGATGGGTGATTATATCTGCATCAATCAGGGAGATTACCTCACCAATGGGTGAAGTTTTTATCTAATCAGTTGAATGCCTTAAAAGGGGAAGTGATTTCAACATTCAGAGAGAATTTCCCAGCTCGTCTTTATTTTTTATTTTATTTTATTATTTTTTAAAGATTTTATTTATTTATTCATTTATCCCCCCCTTGCTGCTTGTGCTCGCTGGGTCAGCTAACCACGCCGTGCAGGCGGGCTTGCCTTCACCAGGAGGCCCCGGGAACCGAACCTGGGGCCTCCCATATGGTAAACGGGAGCCCTACTGATTGAGCCACAGCCGCTTCCCTCAGCTCGTCTTTAGACAGCCAACTTCTCCCAGAAACTCATCAAGGACTTTTCATTGGAGCCCCTGGTTTGCAGCCTGCCTGTGGAACCTGGACTTGTGCATTCCCATGGTCACGTGAGAGACTCTTATAAAATCTTATATTATTGACAGATATCTCCTGTTGATTCTGTTTCCCCAGAGAACCTTGACTAATACAGCTTGGTACCGGGAGTGGTTCTTGAGGAACAGAGTCTTAAACATGGGATGTCTGAGGTGGTCCTGGGAGTTTTATAATTGGCTCTCTACTCTAATTGGACTCAGGGGTATTAATGACTCCCTTTCCAATAATGAAGAGGTTGCTAACAGTCATGGCGTGAGCTGGCAATAGACATACGCAAAATAGCGTTACTGGATTCCCCTACTTCCACGCTTAAAAGAAGCAAGGATCTGGGTGAGAGTGTTTTCAACACCTTAACAGAATTTTGTGTAGTCAAAAAGTATAAGGATGTTGGCTGGCTCCTCCTAGATACTCTGGATACAGTTACAAAAGAAAGAGATAAGCTAAAGTCTTCCAAATATGCCACATGAATGATATGAAAGTTTCTACATGTGCCTTGAAAGAAAATCTTGTCTCCTGTAGCCACAGACTTGAGATATCTGAGAATCAAACCCAGTCTCTCATTGTACGAGTAGCAGAATTACAGAGGAAACTAAAATCTCAACCTCACAGCGTTTCTGCAATTAAAGTGAAGGCATTGATTGGAAAGGAGTGGAACCCCGAGGATTGGGGTGGAGACATATGGGATGATGATAATATTGGTGGGGACACTGGAACTCTAAATTCTCCTGAGACTTTACCAGATAAACCTGTGATGGCCTGCCCTGTGGAGACCACACCTTGTCAACCTTCTATCATCCAGCCTCCAGCCTGCCCCAGGGAGTCTGGATCTCCTCCCAGACACCAGGCAGGTCCCAGCCAAACTCCAGCATGCGATGCCCAGCCTCCACCGTGCCCTGAGGAATCTGCCTTCCAACCCCTGCCTGAAGAGATTAATCCTGCCTCACCAGAAGAAAATGCAAAGGAATGCCCTGAGGTCAGTAGCCTGCAAGACATCTCTAATCCTCCTTACCCACCCCCACCACCTCTCTTGTCTTTGAGACCTATTACTAGACTAAAATCACAACAAGCCCCCAAAGGTGAAATACAAAGTGTGACCCATGAGGAAGTACGCTATACTCTGAAAGAACTGTATGAGTTTTCCAACCTATATAGATAGAAATCAGGGGAATATGTGTGGGAATGGATACTAAGGGTATGGGATAATGGTGGAAGGAATATAAAGTTGGATCAGACTGAATTTATTGATATGGGCCCACTAAACAGAAATTCTGGATTCAATGCTGTAGCTCAAGGGGTTAGAAAGGGCTCTAACAGTTTGTTTGGGTGGCTGACTGAAACATGGCCTAGCATGTCTGATGTTGAGATGCCCGATTTACCCTGGTATACAGTAGACAAGGGGATTCAAAGGCTTAGAGAGATTGGAATGCTAGAATGGATTTACCATTTGAGACCTGCCCACCCACCCCAGGAATGTCCAGAGGACACACCTTTAACCAGGACTGTGAGGAATAAATTTGTAAGACTAACTCCATCTTCCCTGAAGAGCTCTGTGGTTGCTCTTCTCTGTAGTCCAGATATTACTGTAGGGGGGGCTGTAATGGAATCGGAATCCTTAAACATTATGGGGATGATCGGATCTCGGTCAGGTAAAAGTATCGGCAGCTAATCCCCAAAGGCAAGGTGGGCGTGGCTACTGCAATGAAAGACAGATTCTAAGCAGCACACAGAATAGTCTGAGTCGCATGGAGTTATGGCGTTGGCTAATAGATCATGGGGCACCTAGAAGTGAAATACATGGGCAGGCTACTAAATTTCTTCTGGATCTGTATAAGTGGAAGAGCTCTCGGTCGAGTGAACAAAACCCTAACTCAAATTACAGACGCAGAGAATCATGACCCCTTAATCAGTTCCCAGACTTGAGACAATTTACAGACCCAGAGCCCCTTGAATGAGGAGAAGGCCAGGTCCCCTTGGGGACGGATCCTGTTAAACTGCCAAAAATTTATCCTGTTAATCTTCCTCCCACCTTTCCCCAGGGAAACCTACAGCCTTTTGCCAGAGTAACTGTGCATTGGGGAAAAGGAAATGATCAGACATTTTGGGGATTATTAGACACTGGCTCAGAAGTGACATTAATTCCAGGAAACCCAAAATGTCACTGTGGCCCACCAGTCAGAGTAGGGGCTTATGGAGGTCAGGTGATTGATGGAGTTTTAGCTCAGGTCCATCTCACAGTGGGTCCAGTGGGTCCCTGGACCCATTCTGTGGTTATTTCCCCAGTTCCAGAATGAATTGGAATAAACATACTCAGTAACTGCCAGAATCCCCACATTGGATCCCTGACTTGTGGAGTGAGGGCTATTATGGTAGGAAAGGCCAAGTGGAAGCCTCTAGAACTGCCCCTGCCTCGCAAAATAGTAAATCAAAGGCAATACCAGATCCCTGGAGGGATTGCAGAAATTAGTGCCACCATCAAGGATTTGAAGGATGCATGGGTGGTGATTCCCACCACATCTGCATTCAACTCTCTTATTTGGCCTGTGCAGAAAACAGGTGGATCTTGGAGGATGACAGATTATCGTAAATTTAACCAAGTGGTGACTCCAATTGCAGCTGCTGTCCCAGATGTGGTATCATTGCTTGAGCAAATCAACACTTCCCCTAGTACCTGGTATGCAGCTGTTGATTTGGCAAATGCTTTTTTCTCAATTGCCATTAGTAAGGACCACCAGAAACCATTTGCTTTCAGCTGGCAAGGCCAGCAGTATACCTTCACTGTCTTGCCTCAGGGGTATATCAACTCTCCAGCCCTATGTCATAATATTGTCCGCAGGGAGCTTCATTGTCTCTCCCTCCCACGAGACATCACACTGGTCCATTATATTGATGATATCATGTTGATAGGACCTACTGAGCAAGAAGTAGCAAAGACCCTAGATTTATACCTCAGTGAAGGCATGGCATTTGGATGAGAGAGGATATACCTCAGGTAAGGCATTTGTATGAGAGAGGATGGGAGTTAAATCCAACAAAAATACAGGGTCCTTCCACCTCAGTGAAATTTCTAGGTGTCCAGTGGTGTGGGGCCTGCTGAGATATCCCTTCTAAAGTAAAGGATAAGTTGTTGTACTTGGTCCCTCCTATGACCAAAAAAGACGTACAACACTTAGTTGGCCTCTTCTGATTTTGGAGACAACACATTCCTCATTTGGGTGTTGTACTCCAGCCCATTTACCAAGTGACCAGAAAAGCTACTAGTTTTGATTAGGGACTGGAACAAGAGGAGGCCCTGTAACAGGTCCAGGCTGCTGTGCAAGCTGCACTACCACTTGAACCATATGATCTAGCAGATCCAATGGTGCTGGAAGTTTCAGTGGCAAATAGAGAGGCCCCAAGCTTAACTTGGTATGTTCTTCACACAGTCAGCATTCTGCAGCACAGTTGATCCTAGAGAGAACCTAGGAAGGTAGGCTCCAGTGTTTCACCAGCCTGGTACATAGCGCTCTTTGGCACTATGAAACAGAGCCCGTCTGGAGGGAATGTCTATTGTACACCTGGCCATATTGAGCCATTGCCAGCTGCTGCAGGAGTCCAAAACTGCAACGTACTCTCCATCCACTTCAGGAACATAATCAGAGATGTGGTAGATACCTTTATTATTTTAGAGGTCAGTGACCGACCTACTCAATAGCTCAAATGAAGCGGCACCATGCAGTGTACCGAAAGCCTGGTTTGAATGCACAATAGAGTTTGATAATACTGAAGTCTACCTCTTTTAATCTTTACATACTTTCTAAACACTTCCAAACACTTCCAATGAAATGTATAACATATCAAATGAATTTAACTATTTTAGTACTTTACTTTTACCATGATTATGTTAATTAACAGGTATTTTACTTTAGCAGTATAGGAAAAACTACTTTCTCCATTATTTTATGAAATTTTAAGATTACCAATGGAATCAAGATTGTCTTCCTTTACCACCACTTTAATATGCAGATTGAGGTGGCCTCTGATAGGTTTCCCTGTACGTAACACTGTACTTTTTTTTTTTTTTTTTTTTTTAAGATTTATCTCATTTATTTTTTTCTCCCCACCTCCTCACTGTTTGCACTTGCTGTCTGTCTTCCTTGTTTCTTTAGGAGGCACTGGGAACTGAACTTGGGACCTCCCATGTGGGAGGGAGGCACCTAATTGCTTGAATCACCTCCATTACCCTGTTTGGTTGTGTCTCTCATTATGTTTTTCTTCTTGTGTCTCTTGTTGCATCAACTTGCTGCACTTGCCTGTCGTGCCAGCTCGCTGTCTTCTTTAGGAGGCACCAGGAACTGACCAGGGACCTCCGTGAGGTAGGCAGGAGCTCAATCACTTGAGACACATTTGCTTCCCTGAAGTTATTTTTTGTTAGTAATATCAATTTAGGTTTTTATTTAATAATGGCTTCCTGGAATTAGTCACTTAAATGCTTCAATTTAGAAGATGCTTTTACAAACTTCTTATAATTAACTAGAAATTACTTTACCTTTAAATAAGCTTATTAAATTACACTTAGCAACCAATGAAATTTATTTGATCTCAATTTCATTAAACATGAACTTACAATTTTCATCACTTTAAAAGATTTAATACACATAATGCTAATTTATTTAATTGGTACTCTATAAACCTAGGGAAATAACACCCAAGCCAAATAAAATTGAAACCATTATGGTTTATACAGGGAATGTTCTTTTTCCTTCCTTTACAGGAGGCTAAAACCTCTTCTTTAATAAAATTCTAAGACTGTGAATAATCTTAAAAGCATACTGACTGCTAGGTTCTGGAATATATTATAATTGTTTAATTTGTTTTAATTATAATTGAGAAAAGACTTTTCCATAGCTTTCAAGGACTTTTCCTTAACTTACTGAAATTTGGTAATAGGATTATTAACCACCGTTATTTTAAGGCTGTTAAAAGGCTTAAATTGGGGAATTACAGGGCAAACTGATTCTTAATTCCCTGACCTAGAAGATTGAGTTTTAATCTGCCACACCTAGCCCTTCCCTCATAGCTCTTGCAAAGAGAAGGTCCTGGGGGCTGGGTAGGTCAAAAAGCTTAGGAAGAATCTTTTCCCTTTCCCAATAGTTTCTATAGTCAGATTTCTATATGACCTTTCCATCTTGCTTAGCCTAATTTGGGCTTCAAGAATATTCAGTCACATGTAAGTGCATATTTAATTTTTTAAAACAATTTGAATAGAGTTCTTTAAAGAATTTTCATTTGTTAATTTGATATTACCATCCTGATGTATGAAAATTTAGCAAATAGGTAGACACAAAGAGTTAGACACAAAAACACAACTCACTAACGTTACTTATAACTTTCATTCTCTTACAAAATAAGTTTAACTGTAAAATGTTAAATTTAACATTTAAAAGGTCCCTTTGAAGGCTATTTGTAATGACTCTAATTTGCACTGTGACCATGCAGTTTCACACAAGAATTTCATTCCTTTTAATTATTGGCTTATATCCGAATTGTTCTTGATGCTTTAAAATACAGTTTACACCATTTTCCTTTACTTCAGAGCTTTGTTTATTTCCCATTTTGACTTTGACAGGCCTTGGATGAGCTACACTACTTCCAGTATTTACTCACTGAGGTCACCGAAGTCTCAGGGAACGCTGGCTTTTCTCATGACTTGCTGCTTTTAGGAACATCAACTTTCGAGATGGGACACCCCCTACCCAGTCTTTGGAGATAACAAGACTCTGGCGGCCGCTGGACTGGAAGAGTGGACGTGCAACCCCGAGGGTCGAACATTCCACCAGGCAGCAATCTAGTCCACACCTGGATAACTATGAGAGAAAGCAGGGTTATTGACACCAGTGGAAAGATGCGAGACAGGAGTGTCTCAAATTACCTTCCCTTGAGCCATACTGGGCAGAAGTAGGCACGTTACAAACAGGGGAGAAGAGTAGAGGCGACATGGCCACGTGGTCTCTGGCCCTCAGATCTGCCTGTCCTCTCCTCTCTTACACAGGTTTAACTGGAATTCAGGGTCCCATACGGAGCCTGCTCTCGGCTGTACTGCGGCCATGTGGTGTGGCAGGATGAGATTTAGCCTCTCTCTTTTTGGACTGTAAGTAGGCAGTTGTCCCAATCAGAAGCTGCCCACTATTCTAGGGGAGGAGAAACGTGTTCGTCAGTCGTGGTGGCATCCCACTGCTAGATCCGGTTGACACTGGAGATCGGGAGCCCTGCTCGCCGACCCTGTTTTTCCAGGAATAGGGAGTCCCTGTTTTCTGGGCATCCCTGGAGCTTTAGAGGTCTTGGGAATGTCTGGGTCCAGCTCCCAGACCGAAACACCCGAGCCAAGCTGACCCTAGGAAAGGGACTGGCTAGGGACCCTTCCTCAGCCTACTCAGTTAAACCCAACCTTAAAGGCAAGAAAGAAGCAGAGACTGAGCTACCGCTTACAGGCAAACAGCCCAGGGGCCCTGGAGGTAATGGATTAAGAGGAACTTCAGTGCCTCCCGGGGGCGGAGTAAGGAGCAAACCTCCTGGCACGGTCCAGGGTGAGAATCTCGGGGCCTCGCTAATAAAGCAAAAGAGGGCACAGACAGGCTTTAGTTAAAAGTTTAAACTCACCAGTCCTATCCGGTGTCGGGGAGTGTTACTTGCCTCCTTGTCTCCTGCCATGGCTTGCCAAATAATGTTAGCGGAAAGCTCTGGGCTCTGGGCTTCTAGGTTCTTGGCTTATGCCGCATAAAATAATTTAAGGACATGCCATAGGGTAGGCAAGGGAGTAAAGAGTTTATTAAGAAACAAGAAAAGTACATGGTCCGAGGCATGGACCGTGGGTGTGCTGCAGAGTAAGAGGCGCCCTTGGGGCCCAGGTGAGGCTTTTAAAGCCTTTCCCTCCCCCACTACATAATATTGGGGCAGGGCCCCAGCTGTTTGCTGTTCTGATTGGTTGCCCCACCTGTCAGTTCCCAGGGGGGCAATTGAGGCCTTTTGAAGATATCCGGGGCTTTCCCTTGACCCCAAATGGGATTCTCATGACCAGGGTCTTGTGGGCTTCCTCAGGAGGTTTCTGGGTGGTGTCTCATGGCCATGTGGTCTGCTGGCCATATTGTCTCCCTGGCCTCAGCTGCCTTGCCCCTTTCACTATACTAACCTGCCCCAAAAGCTTAGGAAAAAGATTATGTACTCTACTCCCCTAGCCCCACCCTCATGGCTGATCCGTTGTGTTTTCTTTCTCAGGCCCCTTTTCTCCCTCTCGGCTCTGTCTCCTTGCTTTAGATGGGATGGCCACTTAAAAATGACACCTGGTCAACTGAGAGGCAGAGAGACAGGCTTCAGAGGTGGCAGCAGCAGGACAGTCTTGAGGAGTGACTGGGTCAAGCACCCAGCCCTGTAGGAGAAAGTGAAACCCCACGTTTTATAGCTCCACAGGGCCACAGGAAGAGGAAGGAAGCTCTGCAAAAGAATAGGAGAAGGGGCAGACAAGGATAGAAGTGTTAGTCCTGCTGAGAGGCTAGCTCTCGCCCTCTCTTACCCTCGCTCACGCCCACCCCCACCCCCGTGTGTGTGTCTTCCTCTCTCTCGCTCTCTCTCACAGCGTCTGAGTGCCTGAGTGAAGAGTATTTCTGAGGAGAGAAGGAGAGGGGTAGACAGGGGCACCAGAGACATTTTGGGTCAGTCCTGATTAGGAGCAAAAGTGGGTTTTCTCTCCTGATGCATCTTTAAAACCAATTTCTGAGACAGCAGGATTGCAAAGAGAGAAAGAGTTGTATTGGTTGTGCAAGCAATGGAGCACAGTGGCCTCATGGCCCAAAACTGCCTCCCCGATATGCAGAAATTCTAATATTTTATAACACTGGGGTGCCAGTGAATAACTGGGGTGGAGCTGAACACAGGTTCCTTCATTAATAGACATTAAGGGGCTGAACAGGAAGGACTGGGGTGGGGTAGCAAACCAGGGTCTGTCACAAGGATTTGGGATAGGGGTAGACAGAACAAAGGTCAGTTACAAGATCTTTCATATGCATATTAAACAGAGGTGGGCACCAGCCCAGTAGTAAGTGTACACAAGGGGGATTTCAATGTAGAATTACCGTCACAAAGGTAAGCCAGAGTAACCATGAATAGGGGTGGGATCACTCGAGCCAGCTTCAGTCATTTCAGGTATGAGCCTTTTGCTATTTTATAATAAAAAGGCATCTATATGATTTAATAATCATAACTATTGTTAATTCTTAACCCTCGGTTACAGCCCCAGCTTTTCCAAACTACCTTGTTCAGCAAATATTTCTTGAGTATCTTCATGGTCCCAGGCACTGTTCTCTGCACTGGGGAGGCAGCAGAGAGTGAAGCTGGGAGCAGGCATGCTGGCAGCAGGGGCAGGTAAACGTGTAACCAGATTGGACTTTGAGGGCACTGCCAGGAAGGGGCTGAGGCAAGTTTCAACCTATCTTTAAGACACTGCAACAGGAACTCACACAAGAAAAAACAATCACATAAGAACTGGAAATGGTGGTGGACTCCAGGAGGTTGCTATGGAGACCTTTATTGTGGAGCTGCACAGAGATCTAGCTGCATAGAGAAGTTAGAGGAGGCGGAAAAGAGGAACTTAATTCAGGCGTCTAGTGTTTAAGAGAAGGAAGTCTCAGGTGGAATAAATGAAGAGAAAGGCAGGGGGGGTAGGAAACACCCAGAGAAAGGAAGAAAGAAGGGAAGGGGCAAGAGGTTGAAGTCCAGAATAAAGAGACAAAAGAAACATAAAGACAGAAAAACATGGGGCAAGAGGGATGTAGTGCTTTGAGGCTTTTATGGATCCCTGAAAAGATCATGTCCTTAGAGCTAATCCATTCCCGTGGGTGTGAGCCTATTGTAGGTGGGACCTTTCTTTTGACTAGATTACTGCAGTAGAGTGTGACCCAGGGTGAGTCTTAATCCTCTTACTAGAGTCCTTTATAAGTGGGGTAAATACAGAAAGAGGGAGCCTAGAGACAGAGAGAAGCCCATGGAAGCTGAGAGAGGAAGACACGGAAACCAGGCAGCTGAAAGCGACGAGACCCGGAGAAGAAGGGAGATGCTGCTGTGTACCTTCCCATTTGACAGAGGGGTCCAAGATGGCCAGCAGCCGGTCTTCGAGAAAAGAGCTTAGCCTGATGCCTTGCTTTGGACATTTTTACCACCTCAGAACTGTAAGCCTTTAAGCTATTAAATCTCTGTTGTGAAAGCCAACCCATTTCTGGCATATTGCTTTCGGCAGCTTTTAGCAAACTTTTAGAACAAGAAATAGTCAAAAGGAAATTGCTGCAGATTTAAGTCAAGCTTTCAGATCTTTTGTGAATATCCACAGCCTCCAAGCAAGGGAGGCAGGTGGGGGCTTGTAGCTGATCGGCCGTGCTCCTTCCCCTCCCCTGAGCCCTTGAGGGTTCCCCAGCTGCTGTGGAGACAGTTTCAGGAAACTGACAGCTTCCCCCCAAAGCCCCTGGTCTCTCCCCTTCTCTGCCTGAGAAATTGCTTGCTGGGTTGCAGGTAGGAGTGTAGCTGGAGCTTGGGTTCTAGGTTTTTGGCTACATTGCAAGAAAGAATTCAGAGAAGTGCCAGGTTAACGAGGCAAGTAAAAGGGTTTAGTAAAAAAGGAAAGAGAAAGAACACACCCAAGACATGGGTGCTGGCATGTTCCAGGCAAGAGACGCCATGTGGCTGGGGCCTTTTTAAGGGTGATCTCCCCCCCCCTTCCCCATATTAAGGAGGGATCTCGGCTACTTGCTGTCCTGATTGGCTGGCCTTTCTGCCTTCCTATTGGTTTATACTATGGGCCACTCAGCTTGCACCCGTTAGCTTTCAGGGACCCAATGGGGAGGCCTTTCTGTTTGGAGTTATCTGGGGTTTCTTTTCAAATGGGCATCTTGGTGGGTATCAGTAACAGCTGTGTTCTTTGCTGGGCGTCAGCTGTGATGGTTGCAGCTTTGTTCTGACCAGAGGCCTTCCCTCATTTCCCATACTAACCTGCCTCAGGAGGACATGCCACCTGGAAATGCCAGGCAGTTAATGCCCCCAGACCACCCCAGCCAGTGGGGGGTGGGGGTGGGGGTGGGCACACAGATGGCCCCACCCCCCCTCCCGTGGGATGCTTCTGAAGCATGTTCCACCTGCTCCACTGAAGGTGGCAGCACAACGAGCCCCAGGCGTCCGCAGCTCACGAGCAGGCCATTGATTGGCTCTTTTTCCTTCTCTGAATCCTTGCCTTGGGTCTAATTCTGGGGTGAACCCAGCCTGGGACAGGGCCACTTGTGTCCCCCCGCCCCACTCCTCCTAAAACCTCTTACTATGAAAGCAGGTCCTAGCCTGAAGCTGAGGTGGCTTGGAGAAGTATGAGCAGGGGGCCTCAGAGACCATTTTGATGACTTTGAATTTCACCCTGAGCGAGGTGGGCGTCACTGGAGGAGTTTAAGTAGAGGATGTTCTCTTCCAATTCACCTCTCTCAGGCCCACCAAGCTAAGCTCAGATGCCCACCTTTCAAAACTCCCTGCTGTGTTCCCACTACCCTACTGCCGACCCTCCTGCCCCCAAGAAGACATCTCTTTACTCAGGGATTCTGTCTTCCAGCATCACAGTGAAATCCTGACACTTTTCTTGTATAGCAGGCAGGATTCAATTCTTGGACAGCCAAAGTGGTTTCAGTGAAGTTATTTTTTTCACTGTAAAAAAAATCTCTTCTTATAAGAAGAAAGCGTATAAGTGGGTAGAGAAAGACAGTTGCCGAAGCAGCAGTCCCTGGTGTCATATTGAAATTCTGACTGTGTCCGCAAGAATTCACAAGACAGCAGAAGGTGGATGCATATGGAAAGCCCTAATAGGAACTTCCAATTTCCTTTCTCGAGGGGAAATTTTCATCCAAGCCTGGCTCTGGATTTGTTGCTTCACGTCCCACCTGGATTTCTCTTTGGTCTGATTCTGGTTCCGCTGTTTCTCCTCGCTGTGTCCTGTGCAGGTCCTGCCCTGCCCTGCAGAGCTGTTTGCCTCTACTGGGGACTCCACGGCTAGATGGGAGGAATATTTCAAGCCTGTAACTGCAGCTGCTCCAAATCACAGAAAGTCTTTTTCAACTGCGAAGGAGAATGTTTTATTCCAGAGCTGTCTGTAAAAAGACCTGTTGACAATGATTTATAGGTTTGTGTATTAGTCAGCCAAAGGGGTGCTGATGCTAAGTACCAGAAATCTGTTGGGTTTTATAAAGGGTATTTATTTGGGGTATAAGATTACAGGCCATAAAGCGTAAGGTACTTTCCTCACCAAAGTATGTTGCTACATGTTGGAGAAAGATGGCTGCCCATGACTGCCAGGGCTCAGCCTTTCTCTTCCTCTTAAGGCTCCATGGTCCCAGTTTCTTCCAATATCCGCTGAAGGCTGGCACAAGTCTCGTCTCTCTCCCGGGGCTCGTTTCTCTCTGGGCTCAGCTGCTCTGCTCTCGCCATAAGGCCAGCTGTAAACTATCAGGCGAATGGCTTATCTCTATTCCCGGGGCCTCTGCCATGTCTAATGGAGCCTTCTCTTTTCCCTCACATATCTGCTTCTCTGTGTATTTACTTCCCGGGGCTTCAGCATCCAAAACTCTAACTCCCTCTCTGCTGTGTAGTTTTCTCTGTGAGTCCCCACCCACCAAGGGGGCAGGGACTTGATGTTCTACTGACGTGACCCAGTCAAAGCCCCTTATTATTCAATCAAGTAAAAGTGGATCCTCCGAATCCAATACAATCTAATATGCCCAGAGGAACAGACCTGTCCACAAACACAATCAATATCCATTTTTGGAATTCATAAACAATGCAAACTGCTATAGTTTGGAAATAATTTTTTTCCCCCTATATGATTGTTTTCCTCTCTTTAACACTCTACTGGCTGCCTTTGCATTCCCTTTTCTGTTAATTGTTCATTGGCTGAGGCGGGAAGGGAGTTATAAGTTTGTTCCTTTCTTATGATAGTCATTTATTATATAAAAATGTAAAGACTGTTAAACTTCTTGGGTAACTCCCTTAAATTTTTTCCCTAAGTTTAGGAGATTTTCTTTTTCTTTTTTTTTTTTTAAAGATTTTATTTATTTATTCATTTATTCCCCCCCTTGCTGCTTGTGCTCGCTGGGTCAGCCAACCACGCCATGCGGGCGGGCCTGCCCTCACCAGGAGGCCCCGGGAATCGAACCCAGGGCCTCCCATATGGTAAACGGGAGCCCTACTGATTGAGCCACAGCTGCTTCCCAGGAGATTTTCTGATTTATCATTTTGCTCTAGAGTGTGCTATTAAAGTCACTTGACAAGTTTATGAGCTGATTATACACTCTTCATCTTTTTATTTCCCCTCCAAATAATACTGAATATGGAAATAATAATAAAATTTATTGAATACTTACCATGGGCCAGGAATTCAGCTCTTTTTACATATTATTTTATTTAATTTTCATAACATTTCTAGAATAATTCCTATTTCTAGATGAGGAAACAAGCACATAGAAAGTAATGCACTCTAGGTCACTTGAAGTAAGTGACAGATTTTGAAAGCAATCCCAGGTCTGGCTGATCCCAAAGTCCTGGCTTCTAACGTTTTCACTAAATTTTGAGATTTGCCTCTTCCATGGCCCATTGAAGTCAAATTATTTTCTAGGTTGGAGATACAGTGACAAAAGCCGTACCTACATTAGTTGTGATGAAATTAAATCAAGGGCTGGCATTGCCCAATGACTGGAGGATTTCTACCTTTAGATCTCATGTGCTATAACAACTTTTATTTCTTTGATTGGTGTCCATTGAGGTTGCTTTTTTCAAAAAAATATTCATATGGAGGCTCCAGAGATATTCAGCATAATGAAGGGTATTTTTTATTTTTTTTTTTAAGATTTTATTTATTTATTCATTTATCCCCCCCTTGCTGCTTGTGCTTGCTGGGTCAGCCAACCACGCCACGTGGGCGGGCTTGCCTTCACCAGGAGGCCCCGGGAACCGAACCCGGGGCCTCCCATATGGTAAACGGGAGCCCCACTGATTGAGCCACAGCCGCTTCCCCTGAAGGGTATTTATTGTTCTGCATTAGACAGTCCAAGAGGACTCACTTTGGTGAAATGGACTTTTTTTTTTTTTAAGGAGGTACCAGGCATTGAACCTGGGGTCTCATACACGGGAAGCAGGTGCTTAAACTACTGAGCTACACCTGCTCCCCTGAAATGGACTTTTGATCCATTTTACTGATATTGATGATAATGACAATGATGATTCTTTTTCAGTCTGGGCTTTCTCTTTTTTTTTTTTTTTTTTTAAGATTTTATTTATTTATTCATTCATTTATCCCCCCCTTGCTGCTTGTGCTCGCTGGGTCAGCTAACCACGCCGTGCAGGCGGGCTTGCCTTCACCAGGAGGCCCGGGGAACCGAACCCGGGGCCTCCCATATGGTAAACGGGAGCCCTACTGATTGAGCCACAGCCGCTTCCCTGGGCTTTCTCTTGACTCCATAACCAAAGTGTCAGCATCCTGGACTTTTCTTAGCTGTTTTTATTCCTTTAGAGGATACAAAGAGCTCTTTCCTGATTACAATCAGCTTGTAACTAAGTGCACCTTTTCTAAAACTTGCCTCTATTCCTGATGGACCTTCTTGTTTGGGAATTTGTTAGAAATGCAAATTGTTGGGCCTCACCCCAAATCTACTGAACTAGAAACTCTGGGGATGGGACCCAACAAACTGTTTTTAAGAAGCCCTCTAGATGATTCTGGTGCATGCTTAAGTTTGAGAACCTAATTGCTCCCGTCACCCAACTTACTCTACTAGCCAATCTCATACACTCCCAAGGCTTCAGTGACTTCCAAATCTGCTCCACAGCTCAGGCCTGCTTTCTGAGCTCTAGACTCAATATAGCAAATACCTGTCCAAGTGACATCCCTATTAGCAGATGCCACAAGAAGCTCAAACTCAGCATCTTAATAAACAGTTGTGTTGCAATTTAAGTGGCATTTTGTCATGGACAAGCTTTGTTTGGCCTGTCATCTCTACCATAATGCTTGATTAAAATTTCTTGTTTAAACTGTGTCTTCTTTGTTATGACAGCAGCTTGGCGAGGGCAGGGGCTGGGTCTGTCTAGGGATGACCAAAACACAACTGATTCAGGACACGAATAATATTTATTGAGTGAATGAATGAAAGTTCCTGCATTCTCTAGACCAGGGGCTGGCAAACAATGGCCCGTAGGCCAAATCCAGTCTACCACCTGTTTTTGTAAATTAAATTTTATTGGAACACAGCCATATCCATTTGTTTATATATTATCTATGGCTGCTTTTGTGCTACAGTGGCAAACTGGAGTGGTCTTGACAGAGACCTTGTGGCCCGCAAAGCTAAAAATATGTATATTATCAGTTTCTTTGTTTTGTTTTTACAGAAAAAGTTTGTTCCAAGGCCACCCTGATGTGTCCCCAGAAATGCCAGAACCAGGAGCTCTGTGTTGTTATTATGCAGAACCTTCTAGGATGCCTGGCTCACTGGGACTTCACGTGGTCCCACAGCTGGTATAGATGCACCTAAGCAAAAACCAGTGTTATGGGGGTTGGGGTGGGGGAGGGAAGCAGTCTTTGGGGAAGGGCAGCCTCAATTTTTATTTTCTTTTTTAACTTTGTTTTTAAAGAAGTTTTAGATTACAGAAAAGTTACATGGAAAATATAGGGGATCCCTATATACCCCACCCCTTCCCCCTCTCACATTTCCCCCTACTAATAACCTCTTACATTGGTGTGGTTCATTTGTTACAATTAATGAACAAATATTGAAGCACTGCTAATAACCATGGTCTACAGTTTACATTATGGTTTATACTTTGCACTGTAAAATTTTACAGGTTTTGACAAAATGTATGGCTTGTATTTGTCATTGCAATATCATGCAAAACAAGTCCAATGCCCTAAAAATGCCCTTTGTTCCACTTATTCTTTCCTCCCCCTGCCCTCAGAACCTCTGGTAACCACTATTTTCATATCAGTGTTACAAGTTCTTCTGTTACTACAATAATATGTCTACTTTGGTCCATGGCTGCATTCCTTCCTTATGTGTGTTCATTCCTCAGTCTTGAGGATTTGAGGATGGTGATGCCTGCTCTGCTTCAGATTGAGAGGGGGCTTAGATCTTATGGGGCAGATGGAAGGAACGGTTTTGCTTGCAGTTGTAGATACTCTTTGCTTTTTGGGATGGGGGTTGCCCATCATCATTTTGTTAGTTGTCCTGGGCGAGTCCGATGACCTAGAGAGTAGGTGTTGGCTGCAACTCTGCTGAGATTCAGGGCTCAACCGGCATATGAACGTACTGAAGATTTAAGCCTCTGGGAACCTCAGAATTTATAAACAAGCTTTGGCATTTATAGGAATCACATTTCCAGAAAAGAAGAGGGAAATGCTTGCAGCCAGAGGCCGGAGACCATCATGCCCTAGTTCCTTCACACATCAAACTTTCAGAGTTTCTTCTATACATTGTCAGGAAAAGTGAAGAAATGACTGGGTATTCTCTGGTCTCGACCTTTGATTGTCTTTATATTGACCAGAGCATTTTATAACTCTAAGAGGTAGAGATTAACTTAAAGAAAACTGATAATAATGCAAATGCTTCCTGTCCATAGCAAATGAATTTGTTTGGTAGAGATGCAGGTGAGTACTATCTGGTAGGTAAGATGACCCCAAGATAATTATTGCCCAGTAGGATATTATCCGGTTTTGCATCTATTAGCAAATTCCTTTAGGCCTTCCTTTGCCTTGACTGACTATATAAATATCTGTTCTTCAAATTCTCCTTGGAACCCTTGTTAATAAGTTGAATAAAACCTTTGACATATGTTCATTTTATATTTCTATGAGAGTCATTTTTTAACTTTTTGAAAAGTATAGCATGAGCACAACCTATTCACACCCCTCCAAGAATTTCCTTGGGGTCAGCTGGGGAGGAAGGGCCTCATGATACACAGGCAAGGAAGACAAGACCTTGTGATGCCTGGCAGGGGACAGGAAGGAAGAACATTGTGGGCCAAAGTTAGCGCACTTCAAAAAGGCCATATGAAAAGAGTGCTGTCGACAAATGTTTAAAATAAGTCAGGGTATTCATCCAGTAAAACACTGAGGATTTATAAAGGGATCGTCGTGTTTGTGCAGGAGAAGAGCACATTAAAGCTTTCTTTGTTACTTGAGATTTTAACTCTCAGGGTTTGTGATGTGACGTCTCTTGCTTATAATCTCCTGGGGCCAGAGCGCCGAGTCTGAGAAGGCCCACCTCATTCTCCACCCTGGCCTGCGCACAGCTGTCCTGGGTCAGCGTGAGGGGTTTGCCTCCACGCCTGCCCAGCCACGACCTTTCACAGAGGGAGCTGCCGTTGGCCAGGAGGGCCCTTTTAAGCCACCTGTTTGGACCCACTTCTCCACTGCCCACCACCTCCAGAGCAATGGTCAGATGCTGTGCACAGACACGCTAGAAAATGCCTGGGGAGCTGTAGGGATGAGCCCTTCCCCTGATGGCGTCTGCTTACAACAGCCCACGTCACATTTCCCCTTAAAAGATAGCTCTGTGTTGTAGTTTCGCTCACTTGCTATTTTTCGTGTTGGTTCAAGCCACTGAAGTCCCCGCCACTGAGAGTGCACTTGGAGGAACTCACAGCAAGGAGGACCCACAGGGAAAGCCAGTGGAGGCCAACACGTCTGAGCCCTGGGAGGACAGCCTGGGGCCAGCTTGCTTCTCTGCCACCTTAGGACCCCTCTGGTCATGTGCCTTTAGGAATCTGAGTCCCTCTGAGGGGGAGTCCTCACTTTAGAGCATTTCAGCCTGAAAAGAAAACCAGAAGGGGCAGGGATGCATTATCTTTGGGGCTCCTAGGCCCAGTGATAGGCCCCAGGGGCCTGGGAAGATGGAATGCTAAGAAGGAAGATGAAAAAGTGCCAAAGACCCAGTGCCTCCCTCATAATTTGTCTAGGCCATAAATCCATTTATGGGCAAATGAACTGCCAAATAGGAAAATCATCTCGTGCATCAATTCTTTACGTTATTTAACCCCCATTTATAAAGAAACAATGGTACTTATAACCTTGATTTTGGGCTGTTTGGTTAGAGGGTAGAGAAGAGGGTTGGATTTTTCCAGAAGGGACAACAGGGTGAATTTGGAAAGGAAAAGGTCCAAGGTGCGGCTAAAGGGGCAGTGCCAGCCCACACGCTGCCACCAGAGGGCAGTGTGGACTGGCGACTGGAGCGAGGAAGGAGGGACTGGAATTCTGGGGGAGAGGGGGGTAGAAAAACGCAATTAAAATCGTTTCTCTTGGTAAAGTTAGAATCAACTCTAACCCCGGAAGTAGGGTTTTCCCTTCATTCCGCCCTGTGGGGCCCGACCGCCCGGAATCGACGGTCGCTGCAGAAGGGTGGAACCGGCTCCCGGAGGACCCCGCACACCAGGTCTGGCGCTGGGTCGGGCGGGGCAGGGCGGGCGCGGCGGCGGGGCCGCGGGGCGCGGGGGCCGCGGCCTCTGACCAGCTGGGCCCGAGGCCTCTCCAGGCTCTAGCAATGGACGCGGCTGAACGGCGCGTCAGGGCGGAGGCGGAGGGTGCTGGGAGCGGGCCCGGGGCTCCCGCGAGGCGCAGGGGGCGTCCCGGAAACGGCCTCAGCAGGTCGGAATTCCTCCCCCTGGAGGGCGAGCGCGCCCGAGCAGGGGCGGCCTCTGCTCCCCAGCCCGCGTTGAGTCCCGCTTACCTGGTGTTTACACGCAAACCCAGTTCACACCTGCCTGCGGCTGACCCCCACCTTCAGCAGGCACCCAACTGTTTTCCCACCTTCCAGCAGGCACCCAACTTTTTTTTTTTTTTTTTTTCCTGCCTTGCCACTGATTCCTTGGAGATACTTGAAACCAGCAGAGCAAGAAACCCAGATGTGGCTTTGAGGAGTTTTAGCTCCATGACAGTTATTTACAAGATCTCACTTTCTCCTCGGCAGAGAATTTTTCCCTTTTTTTTGCCTTTTTGCCCCCAGTTAGGCTCAGCTTTACTGTCTGCCCTGGGACTCCAGAGAGCACCACATGATAGCTTACCTGGAATAATTAACACAAGCTCCCGAGTCGTATAATATGAGCCCTTTATCCCATTATTAAGCCCCCTGGTAAATTTAAAGGATGAAAATCAGATCTCTTCTCCTCTGCTGGGTAAGGCCCCAAAGAGGCCTGGGCTGCCCTCCTTGCTCTGGAGGTGATGTAGCTTTTTTTTTTTTTTTTTTTTTAGCACCCCGAGCTTGGGTTCATCCCACCTGAAGCCCAAAGGCAAAGGAGTCCCTAGGACTAAATAAGAATATCACATGTCCACTTTCAACTCACAAAATTAAAAAGATGCAAGTAAGTTCATAGCCAGCCTAGCAAGTGCCAATTCCCTGGTCCCAAGCAAAGTCCCCAGAACCCAAGTAGCTATTGCCGAGCACAGACCATAGGACAGATTTACTCTTATCTGGGATGGGGGGGAACAGGCAGGCAGCACCATAGAGGAAGAAAAGCCATTGGCCAGAATCCGTTGTAGAATCTGATTTTAACTGGAAGAACTCCCATCCGAAGGTCAATGGTGCCGCCATATTTTCCATATCCTAGGGGGGAAATCCATCTATTTGAACATCTTCCTTCTTCAGAGAGTGGCATTTGCCTTCTTGTAAATTTTGTAAATTTTTAATGGTAGTGTAACCGTACATGGCCATTTCCAAGAGAAGGGCCCGCCGGAAGGACAAATACATCTCTCAATGCGAAGGTGATTTATTGCCAGCGCACAAACAAGAAACTGGGGGAATCTTCCAAAACCAGTTTGAAGTGAGGATGTGAGTTAGGGTTCTTATAGGTAAAGGAAAGTGGGGAGGGGGTCAAAAACTGATCATGTTTCTTCCTGTTTCATTTTATCCTTGCTGCATGATACATTCTTGCCAGGTCAGTGATGACACTGGATTTTTCTTGCCCAGGCAAGTCTCTCAATTCAGTGTTGTCACAAGCATGCAAAACTTATTCCTGTTCCATTTTCAGTGATTCATCAACCACAGTGTTGATTTAGATACTGCTGCTTCTTTTTTTTTTATTATTATATCTTTGTTATAATTTATGGTAATAATTATTTGCATTTAATTTCTAGCATGGCTTGGTGGTCAGAGAATGAGGACTTCACAATATATTGTATTCTTTCTTTGAAACAAATATTTCAATTTAGGGGTTTTTCAAAAGGGAAGAAGACTAAGCTATATGAATGGAAGTTGTCTCATACAAAATCAACAACATGGAGTTTGTAATAGACAGAAAACATAAAATCCTACAGAAATATATGGATAAGTGTTGATCTTCATTAGTCAAGAGTGCTAGAAAGAATGCCACGATTTCAGCTGGGCATCACAAAATGAGAAAAAAGTATTGAACATTTTTGTCTCAGTTTGAACCTCCTTCCATACCTCTTTTGCAATAAACATACAACAAAGGAACAAGGAAATAGACAAAAATGTGGAAGAATGTATAATGTCAAAATAATTCCAATGGTTATCTCTAGAGAGCATGGTGATGGGTGGCTTTTATTTTAAACAATTTTTTTTCTTTGACCATTTATTATTATGTTATATTATACCTGCCCAACCTTTTCAAGGTTATGTAATTTGAAAGGGAAGCCTGGGAGATCCCATAAATGCAGTCATGAAAGAGAAGAAATTGTTTCCTAATCTTGTACGAGTCCCTGCTATCTTCACCTCTCCTTCATTTTATTTTTTTGTTTTTTTTAAACTTTATTTTATAAATTTAATAATTGAATATATAAACAATTAAAAATTTAAAAGTAAATACAGATGAATAAATACATACATATCTCAATTAAATGTACTAGATATGTATTCGTGTTTTTTTTTTTTAACTTTATTAAAATACTGAGTTTATTTTCACATGTATATTTTGTCTCCCCACCATTTCCATTTGTCTTACCACTGCTACTACTATGTCCTATCATAACATTCCATACATACTTAAAACCAAGCAAAGGGTGGAGTTCCATCTTTAAAAACTAAACAGGCATTTTGGACAACACATTCTTGGCAAAGGAACCTGGACAACATTTATCAGACACGGTAGGGAAAGTTCTCACTCTGCATTATAAAAAGGACAGCCAGATATCAACTGTTACAGAAATGAAATAAGACAGAAAATCTTAACAAACTGTTTAAACTATTTTCTTAAAGAGACTTCCTCCACTGCCAGAGATCTTGAATAGCCTCCTGGTCTGTCATTTGGAAGCAGTTCTTGACGTAATTGATGAATTTGGCTTCCACTTTGGGAAGAGAACCACCTTTTTCTATACTTGCTTGCATTTTTGCTTTAATGTCTTCTACAGAACTAGGTCCTTTCGGTGTTTTAGGAGTTTTTTCCTGTTTTTTGAATGATTCTTGACCTTTTGATTTTGGTGTTGATGGTTTTGAGTCTTTTCCATTTTGGTTTGACTTTTGTGCATTTTTGGCTGGAGTTTCTCTGACAGATTTCTTCACTGGAGCTTTTTCTTCCGTTTCCTCATCATCAAAATCATCATCATCATCATCATCTTCATCATCATCTTCATCTTCGTCATCATCGTCATCATCTTCATCAGCAAGTTTTACTTTTTTCTGTGGAACCTTGCTACCTCTTCCAGGGGCAGATCGCTTTCCAGATATGCTTAAGAGTTTCACATCCTCCTCCTCTTCATCTTCTGACTCTGCATCCTCCTCTACAGCTACTAAGTGCTGTCCACTAATATGCACAGGCCCAGAACCACACTTCAACCTTAAGACAACAGGTGGTGTGATTTCAAAGCCTCCAAGGGAAACCGTTGGCTGTACAGACATTTTCAAAGTTGCCAGTGTTACTTTAATTGGACTGCCTTCATAATTCATTGCCTCTGCTTCAACAATGTGCAATTCATCCTTTGCACCAGCCCCAAAACTGACCGTTCTTAAAGATAACTCGTGCTCATTTTCATCATTATCCACCTTAAAATGATAATCTTTGTCAGCCTTTAGTTCACAACCAAAAAGATAGTTCTGGGGCCTCAGGGGGCTCATGTCCATGTCCATCGAATCTTCCATGGGGTGGTGGCACGCACTTAGGTGGGAGAGAAGGCGGACGGAGATAGGTAACCACTGTTCCAAAGAACAGCCGTGCAGGACGGAACCACACCAGGGACTGTTTTTTTTTTTAATCAAACAATAAGTTACACAATATATTTGGTTTATAGTAACACAATCATACAGAATTTGTCCTTTTGTGTCTGGCTTGCTTCACTCAACATAATGTCCTCCAGGTTCATCCATGTTGTCATATGCTTTACGACTTCATTTCTTATTATAGCTGCATAACATTCCATCGTGTGAATAACCCACAGTTTGTTTATCCATTTGTCTGTTGATGGACATCTGGGTTGTTTCCAACTTTTGGCAATGGTAAATAATGTTGCTATGAACATCAGTGTGTAGATGTCTGTTCATGTCACTGCTCTCAGTTCTTCTGGGTATATGCCCAGTAGTGGTATTGCTGGGTCACATGGCAAGTCTATATTCAACTTCTTTAGGAACTGCCAAACAGCCCTCCATAGTGGTTGTACCATTCTGCATTCCCACCAACAGTGAAGAAGTGTTCCTATCTCTCCACATCCTCTCCAACACTTGTAGTTCTCTGTCTTTTTAATAGTGGCCATTCTGATAGGTGTGAAATGATTTCTCATTGTAGTTTTGATTTGCATTTCCCTAATCATGAGTGATGTTGAGCATTTCTTCATGTGTTTTTTTGCCATTTGTATTTCTTCTTTGGACAAATGTCTATTCAAGTCCTTTGCCCATTTTTTATTGGGTCATTTGTTTTTTACTGTTGAGTTGTAACATCTCTTTATATATCCTGGATATTAAACTCTTAGCAGATATGGGATTTCCAAATATTTTTTCCCATTAAGTTGGCGGCCTTTTCACCCCTTTGACAAAGTCCTGTGAGGTGCAAAAGTGTTTAATTTTGGGGAGGTCCCATATATCTATTTTTTCTTTTGTTGCATGTGCTTTGGGTGTAAGGTCCAAGAAATCACCACCTACTACCATGTCTTGAAGATGTTTCCCTACATTTTCTTCTATAGTTTTATGGTCCTGGCTTTCATATTTAGATCTTTGATCCATTTTGAGTTGATTCTTGTATAGGGGGTAAGATAGGGGTCCTCTTTCATTCTTTTGGTTATAGATATCCAGTTCTCCCAACACCATTTGTTGAAAAGACTGTTTTGTCCCATTAACATGGACTTGGTAGGTTTGACAAAAACCAGTTGACTGTATAGGTGAGGCTTTATTTCTGGTTCTCAATTCTATTCCACTGATTTATGTATCTAGCTTTATGCCACTACCATGCTGTTTTTTTTTTTTTTTTAAGATTTTTATTATTTATTTATTTATTTATTTATTTATTTAATTCCCCCTTGCTGCTTGTGTTCGCTGTGTCCATTTGCTGTGTGTTTTTCTGTGTCTGCTTGTCTCCCTTTGTTGGTTCGTCTTGCTGTATCAGCTCACCGCGCCTCGCGGGCTGGCTTGCCTTTACCAGGAGGCCCCAGGAATCGAACCCGGGGCCTCCCATATGGTAAATGGGAGCCCTATTGATTGAGCCACACCGCTTCCCCGACCATGCTGTTTTGACCACAGTAGCTTTGTACCATGTTTCAAGATCAGGCAGTGAAAATCCTCCCACCTCTCTCTTCTTTTTTTAGAATGCTTTTGGTTATTCGGGTGCACTTACCCTTCCAGACGAATTTGGTAATTGCTTTCTCTAATTCTGTAAAGTAAGCTGTTGGGATTTTGATTGGTATTGTGTTGAATCTATAAATCAGTTTAGGTAAGACTGACATCTTCATGATATTTATTCTTCTAATCCATTAACATGGAATGTCTTTTAAAATTTCCTTTAGTATTGTTTTGTAGTTTTCTGCATATAGGTCCTGTACTTCTTTGGTTAAATTAATTCCTAGGTATTTGAGTCTTTTTGTTGCTATTGAAAATGGAAATTTCCCCCTGATTTCCTCCTCAGATTGTTCAGTACTAGTGTACAAAAACGTTACTGATTTTTTATGGATTGGTCTTGTATCCTGCCACTTTGCTGAACTCATTTATTAGCTCAAGTAGCTTTGTCGTGGATACTTCAGGATATTCCAAGTACAGGATCATGTCATCCACAAACAGTGAGGGTTTTACTTCCCCTTTTCCTATTTGGATGCCTTTAATTTTTTTTACTTGTCTAATTGCCCTAACTAGAACTTCTAGTACAATGTTGAATAAAAATGGATGGGCATCCTTGTATTGTTCCCAATTTTAGAGGGAAAGCTTTCAACCTTTCCCCATTGAGTATGATGTTGACTGTGGGTTTTTCATATATGCCTTTTATTATATTGAGGAATTTTCCTTCTATTCCTATCTTTTGAAGTGTTTTTATCAAGAAAGGATGCTGGATTTTGTCGAATGCCTTTTCTGCATCAATTGAGATAATTGTGGTTTTTTTCCCTTCAATTTGTTAATGTGGTGTATTACATTGATTGATTTTCTTATTTGAACCAACCTTGCATACTAGGAATAAATCCCAGTTGGTTGTGATGTGTAAGTCTTTTGATACGGTGTTGGATTCAATTTGCAAGTATTTTGTTGAGAATTTTTGCATCCATGTTCATTAGAGACATTGATCTGTAATTTTCTTTTCTTGTAGTATCTTTATCTGGCTTTGGTATTAGGGTGATGTTGGCTTCATAAAATGTGTTGGGTAATTTTCTCTCCTCTTCAATTTTTTGGAAGAATTTAAGCAGGATCTGTGTTAATTCTTTTCTAAATGCTTGGTAGAATTCACCTGTGGGTAGTCTTTTGAGAAGCAGTTTTGATGTTGGAAAGAAGGCCCCAGGGGAAGAGAAGCAAGCCGTTCGCCTAATCATCTACAGTTGACCTTGTGGAGGAACCAGGAGCTAAGCCTGGAGAGAAACGTAGCCCCGGGAAGAGAGGAACCCCAGAAGCCTGAATCCTGGAAAATGCCAGCAGCTGTCTTGCTCTAACACGTGGCAATGGACTGTGGTGAGAGAAGAAACTTAATGCTTTATGGCCTGGTATCTGTGGACTTCTACACCAAATAAATGCCCTTTATAAAGACCAACCCATTTTTGGTATTTTACATTAGCACCCCTTTGGCTGACTAATACAGAATTTGGTACCGAGGAGTGGGGAAGTGCTTTTGCATATACCAAAATGTTGGAACGGTTTTATAAATGGGTAAGGGGTATTTTTTGGAGGAATTGTGAAATGCTTGATGGAAAAGGCCAAGATCACTTTGAAGAAACTGTTGATAGCAATATGGACGCTAAAGAGACTTTCTATGATACCTTAGAAGTAAATGATGAAACTTTTATTGGAAACTGGAGGAAAGGCGATCCATGTTTTAAAGTTGCAGAGAACTTAACAAGATTAACTCCTGGTGTTATATGGAAGACAGAATTTAAAAATGGCGAACCAGAGCATTTAGCTAAAGGACTTTCCAAGGTAAACTCGGAGAATGTGGCTTGGCTTCTCCTTGCGCTTATAGTAAAATACTAGATGAGAGAAATACACTAAGGACTGAACTTTTGGGTGAAAAGAAAACAGAAACTAATTCTGGAACTTCCAAGTTTCTGGAAATCAAATTCCCAGATGAAAATGCCCTATTTGAAGACTTTATTAAACTTGGAACTCATAACTCAGAATTGAAGATGCAGTTATCTCGGAAAGACTTGTGGAAAGTCTTACTGTCTGATGGCTTGGACCCCTGCTTCCTGCATGCTAAACCAACAAAGTTTTTGAGAGAGCTGTATGAACAAAACCACTGTCTGCTTGGACAAAAGAGGACATAGAAAGGAGAGATTGAAGGAGAATCAGCTTTAAGAAGAAAACCGTGGAAGCAGAGATCTGGACTTAAGACATCTCCTTGGGCCAAGTGAGGAGCCCCACCCATGTGTACAGAGAGGGTGAGTTTGCCCCTGCTGTTGAAGAGGGTGGATGTTCCTACCCGATGTTCTGAGAAAGTTTTGATGCCGCATGGTGCAGAGAGGGTGAGTTTTCCCTAGCAGTTAAAGAAGGTGGATGTCCCCACCCGATGTTCAGGAAGAGTTTTGCCACCCCAGGGAGCAGAGAGGTTGGAGCACATTCTTCAAAGATTAGGGTGGTTAAGGTCAACACCCCATAAGTCTGAGAGGGGTGTACCTGTCCCCCATAGATTAGAGAAGGCCAGGTGGTCAACCCAATGTTCTGAGAGGGTTGAGCCTGTATGCCAAAGGTTAGGGGGAATGTTGTCTTTACCTCACTGTGCTAGGGGGGCTAAGACTCTAACCCAAAGATTGGGTACGGTGTGGCAATCACCCCAACACTCTTGGAGGGTGAGGTCTGGAGTTTGGTCGACACCCAGATGCTTGATAAGGGTGGAACCAAGAAAATGGCTCTTGGGCAAGCCTGTGGAAAGGGTGGGTTCCCATGTGACCCCAAGGAAAAGAAAACATCTTCTTAAAAATGACTCTCAGACTTTGAAATCGAATGGAGGATGCCCTGCAAGTTTACTGAACTGTAGAGGATCCATGACTCATGTTTAACATCCCAATTTCTCCTTATAATATTGAAAATGTTTATCTTTCGTCTTTCCATTTGTGTATTGGAAGCAGTTAAATTGTTTTGTAAGTTTCAAAGGTCTATAGCAGATGGGACTTTGCCTCAAGATGAACTGTATTTCTTTAAAATGATTTTGATATGATTTTGTACTTGAATTGTTACTGATTTAAGTTTTTTTGTGAGAATTGTAATGTATTTTTGGAATTCAGAGGGTGGAATGTAACCGTTGGGGACTTTGATGTAATTATGAATTCCAAAAATATAATTGAATCATGCTTGTAAACTGATCTGTTAATCTGGGCATGATTAGGTTAGGATTAGGGCGTTGAGCCCCACCCCTTGGTGGGTGGGGAATTGAATATAAAAGGCAAGGCAAAGGACAGTTGAGGTAGTCTTTTGAGAAGCAGTTTTGATGTTGGAAAGAAGGCCCCAGGGGAAGAGAAGCAAGCCGTTCGCCTAATCATCTACAGCTGACCTTGTGGAGGAAACAGGAGCTAAGCCCGGAGAGAAACGCAGCCCCGGGAAGAGAGGAACCCCAGAAGCTTGAACCCTGGCAAATGCCAGCAGCTGTCTTGCTCTAACACGTGGCAATGGACTGTGGTGAGAGAAGAAACTTAATGCTTTATGGCCTGGTATCTGTGGACGTCTACCCCAAATAAATACCCTTTATAAAGACAAAAAAAAAAAAAAAAAAAAAAAA